>OZ025244.1:8927918-9141418 GCA_964019155.1 Osedax fenrisi | reverse complement strand
GATATAAATTATATGTCACAAAAATAGTATACTTAGTATGATGCTATAAAATATGTTACGCTACTACATATCAATCAACTTATTGTTCAAATACTCTCTCGAGTCACATACCCCTTTGCACTACAACTGCTAGTTGCTATTAACTACTAGTTGAACAAGGGACCTTGGTTGAACTTCAAGCATCTAGTATGTATAAATATATATTTTATTATAATATAATTATTATAATCCTACTACTAGTATAATTACCCCACCATTATATATGAGTATTATAATCATAATAATTATAATATTAATATGATATTATATTAAATATCAATTGTTCATAGTTATATTATAATAGATAGTGATTATGGTAATGATTCTAAACTAGTATGATTATAATAATTATATTAACTTTGTAAATATGGAATATTCTATATAATACCAATTATACTAAGTATACTAAGTTATAACTTACTAAATTAATAAATATCTGTAAATTTAATTTAAATAATATATTAGATAGTATACTTAATATAATAAAATAATATATTAGTATATACTAACTACAGTTTATAAAATAAATGCTAAACTACATATAGTATATGTTATGAGAATAAAGTATAAAGTATATGATATACAAACCTATATTCGTCCATAGGATTAGCTCTTTCCCTATAGTGTCTGACGTCAGGGATATAATGGGAATATCGATTATATCTACCGTAGTCATAGAATCTTACGTTATACTATTATCAATATAAACATGATAATTAGATAAAAGATTATTTTAGAGTTAATAAAATTAAAAAATGTATATAAATTCTAGAAGGATCTGAGCCGCATGAAAGTAGGCATATTTTTTCACACATGGTATGTTGTGGGCGGGGCTTGTGAGCGTGCACTTCGAGGATATGAATATTATATTCAAGGACTTGAACTATTCTGCGCGTTAAAAACAATGAATTCACTATAGGCAATTTGAATTAAGTGATTAGTTATTACTTTAAATGAATTATTGACTTTGCAGTGATATATAATTTATATTCATACACGATTATTCAGATATAAATAATACTTATACGCGTGTATATAATATATATATATATATATATATATATGAATTTTAATTTTTATTATATTTAAATTATTACTATTAGAAATTATTCTATTATAATTCGAATATGTTACGTATACATGATATCGATATAGTTGTATAATGCCTGTTTAATTTCAAGTAGAACCAATATATTATATATGTATAATAATATAATCGATATGTTATCCAATATTGTAGCTGTACAATTAAATATTTGTTAATAAATTTGATTATTTATTAAATTTCAATTATAACTATTAGAAAATATGTTATTCTAATTCGAATATGTTACGTACACATGCGATCGATATAGTTTTAGAATGCCCGTTTAATTTCAAGTAGAACCTATATATTATATATGTATAATAATATAATCCATCGATATATTATCCGATATTGTAACTATACAATTAGATATTTGTTAATAAATTTTATTTTTTTATTAAATTAAATTATTACTATTAGAAATTATAAGATACTATAACATTTACACTATATAACCTATTGTTATGAAATAACTAGATACCTAATGATATATAACCCTTATTTATAGTTTTAATACCAATTGTATGCCAATTTATTTATGATTTGGTAGCCTGGAAATGTTGTGATATAATATCATCAAATAATTAATAAAATTTATATTTATTAAATAATGTAAATATTATATTATTATTTAATATAAAAGAAATATATAGTTTATTATATACAAAAATAATACGATCAAATAATACAGAAAATGTAATATATACAACAATATAAAATTAATCAACAAAATTGCATTTCGATGCAAAGTGTAGAATTAAATTTCGTTGTATCAGAGTATAAAATATTATATTATTATTTAATATAAAAGAAATATATAGTTTATTATATAACAAAATAATACGGAAAGTGAAATATATACATCAGACTAAAATTAAACAACAAAATTACATTTCGATGCAAAGTATGGAATCTGCTTTTTTAAATTATTAATATTATACGTCAATTGTTCATAGTATTGTTGACGTTGCAGCGGTTGAGCCTCAGTTATGCCGGCTATGAACTTAGATATTTCACTAAGTGCACAGTAAAGCGGCTCATATTCTATATGATTATTGAAAATCAAAGTTTTTTCGGTGACATTTTCGTTTACTTGGAGAATGAGCTTAAAAAGCCAAATATCAAAACCAAATTGATATTCGATAAACGGTTGACCAGGCAAAATCGCCTAGAAGTTAAACATTGAAGAGATAGGAATTTTATAATGGAGAGTATAGGAAGCAAATTCAATCAGTGTTTATGTGTATATATACTTATTGTATACTTCTGAAATTTATTGTACTGAAAATATTATAATATTAGATGTGTTTAAAAAAAAAATTTAATATTAATGCAATTTTCAATTTTACTAGAATTTTTTATTTTTTTTTACAGAAATTTAACAAAATTAATTTTTTTATATATTACATTCATTTATTGGTAATTTTATATTGTAATATAATATATATATATACATTACAGTTATGATTTTACTTTACTTTTATTTGTAATAAAATTAATAATTTATTTAAAAAAATATGATTTTAAAGGATTTTGATATAATCATTTTTTTTTTTCATTTTATTTTTAATATTCCTATTCATTCATTTTTCTATTTGACCATAACTTTTAAAAAAAAATAACAATATACATTTTTTAAAACAGGATTTTAAAAATAAAAAATTTCCCAAAATTGCGAATTCATGAATATATTATTTTATAGTTAATATTATATAGCTACTATTAATATTTACACACTTGTATTATAATGTATTATAATTAATATATATTAACTATCAAATAATAAAATCTAGTTTTAATAGATTTATACAATAAGAAATAAGAGTATTTAATTATTTATTAATTAATAAATATAAATATAAATTATAAACGAAAATCATGCTTCGAATAATAAAATCTAGTTTTAATAGATTTATATAATTATAAATAAGAGTATTTAATTATTTATTAATTAATAAATATAAATATAAATTATAAACGAAAATCACGCTTCGAATTGAAAACTGGCATTACTTTTCGTTGATTTATTGTCGCAAAAATCCGACCATCCCTGTCTTTTGGCGACACAAGCATTGTCTCAGATACGAGACGTATAATCCGTTCAACTGCTTGATTATGACATGGATATGGTTTGAATTTATGCGACAATAAATCATGAATGGTAATATCCATCGTCAATCGAGGTTCAAGCCAGTCGTCAGCATAATCTATTAATTCATAATAATTGTTGGCATAATAATTAATACGGGGTATTTTAAATATTTGAATACTCGATTCTCCTCTTTATCGAGCAGAGGTTATTATGCTAACAGCAAGTTGGTTAACAACTGGATTGCTATCACTCAACATAGATATTAATATATTTTAGCAGTGAAGAAAGTAACCATTACGTGTTAATGATGTGTGTACACAATTATTTATATTAATATCATTAATTGCATGCGAATACTGTAAAATATTAAATATATGACGTGAACCGTGAATAATAGATGATAAAGATTTTATATTAAACCACATTCTCGAATATACAAAAAATAATGTATTGGGTTAACGAAACTAGATCAGATGAAGGATACTCTTTCGAAATATATATTCGAAGAATTCGATTTGTCGTTGTGAGCCATCTCGCGTAACCAATTTTTCCTGGTGACCGTTTATTAAAATTAGTAGGAATAATTCCTGACGTAATTATTAATAAAATGTCACGCAGGTAACGTTGGTCTGATGACAAATCAATAGAGGATTCTAATTGTGATTTAAATTCATCAGGTATATTTACTAAGCGAAAAGTCACTATTTCAGTATTTTCAGCTTTTAGCAGAAGTAGACCAATATCCCCGGTATGCAGATTAGGTCCAGAAGTATCTACATTAAATGTTTTCATAACATTCCTGAATGGCAATTCATTCATATGAAGTATACAAATCTGTATGAATGAATTAATAGAAATAATTATATTATAATTATAAATATAGTCAAATATTTGAATGTATTAATTACAATGTATGTTAAAAATGTTTATATTTAATTCACTATTAATTTTAATAAAAGCTATTATATGTATTTAATGTATACCATTTATTCAAAGTATATAATAGGACTACTTACACTCCATTAGACTTTTTTATTTGTTCGCTTCTCAATCTGTCTAATGATACCGTTATATTTACCGGTGTTGACATTAGTACCATCGCATCCTACTACCTGTTTAATATTATATTTATATGACATTATAAGATATATATTTGGATTATTCTTTAAATACCAAAATATTACCTTAATTTCTGAAATATCTTCAGTTATCTCAATCTTGGAGATAATCTTATCACTGATTGTAGCGGTATCAGTTTTTCCATTACATGTGACATGTGTGATGAATTTTGTGCCAGGTTCAGAAACTATAGTAATGTGTTCTTCCTTTTCGAACTTTCCACCTGGCTGCTTAGTAAGATATTTTTTACCATCAAAGTAAAGACCATCTACTTGGGTTGGAATATGATCCTTATATACTTTTGCCTTCCATCTACGTAAGAGATTTCTATCTATGACTTATGACATGTCATTATCATGTAGTATACCCTCTTCGTATATAAATGTGTTAATGATGGCCGCAGCCGCCCTATCTGGAACGGCATCTCGTAAGATTATCTTGGCAGTGAGCGGATGTTCAGCATATGAGTACCTATATTATTAATATATATTCAGTTATGTAAAATATATAGAGATATATACTAGACCAAAGAGTTAAATGTTATAAGATATTGGTTTTATAATGAATTTAAAATTATTGATCAATATCACAATTTACTTCACTATTTAAAAAACTTTTTTAAAATAAAATATTAATTACCAGTATATAACAATATTTAAATATTAATGGTTATTAATTAATTAATTATTAATTCATATGATATTAACCTGTTAACCTGTGCCATCGAGTCGTATCCGACCCCTGGCGACATCGATGACAGCAGCTCTCCAACTCCTCCTACATCTTGAGGCTCGAATCATGTTGTATATAGTACCATGGAAGTTTTTCTTTATGCTATCTAGCCATCTTTGCCGTGGTCTCCCTCTGCTTCTATAACCCCCCATTATTACTACCATCACTTCATATTCCATTCCGCCTGCTCTTATAACATGGCCAAAGTAACATAATGATGCCTTGACTATCCTTGACTCAAGCGTCCATTCTGGTTTTATAGTATCAATAACCCATACATTTGTCTTTCTGTCGATCCATGTTACTCTTAGCAGATGTCTCCAACACCATAACTCAAAAGCATCGATCATCTTTCTCTCAAGCTTTCTCATTGTCCAAGATTCTGCTCCGTATAAGACTATAGGGAAAACTAAAGCTTTTACAAGCCTGATCTCTGAGGGTAATTCCTCTATCTTTCCAGATTTTCGTTAGTCCCCCCATTGCAGATCTACCCATTGCTAACCTTCTGCGTATTTCCTTCTCACAGAATCCATCCTTGGTTATTAGAGATCCCAAGAAAATAAAGTGCGATACTACTTCAATATGCTTTCCATCTACTACCATTTCTCCTTGGTCTTCAGTCATCATTACTTTAGTTGTACCTACATTTAGATATAGACCTGCCTTTTCACTAGCCAACTTTACTCTTTCCATAATTGCTATTAGATCGTTTTTAGTTTCAGCGATCAGTGTTGTGTCGTCAGCATATCTCAGGTTAGTAATCATTCTACCTCCAATACTGATTCCCCCATCCCAATCTTCTAATGCCTCTCTCATTATGTTTTCTGCATATATGTTAAACAGTAAGGGGGATAAAATACATCCTTGTCTTACCCCTTTCCCTATGTTTATAGTATCAGTTTCACCGAATTTTGTTCTTATAGTGGCTTCTTGTTTCGTATAGAGCTTTTGCAGTAGGACTATTAGGTGAACAGGAACTCCCATTTCTTTGAGTATCACCCATAGTATCTCATGATCTACGCACTCGAAGGCCTTTTTATAATCGATGAAACACATATACACATTCCTGTTGTGTTCTTTGGCTGTTTCCATCATCCACCGCAAATTAATATTAGTCATCTAATAAGTATAATATGAAGTATTAAACCTTCATAAACACGTAGACGTTTTTCTATATGCACTTAGACCTCCCATCGGACTACTCTGTTTATTTCTACCTATTTATACAAAGGCGACCTTATTATAATTATATATTAATTTAGCATATATTTATTAAATAAAATTATTATACATTTAAAATAAAGTCATTAAAAGTTGTAGCACACCTATAGATATAAGTAGGAATTTATAAATGGATTAATTTTCGTATGAAATATAATATGTATATAATATGTATAAACATTTAATATAAATACACATATATATAATTTATATAAACGTTTCTGAGGAGTATAGCTTGCTGAACCATTAATTACATCGTCTAGCAGTATCGGGCTTGGTCTGGCTAAAGTAAAATTAGTTATTTACTTTATAATATATATATATATATATATATATATATATATAATCTTTTATTCTATAGTATGTACAAATCTCATACCTATTATGGTAATACATTATATTTGTAAGTATTGCTGTGAATATTAAATACATTAAAAGTAATTATGTAAATGTTATAAACTTATATGAAATAGCATACAGAAACGACAATATTACAGAGACAACATTATCTTGATCCTCCCTCTATTTACTGGTCCTTACATTTCGGTATATTTATAATTTACATTATTTAGTACCAATATTTTACCTGTATATACATATATATATATATATATATATATATATATATATATATATATTTATTTATAAACCAATTGCGTTAGAATCGTCTTCAGATCAAGATATGTATTTATCAATGAGATTATTATATGTATCGACCGTTACTAAAATCATTATAAAAGTATAGGTATAAAGTATATATATATATATATATATATAATATATTATGGTATTCATAATATATAATTTAATTATATTAAATTATAATATTTAACTTTCTGAAAATGATGAATTATCTTTTAATTTTGTTTTTAATTCGATAATTCCTTCTGAAGAAGTATATGAATATGAAATAAATCATATTAGTAATATTATTTTTCTATTGATTTTTCTATATTAGTTTTATCTACTGTATACGGTATACCGTATAAAGTATATAATAGTATATATATGCATATATATATATATACTAATATAATGTATCCTAAGATTATGATTATATTCATTTTATATATGTATACAATATATGATACGAACTTCAAGATTCAATTCAATTTAAATATATATTTAATTATATAAATATAAAATATAAACATATTTTATATATAAGGAATAAAATACAATAGGAATTACATAGGAATAAAATAATAGCATAAAATGCAGGTATTTTTATCATACATAACTAAAATATCGGAATTTATTCTGTAATTTTACATAGGTATAAAATACATAACTAAAATAATTGTGTATGCAAAATCATACAAATAACTTTGGGGTTGAAAATCCTGTAATCCTCACATGGCATCTGAGTTAAAATCCACTTAGTATGCGATACCTTGACGAGGTTAAGTGGCTCCTATTAATAGGTCCAAATTCGTATTAA
Source organism: Osedax fenrisi (assembly GCA_964019155.1). Classification (NCBI taxonomy): domain Eukaryota; kingdom Metazoa; phylum Annelida; class Polychaeta; order Sabellida; family Siboglinidae; genus Osedax; species Osedax fenrisi. Next base: position 9,133,687 of record OZ025244.1, on the reverse strand, counting down.
ATTCCTAATTCAGAAAAAGTGAATTATTTATAACAATATTTAAAATTGATACTTTAATTAACTGGTCTCCAAATATTTAAATTATTAATAAATTAATTAATTTCTATCTATACTTTATTTATTTCCCATATTATCAGATAACTAAATAACTACCATACTATCTACCTGGCCTATCCGGGGTAATGGGCCGTCTTTATAAATAAAATTAGTAATCATAATGTATACTTCTTTTAAATTTTTCTCTTAGCAATTTTTTTATAATAAAAATAATATCAAATACTATTATTTTATTAAATTTATTAAATTTATTAAAAATATGATATTTATTTAATTTAATTGAATATGTTTATATTATTTTTATATAAATATATATTAACATAGTAATATATATATATATATATATAATAATAATAATATAATAATATCAGATTGGCAAAAGCCTGGATGAAAGAAAAAGCATGGCTTGTCGAGTCTTTCACCCAATAGATTATAAGGAGAAAATTTGATAATTATATTAATATAATGAAAATAAAATAAAGGATAGGATAACATTATAATTAATAAGATAATTATAAGTATATTATTAATAGTTACACAAAACAATTAATACAAAATTAAATAAAAACAAAATTTAAATTAAAAAAAAAAAATATATTTTGTTAATTATCAATTTTACATATAATTTACATTGGTGACACGCATATTGACAATGGCGTCTCAACTTTCAAGGTGTGGGTTCGTCAAGTCCTATGCCTTAAGGATCATACTTGCGCCAAGAGCATGAACACTGGCAACATTTACCGCCAATAAATGCACCTTTACTCCAAACTACATACCACTATCGCTAATAATGCCATTCAATATAACACATCCAAAAATCTAAATAGAATTAATACATTTTGTTTTTATTTGATTTTATTAAATAATTAAAAGTAAACAAATTTATAAAAAAAACATCAACGATAAAATAATAATAGTAAAAAACTCCTCATAATCTTAATCATCATTTATAAAATAATAAAATAAAATTATAAGTTAAAAGGGTATAACATAAATATAAAAGATATAGTATAAAATAAAAATATAAAATAAATAATAAAATATAATATAAATAAAATAGGCCTATAAAGTCAATAATCAATAGTCATACATAATATTCATTAATATCATTAATCAATATATATCATTAGTCAATTATTACTGATCATTATCATTAGTTTATTATCTTTAGTCAAATATCATTAGTATAATTATCATTAATTCGTTATCCCAATTCAGTTATCATTAGTCAAATTCGTATCATTAGTTAATTATAAATAAAGTTAAAAATAAATAAAGTTAAAAATAAAATTAAAGTAATTAAATTCACTTCCTCTTCCTAAAATATAAAAACAATGTATATAATCTATAAAATCTATAAAAAAAAAGCGATAAAATAAAAAGTATAATTTTGTAAAGTGTCAATTGTAAAATGCACTATTAAAATTAAGTGTTATTATATAAACTTATCAAAACTTTTTTATAATTTGTACTAAATGATTTTAAATTATTTTTTTTTCTTAAAACTTTTTTTAAATTATTCCATAATTGTGGTCCCATATTGGATATACAAAAATATTTTCTTTGCGTCCTTATTTTTATTCTATGAAATAAGAGATTATTGTAAGACTTTATTTTAAATAAATTCTGTAAATTCAAAGGTAGAGAATAATTTCTGGCCCTGAACATGAATTTAACAGTATTCAATTTAACAATATCATCAAACTTTAAATTATTATATTTAAAATAAAATGTATTGTACATTAATTCATTATTACATATACATCGTAAAGCTCTTTTTTGTAACATATTAATTTTTAGAAGGTTCGAACTATAAGTATTTCACCAAATATGGGCACAGTAATATAAGTGGGAATCAAAAAAAGAATTATAAAGTAAAACTAATGCTTTACTATTTAATTTTAATTTTACTTTATTTAAAATAGCAATAGATCTTGATAACTTTGTGCATACATAATGTATTTGTCTATTCCAGTCTAATTTATTGTCAATAATAATACCCAGAAATTTTATCATTTCTACGTTACGTATTTCTTTATTATCAATTTTAAGTTTTAATTTAACATTATCATTTATATTTCTTATATTGAATAATAAAATATTAGTTTTATCTATATTTAATGACAATTTATTAATATTTAGCCATACATATAATTGATCAATTCCACATTGCATTTTATTCTCAAGCTTTGAAATAGATGTATCCGAAAAAATTAAGGTGGTATCATCCGCAAATAAAATAGGTTTGAAAATAGAGGATATATTAGGTAGATCGTTTATATATAATAAAAATAAAATAGGTCCTAATACAGATCCTTGTGGAACTCCACACTTAATATTTTTTAAATTAGATTTAATATCTTTATTAAATACATATTGCATCCTATTAGACAAATAGCTCTTTAAAAGGTCTAAAGAAATACCTCTTATCCCATATACATATAGCTTTTTAAAAAGAGTATCATGATTTAATGTATCAAAAGCTTTTCGTAGATCAATCGATAAAATAGCACATTTATTTAGATTTTCAAGCTTTTGACAAACAGTTTCAATAACATCTACTAAAGCATCTGCTGTTGAAATTTTATTTCTAAACCCATATTGACATTTACTTATTATATTAAATTTATCTAAAAATTTTAATAATCTATTTTTTATTAATTGTTCCAGAATCTTAGAAAATTGTGGTAACAAAGAAATTGGCCTATAATTTTCTGGTTTAGACTTATCAGATTTTTTAAATAATGGTATCACTTTAGCTATTTTTAAAATATTAGGAAAAACCCCTTCAGAAAAAACTCTATTAAATAAATATGATAAAATTGGACTAATTTCAATACTAATTTTTTTAATTAAAAACATATTTATGTCTGAACAATCATTACTATATTTAAGTTTTGAATTATTAATTTCTTCCTGAATTTCAAAACTTGATGTAGGTAAAAAAAAAAGTGTATTATTATAATTATTTGTCATTGTAGTATATATATTATTATAACATAAATTTGTTTTTATTTGATCAGATAATTCTATACCTATAGTACTAAAATAATTATTAAATTCTTCAGATGAAGGAATATTTAATTCTTCATTAGATTGTATTTTTTTTTTATTTAATAATTTATTTATTACAGACCAAGTATATTTACTATTATTACTATTATTATTTATTTTAAATGAATAATATAAATATTCAGACCTACGCAATAGAGATGTAAGAATATTTTTATATTTTTTATAAAATTTAAATGTTTCCGTTGTCCAATGTTTTATTAATTTCTTATACATTCTATTTTTTTTATTTATACATTTAATAAGACTAAAATATAACCATGGTTTATTATGTTTACTCTTTTCTTTAACCTTTATCATAGGACAATGAAGGTTATATAATTGTATTAAGTTATCAATGAAATAATTAAATATTGAATTTATATCATTATTAGAATAAATATAATCCCAATCATATTTAGATATACTCTCTCTAAATTTTAATATTGATTTATCATTTATTTTTCTTATAAATTTATATTTTTTAAAGCATTTTTTTATTATTATTTTCATATACAACATAAATAGGTAAGTGGTCACTAATGTCACTAATTATAATCCCGTTACTTATGGGTTTTTCATTAACATTACAATATATATTATCTATTAATGAATTTATAGTATTTCCATATCTTGTTGGTCTGGTTACTAAAGGAAAACATCCCATACTATAAATTGTATTTATAAAATGTTTATTATAATTATTATTAATATCTAAAATATTAACATTAAAATCCCCAACTAAAAATAAATTATTCTTTACTGAAAGCATATTAAAATTATTATATATAAAATCGTTAAAATTAATTATATTTGATTTCGGAGATTTATATATCCCACTAATAATTATATTTATATTACTTATATTTATGATATAGTGACTATATCTAAAAAATTGGGTATTGATATACATAAATTATCTAATGTATTATAAATCAAATCATCTTGAATAAAAATAGACACACCACCACCAACATTATTATTTGTGATACCATTATTATTTCGAACTACATGAATACTATTATATTTATCAATTGTATAAATATCTTTATTTATTTCTTGAAACCAAGTTTCAGTAATAACTATAACATTAAATTTAAATTTACATTCATCTAATAAAAAAATGATATCATCAAAATGTTTAATAATACTACGTGCATTTATATGTATAATAGAAATTCCTTGATTAGATTCTATGTCTATTGAATCAATATTTAAATAATTACATTTTACTTTTGGAATTATATTCATAAAATCATCTGACATATATTTAGTATTATTATTGATATTATCACTATTATTATAAACATTGTATGTAAATTCAATATCATTAATGTCAGAAGGACAATTAGCATTGTTTATCATTATATATATTAAGTAAAAGAATGTAAAAATATAAAAATGTATAAAATAAATGGTTAATAAATGTAAAAAATATATGGATTAAAATATATACAACACAATATAACTAAAATAATTATGCAACAAAATAAGAACCTATAGATTTAAATTCTATTTATTATAATAACTTAATTGTGTAATATCTGTAATTATTATTTTATTTGTTTTATCTGTACTAATATATACATTATTATTATATACCCATGTATTAGTAATTTGTTTAGATTTTAATAATTGTCTGGTATTATAAAATAAGTTATTTATATTAGTAGAATGTTTTTTATTTATATAATAATCAGTATCTTTTAACTTCACTTTATTCTTAAGTATATTTATCACAGACTTTTGATTATCTAATTTGATAAAATATTTATTAGATTTTAATTCTTCTGATGAATTATCCTTATTATTATATACTTGTATATCTATAATAGATTCTTCAACCAATTCTGTATTTAGCTTTGAATTTATAAAATTGATAACATTATCTTTATTACTATACTCTGTTTTATCCTCTTTATTTAAATTAGTAAATATTATAATATTGTTGTTATTATCCTCTATCTCTTTGTCTAATTTTATCAATGTATTATTTATTTGTTTAATGGGTAATTTCTGAATAATTTCTTTATTAATATTAAATTCAGAATGTATTAAATTATTTAAATTGGTATTATCGGTTTTTAATTCTTGTATTAATTGTGTTTGATAAGTAACTATATTTGATAATTTATCTACTTTACTGGTTAATTCAGTAATCAATTTTAATAATTTGTCATTAGATATTGGTGACATTATCCAAATATAATATATATATATCACATAAATATATATGACTATGTATTCAATAAAATAAATACGAGAATTTAATTAAATATATATTATGTAATCAATTACAATATAACAAATTTACAATCAAACACCAAATATAATAATATTAAATAAATAAAATTACATAATTTAGAAGGATTTTTTTTATATTATGCAATTAATTACCAATTAATTACCTACCAATATTGTAATTACTACTAAATAATGAAATATACAGTTTTAGAGAATGTTGTTGATTAATAATAAATTAATATGTGAATAAATCAATATATGAATTTAATGATAAGTCAAATAATATACAACATTTAAATATAAATATTTAAATAGTCATGCACCAGTGATTTCAGAAAAATGTTATGTAATATTTTTATAAATGTGCTTTTATGTATTAATATTATTGTTAATTTTCTAAATAATAGACGTATCGTATGTAATATATATTAATAAGTAATATAGTAATATAGTAGTATACAATAGACTTATCTTATTGGTGATTTTTTCTAATTATTAAATATAAATATAAATTTCTGTTATTAAAATATAACCAGGAAGAGGAAGTGAATATATATATATATATATATATATATATATATATATATATATATATATATATATATATATATATATATTTATATATATATATATATATATATATATATATATATATATATATATATATATATATATATATATATAGTTTAAGGTATACCTATAAATAGACATACACTGATATGTTGTATATTATTAAGAAATGTAATAATCACAAATGTTATTATTAGTATAACTTGTTGTAAAGACAAATTCCTTATTATTTATTTATTATTAGATGTCCAAACAAGATTGAAATAAACAATAATATATATCAATATAAATAAGATAACGAGATAATTTAATGTATACAAATAAATTCTAATGGAATGAAGAGAAATAGTAACGAGCGGTTAATTCCAAATATAGATATATATATTTACTCGAGTAAGTAACATGTGTAGACACTAGATAATTTATCAGTATGCTCTCTTTATAAATAATATAATCTATAAGTTCGAAATTCTAGTTAGGATATATCTATATAGTTAGATTTATAGATAGGTTTAGACTTGCATGAATATAACTAGAAAGTGCATTATTTCCTTAGCTATTTGAACTCGATTGGTAAGATATGAGTTGAAGCGCTTACATATTTCACCACCTATCTATTATGTATTATCTTCAATATACGTTTAGAATGATATACTATATCAAATGATTTGACCATATCGATATAGATAATATCAGTATTAAATGAATGGCTAGTGGTTTTACTAATGTGTCTATACAATTCTAAAGTTGGAGTTCAGTGGATCTACCGACTACAATCAAACATAATAGTTTATTAATTATTTAAATAATATAATAGATAGTTTATATACTTAATCTTAAAATTATATTTTTATAAAAATAATGAGAGTGGATGGCAATAAACTGATTGGTAGCTAATTGGATGGTAATGAATTATCACCTTTTTAAAATGTTGGAATAATATTAGCTGACTTCCATATAGTAGTGCATTGAAATATATCAAGAATACATCATAAAACAATAATTAAGGGATGAAAAAGTTCATAAGATAATAACTTAAGCCTATCTTTGGATAAAATATCAGGTAGATGAATTAAATATTGGGTAATTTATAAAAAAAAATCCATACTTTTCCTTTTATATAAGAAAATCATACAACCTAGAATATTTCTTATATAAGGGATCATTATAATTATTTGAATTTAGAAAAGTAGATGAAAATTGTTCAGAAAGATAATCTGCTTTATCAAAGTAATTAATATAAATAATATTATGATCGACTCGCTTTCTGAGTGGAATTATAATATTTTTGTTATTTAATTCGGTGTTTATATAATTATAAAAAGAAGATTTTGTAGTTTATGAGTGAATTTTATTTTCAACATCAATATTATATTGCTTTATTTTATCTGATAATAAATATTGGTTATACCTCATTATATACCCCTTATATAAACATTATAAGTATAGGGTTATACATTATATATGCATTATAACTATATATCAAATGTTTCTATGTAAGACTCAGCACTTATTTAGTAGTTTCTTAATTGATAAGCGATATTTATTAATTATATTAGAAAATGGTGTGTATAACTCATTGAGTTAAACTCAATGATATCATATGTTATTAGTAATATTATTATTAAAAGTGCAAATCAACTAATCACAGTAATTGCTCGAGGTAAGAACATTAGTCCAATCAAGTAACACAATATGAGTTTTAATAACAGAAATATAACTTTTATTATAATAGCCGCAGTGCTGGATATGTATTATGATTAAGATTACCAGAATTTAAATAATTATCTGGGATTATTAAATCAGAGTAAATAGCAAAATGTTCAATCAATTTAAAAAATTCAAAAGCAATACGAGGTGTAATAATAAATATAAATAGTGTATTATTTGTATGTAGGTCAATTAAGTCAAGAATATTCATATATGAATGTTAGTATTAAAATTAATAAGAAAATTAATTTAGAAAGTTTGGGATAAATTATATGTCATAAAATGGTTATCTGCTAAACAGCGATCAATATATAACATTATTACGATTGTTTATAAATGCATATACCTTAAATCACCTAAATATTTAAAGGATTTGGTGACATATCGTATTAAGTCGAGAACCTCTAGAGTCTAGATCGTCTAACAATAAAATACTTCGTTACCATAAGTGCAAGCTGGCTAGATATGACAAGAGAACTTTTCGGCAGCTGCACTATAGAATTGTCTACCTCGGGATATAATTCTTGTTACATCCATAGACCGTTTCAAAAGTAAAGTAAAAGATTTTATTATTGGTCATTTTTAATATTCGTATATTTTATTTATATTCACGTTTATTAATCTAACAATCATATTTTGTACTTATATATTATTTTATGGTTTATTTATTTATGTATTATTTTTTTTCTAAAACACTAATGAGAACTATATTTGTTATATGTGTGTATAAATAAATAATATATCTATCTATCTATCTATAATAACATATATGGTGGTCATTAATGCTATTGAATTATTATGTATATCATTTTATAATTACAGGCTCGACACGACACCATTTATAGGTAAAAATACAAATTTGTAACAAATTCGGATATGCACATAGCATTATATTTAGAGCCAGGATTTAGAGTTAACATAAACAATAATACCAACAATACTAAGGTTATTGTCAGGATTATCTAGTCTCAGGGTTCCATTATTTTCGGTAAAAACCTGTTTTTACCCGGCAAAACCGGTAATAACCGGTAAAAACCTATCTCTACCATGTTAATTTACGGTAAAAACCGGTAATTACCGGTAAAAACCTAGTACTCATAAAATATAATACCTTTACAAAAAAATTTATATTGAAATTTAAAGTAATATTGATTCATTTATATATAAATGTTATGGCTAATTAATCTAGCAGATTTATTTGAAAATTTGTCAACAATTGTCTGCTTTATTATGCCATTTATAGTACATTTATTATTTTAAATCCAACTGGATTTTGAGGTCTGCCACCCTTATATTGTAAAATTAACAAGTTGATGTAATTGGATATATTTTATAAATGAAATAAAATCATACTGTGTTATATATTCATAAAATTACACAATGAAAATATTACTAAATAGTTATACAGTATTGTAAAAAATATTTGTAAAAACTATATTTAATTTCATATATATAAAAATAAATATTCTATTCAGTATTTAATAAATACTATTTATTTATATATATATATATATATATATAATTAACAATATATATAGATATATTTAATATATTTAATTAAATATCATGGTATAAAATCAAATAATGAATATATTCAAATAATTTCTCAATGAAAATATTATTAGTTCTATATTTAATATATATATTATTTTTTATAATATTAGGTCCCTGTCACACCGAATAAGTTGGCCGATTTTTCACCAATATCGTACGGATTTTTCTCTCTCTCTGTGCTACACCCCTACCGATATATCACCAATATATCATCGATATCGTGACAATATCACTATTCATCATTTCGAGATATCTCTAAATATTTAACTATTTCTCGACGATTTCGTTACTGTGCATATCGGTGAAAAATCGCTCGCTTTATTTGGTGTGAGCGGGCTTTCTTTTTACTAATGCAAAAATAAATATATTATTATATTCAATATTTTATATATATATATTGACTTATTTACTCATTTATTTCAATATCATATTATTTATTTTAAAAATGTTGTCTTTACATAGAGTCAAAATTAATAAAGTTTTTTTTTTAATATAAAAAATCTTATAATATTGATTTTAATGTAGTATTATTTAACTTTATAATTGTATATTATCTATTAAATATAAATTCTATAAATAATATATAATTGTAAATTATATAGACACTAGTAGGTTTAATATAATATAGATAATATTATATTTAATTATATAGACAACACTAGGTTTTTACCATGGTAAAAACCTGTTTTTACCGGACAGGTTATTACCGGTTATTACCGCGGTTATTACCATAGGCGGTAATAACCTATGGAACACTCTCTAGTCTATAAAGAGTATACAGATTTGATGGATCATTGCATTGGTAACAATATTATTTAACAGCCCAGCAAACAGTAATAGCAGCATAATATCCTCATATATTTACATTGTGTTATTATGATGCTATTATGCTGCTATTAAATGTATAGTATGCTGCTATTAATTTGTCAGCTATTATTATGCTGTTATGCTGCTATTTAAAGTCTATTATTCTAATATTATGCTGCTATTAATTTTAAAAGTATATTATGCTGCTTTTATTAGAATAACAGCATAATAGCAGTATAATAATAGCATAATAGATTTTAAATAGCAGCATAATAGCATGCCAAAATAATAGCAGCATAATAGACATTTAACAGCAGCATAATAGCACAATGTAAACATTTGAGGCTATTACATATGCTGTTATGCTGCTATTATGCTACTATTACTGTTTGCTGGGAGGGTATTAGCATAGCTATGAATGAGGGTACATTATTGCATAGTGATATTGCATTAGAATTATAATGTAATATGTATAGTAGGACCTTCACCTACACCTCATACCTACCCCCTTCTAAAAAGGAGAACAATTATCTATTAGCTATTAGCTATTATCCTACAATTAATACACAAAATATAATTCTTTTATTTCATATTATAGCTTATGATATAAATAATAATACTTGTAAAGTAATTCCTTTATCTATTAATAGATAAAGAAAGTCATTGACGATAAGACAAATAAGTTATGTTTAAAAAAGTACTGTGATATTAGTTGAAACCGATAATCACCACCTCTACATGTATTTTGTGTCTGTCTATGGTTAGTTTTATATATATATATATATATATATATATATATATATATAGTTTGTTATATTATTATTGATGTCAATATTACTGTTTAACCAGGTTTCAGATAAATATATAATATGAGATTTGATTATTAAAGTATCTATAAATTATTTTAATTTATCTAAGTTTTGAGCAAGTCTGCTAATGTGTATTGTGGTAATAAGTATTAACAGGTTATTTTTATTTATTCTTTTTTATATATAGTAAAATTGTTTTGTATCGGTTTAGTATCATATTACCAAAGCCCAGGGCTTTGATATTACCTATATTTTATAATCTCGTTTTGTTTTAGTTAAATTATTTTAAAAGTATCATTTCTATACGGTACTACATATTTATTATTAGTTATTAATAACTAATAAAAAATAAAACATAAAAAGAATTAAGTTGAATTGGAGACTATACACATTCTCTATCGAAGCTAAAGATAGAGAATGTGTATAGTCTCCAATTCAACTTAATTATTTTTATGTTTTATTTTTGAATTTTGAATTTTTGAATATCATTGCATTTTTTATAATATTATTAATTTCTATTTATAGTTCTCATAGTTTAAAATAATTTTTAGGGGTTGAAGTAATTATAATTTTCTTGATATTTTCCTAATCTAAAACAGTTTTGTATATTATAATGTGTGTTGACTAGGTCTACAATCTACGGTTTTATATAATAACTCATCAGATATAGGTTATTATACGGTTATATTTGTTGTCTTCTAATTTTTTTGATTTATAATTAGAATATATTACTTGTTTAATATTATAGAGTATAATAGTTTTATTTCTTATTTCATTTAAGTTTTTTTCATTTAGAGTTTTATTTATAGTTATTGATAGATTTATTTGAAGTTTATTATTGAGGTGAGTTTTAGTGATCTCAGCAAATGTTTTATTTCTGATCGCGATGACCGCGATCAGAAATATGTATAACTATGTTCATAATAATATATAAATATAGTAGTTATAATATATATATACAGTACTAAAATAATATATTAGTTCTAATCCATACGTACTATATATAACATACACATTTAATTATATTTTAGCGATTCATCAAATTTTAATAGTTTATTTTATAATATTTATTTAGGTATGGGAATTGTCGGAAAATGATTCTGATGATGTTTATATTTTATATATATAGGTTTTTATATATATATATAGATAGATAGATAGATTACAAGTTTATTGCATTACTGGTTATAGGTATACCTATATAAAGAAATTTCTTTTAAACTTAAGTTATAATTATATATAAACATATAATTATATAACATATAAACAAAATATATAAATGTGATAATAGTAATACAAAACGACACGATACAAAAAACAAGAAATAAACTGAGAAGTAAAATAAAAATAAAACATTGGATTATACGAGCCGTTGAATCAATATATAGTATCTGATAGTGCAAGTTGTCAAACAGGAGAGGTAACAAAACCAAAGGTCTCGGGTTGGCAAGGCCCATATGGGATGGATCAATTCCCAAGGGTGGATGAGTCCCTAGTAAGTAATTTGGTTGACGTCTCCTGGCGTTAAGCTACCGTAAACTGCTGACAGCAAGCATAATATCAGATACTATATATTGGTACAATTAATACGGAATAACAATAACATGAGTGATACATTTGGTGTGAATTAATTTTTCACGGAAAAGTGTTACGGTTTTACAAGATGTAATTGTAAAGGGTAACGCGTTCCAGGAAGAGCAAACTCTATTTCCAAAATAATTCAGATAGGCGTTTGTTCTACACTTTTTCTTTCGTATCTTCACTTTAGGCCCTCTGCAATTGTTGCTATATAGATCAAATATATCAGTTGCATCCACATCGACAAGTCCGTTCAGTATCTTATATGTCAGGGTAAGATCAGCTAATAACCTGCGATGAAATAAAGTTTTAATATTGAGAAAAATAATTCTATCTTCATAAGACCGTTTAGTAAGGTTACATCTATAAAAAAGTATTTTAGTGAAATAGATTTGAATATTTTCTATATTGTTAGAATTGCATATGAAATTGTCTGGATTCCAGACAGATGAATCCGATTCCACAATAGGGCGAACATATGATATATAGGCTTTAAGCAAATATATATAATCATTGGTGATGAAACATCTAAATAATCTATTAATAATTAAGTGTGCTTTAGTACATATAGTATTAATATGAGTATTAAAACTCATATTATCATTAAATGTTATGCCTAAATCCTTGAATGAGGTGTGTATAGGCAGTTCAAAATCATTAATGAAATATGAATGAACAGGGTTTTTATTACCAATTCGCATGACAACACATTTAGTAGGAGCAATTTCTAGTTCCCATCTCTTCATCCAATCACTAAGTTCATCAAGAGCACATTGTAAAGGTAAACAACTTTCTGTGGGCTTAAAAGAATATAAAAGCTTAGCATCATCTGCAAATAGAGAGGCATATATGGGTGGTTTTATAATATTTGGTAAATCATTAATATAAATTAAGAATAACAACGGACCTATAACGGACCCTTGAGGAACACCAGATATAACTGGTGAGAAGTTAGAGAAACTATCATTAATTTTAACACGTTGTTTTCTATCGAGTAAATAAGATTTTAACCATTTATAAAGATTACCACTAACGCCATAATAAGATAATTTATGCAAAAGTTTAGAATGTGATACTTTGTCAAAAGCCTTAGCTAAATCAATATATGCAATATCCGATATTAGGAATGCATCTCTTGCTTCATAAATTTTTTTATAAAAAGATATTAGTTGCAATTCAGTTGACTTTCCAGCTAACAATCCGTATTGACATTTAGTAATATAATTATTTGAACGTAAATAGAAAGTTAAATTATTAGAAAGAATTTTTTCAAAAAGAATGAGCGTGCTAGGTAGAATGCTAATGGGCCGATAATTTGCTGGTTTAGTAGCGTCACCTTTTTTGAATAATGGAATAATATGTGATATTTTCCAAATATCCGGACAAATCCCTGAATCTAGAATATTTGTAAAAATTATCGATAATGGATGACATAATTCAAACGATAATTTCTTTAATAATCCTTTCGGTATACCGTCTGGTGAATTATTGAATTTACTAGGTAGTAAACATAGAAATTTACGTAATACCTCAGGAGTAGTAGGATAAGAGGATAGTGATGATGATATGTGAGATGATATGGATAATATGGGTATATTAATATTAGAACTTTTATTAAATACAGAACTATATTGATGCGATAAACAAGACGCCTTGTCAAAATCAGATGATGATATTGAATTGTCAATTTCATTATAAAGAGGTGATATAAAATTAGATGAGTGTAATTTCTTATTAATGAATTTATAAAAAGTTGATTTATTATTGGAAGATAAAACCTTAGATTCCAGATCAATATTATATTTCTTAATTTTTATATCAACATCAAGCTGGGCTAATCGCCAATTCATACGACTATTTTCATCACAAATAATATTGTGAAGATGTCGACATTTATTTAATAATTTTTTAATATGAATAGGATATCTATATTTTGTAATTTTAGGTAAAGGAGTATGTTTATTACATATAAATAAAAGCTTATTAATAAATATAGTAAGCATATCAGAACCATTAATGGATGAATTTAGCAGATTATTCCAATTAATTGATAGAAGATCATTTTTAATATTATAATAATCTGATTTAAGGTAATTTGGAATTGGTAATATAGGAGAACTAGATATTGGTCTATTAATACCACGAGGATAAACTAAACAAGATAATATGGAAATATGATCACTACAATGAGAATCATATTCTATCGGATTAGTAGATATGATAGATGATACAATTTTAATATCATTTGTTAGAATTAAGTCCAGAATATTCGAATTACGCGTATTAGATGAGTGATAAAATTCACTAACTGCAATAATCCATTTTTTTGAGTAAACGAATAGAAATATTTTTCAACAGATGAGATTCCCAGACCATTGATCCAGTCAATTCCAGGTAGATTAAAGTCACCATATATAATGCTAGTTTTAGTGGAATCTGAGACACTCGAGATAATATCACATAATTTGATAGTATCATTGAATGACATAGATGGCGGTCGATATACAACAATAAGTAGGTAATTAAAGAAAACAATGTTTAATAATTCAAAAGTATGAGAAATAGAATGGCATAATGCATGGGCCTGATAATGATGTTTTATGTAGATTAAAATACCACCACCATGTGTATTCGTTAATCTATCTAATCTAAATAAATTGTAGAAGTTATTATCTGATATCATACCATTAGTAATATCCTGATTAAGCCATGTTTCCGTAAAAATAAGGATATCATATTCACGACTATTAATAATAGCCAATAATGTGGGTAGTTTATTGCATAAACTTCTAGAGTTTGAATAAAATACTTTACTTAAAGGATCTAGTCAATTACCATTACTATTAGTATTATATGTTTTTTGATTATTATCTATTGAGGATTTCCATTTATTATATTCAGTGGTTGAATAATCAACATTAGAAGTCCAATCTATTACTATTCTGTTATTATTTAGAGAAAAAAGTTTTAATTCGTAATTTAATGTGCGAATATTAAAAACGCATTTGATATTACCTTATATATATATATTTATATTTATATACCTATTTATAATTAAAACATTATTTTATACTATAATATAATTTGTATTACATTATAAAATTGTAATCACTTTAATTAAATATATCATGTATTATCATGATAATACATGATATGCATATTCATGTAGAGTGAGGTTCCGTCTACCAGCAGTGGTCTGGGAAGAGGGCTAGGGCGAGGAAGAGGACGTGGAATGGGAAGATATAAAAAATTACTTATTTTAATTATAAAATTATAATAGAAAATAAAATTTTCTTTAAAAATAATATAACTTGTAATATAAAATTATCTAACATTGTATGTGTATTTATAGTTTAAAATGTACATAATTTGTTCTAAAATAATTAATTAAATTACAAATAATAAGTCTTGCTTTTATTATTATAACTAAGTGAATATTGAATATTTTTTATTTTTGTTTTCTAATTCTTTTTAAATATATTTGTATGGTAAATTAATTAAATATGTGTTATTAGAAAATATAGAGAAAATATATAAACTTGGTAAAGGTTATATAAAACATAATAAATTATTCAATTAATTATTGTATTACTTAATATAAATAAAAAATTACTTATTTAAATTATGTAATTATGATAGATTATAAAACATGATTTACAAATAATATAACTTGTAATATAACATTTTTTATCGTTGTATGTGTAATATGTATTTTAACAATTTATATGATATATTTATTTATAAGAAATATATGCTGGTACTCTGAGTAATATTTTAATAAATGTCTAAAGCCGAAAGGGATCAGATTAATATCAGATTTATCAGCTGCTTCATTTAGTTTTTTATTTATTACCGGTTTTAGAGGTAAATTAGTTATAATTGAATAGTTATAATACACTTGATTTTTAATGATAGAAGAAAATTTATTTTTAAATAAAAATATATTGGTAAATATAGAGTAGGTAGAGTGTCATAAATTGTGAAATTGTGTAAAAACTAGTGTTTGAAATTAAAGATATAACAAGTAGAATACTAATATAAATTGTATTTCATATGATTAGAAAAGATAGGTCATTATGATAATAGAGGTAGATTAATTAAACATTAATTTATTTTAATTTTATATTATCATATAATAATGTTTGTATAGGTATCCTACATTCTTATTGTTACTAAAATAATAACTTGGATGTATTAATGTATATTAATATGATGTAATATATAATATAATATTTATAGACATGGAGTATCTCCTCTAATTGATAAATCAAATAACACTATTAGGGTACAAGTCAACCTATCTCAGATATCAACTATATATATATGTAGTAGTATACTACTACATGTACTACTACTACTACTACTACTACTACTACTACTACTACTACTACTATTACTACTACTACTACTACTAATGCTACTACTACTACTACTACTGATACTAATACTACTACTACTACTACTATAGATCACAATATTATGATCCGTAGACTGCAATGCATTGGTTTGTCCAGTACAGCATTAGAATGGTTCATCTCCTACCTCGATAGCCGTTCTTACTCAATTAGAATTGAATCACACTTAACTAAACCACGACTAATATCAAACGGAGTTCCACAAGGATCCGTTCTCGCCCCCATCCTTTTTAATATATATTTATCTCCCCTACTAGATATTTTTGATAAATACCCAGACATCAACTTCCATGTATATGCTGACGACATACAAATTTACAGCAACTTACCGGACCCCTCCTTAAACGTATCCACACTAAATAAATGCCTAGAAGAGATAAGACACTGGCTAGCAGCAAACTCATTAGCACTAAATAGTGAAAATACTACTGCAATACTGATCAATACATCGCATACCCTACCCTATATACCACCCATCCACATCAATAACCACAACATAAAAATCTCTACTTACGCTAAAAATCTCGGAATAATAATAGACAACAAACTAACATTCTCCCAACATACTACTGAAATATCCAAATCTGTGAACCGAACACTACATACAATACGACTAATAAGACCCTCAATAACGACAGAACTTGCAAAAACTCTCATAACAGCCTTAATACTACCCCGCCTCGACTATTGTAATTCCATTCTACATAAATCTAATAAAAACACAATAATACCACTCAATAGACTACTTTATTCAGCTGCACGTACTATATATAGAATTCCCAAATACTCTAGAACCCACATTACCCCCTACCTAAAATCACTTCACTGGCTCCCTATCACACAACGTAAACAATATAAAATATTAATTATGATTCACCATGCCACATATTATAATAACCCCGACTACCTTACCGACTTACTAAATGAACATAATCCCTTCAAACCACAACGTACCATATACAAATACAAATTATTCATCCAAAACTCCCGCAACCTAACAAGAAAATAAGAAACTGCTTTTTCATTAGCTGCCCCTAAACTATGGAATAGCCTACCATATGACATAAGATCAATATCTTCGACCCCCATCTTTAAAAGTAGGTTAAAAACCCATCTTTTTAACATGGCATATACAAATTAATTTTTGAAAACACGGCCGAAAACTCTACTAAGAAGTTGAATGGCAGTGTCTAAACCATTAGGTTACAAGGTTACAAGGTTACTACTACTACTACTACTACTACTAATACTACTACTACTACTACTACTACTACTACTAATCAAATCAATCAAATCAAATCAAAATGGTTTATTTAGACACTCAATTATATAGCAATAGGTTTGCTTTGTTAAGTGTTGTGTTAATAAAAATAATGACAAATTAAATAATATAAACTAACAATAAGGATATATAGGTATACAACTAATTTAAATATAAAACTAAACTGAATTAATAATTAACGATTTAATAAATATTCTACAAGGTTACGTTTATACGTTGAATAATTTACAATTTCTCGTATAGAACGAGGAATATGATTCCATAGTCGAGGAAGAGCGTACGAAAAAGCACGCTTTGTCGTACGTGTTAGATTGGGGACGCCTACTTCAAATCGTAAGACATCATCAGTTGATCTTGTAGTTCTTAGAGGTTGTATCAATTGGAGTGAAGATCGCAGATAGTCAGGCTGGTGTGTAGTAAGAGCCTTTTGAGCGATACACAGTACTCTTTTCTCAGTATGTTCTGAGGCTGATAGTATCCTAAGTGATTTCATATTTAAGGTGACACTTGAGTGATCCGCACGTGGTTGCCGATATATCGTTCTCGCAGCTGATCTGATAATACGATTAATAGGTAATATCATGGATTGAGGGAGTCCAATTAAATATAGTTACAGTAATACATTTACTAAAAAACTAATGAATTAATTAAAATATAAGTTAGATTATTATTGATATATTTACGTATATGCCGAATATTATATAGGTTATTGTTAGCTTTACTAATCTGAATTAATTAATATTCCTAGCTCTTACGATGACTTTCCAATTATATCAATTAATAATATAATCATTAATCCTAGTTCCAAATTTAAATATCTAGGAATAATTATTGACCGCGATATATTGCTGAATCACCATATTCAAAGTATATGTGGTAAAGCTAACCATAATCTGTATAACATTCGGCATATACGTAAATATATCAATAATAATCTAACTTATATTTTAATTAATTCATTTGTTTTTTCGTTTCATTAATTCATTAGTCAATTTATTACTGTAACTCTATTTTAATTGGACTCCCTCAATCCACGATATTACCTTTTAATCGTATTATCAGATCAGCTGTGAGAACGATATATCGGCAACCACGTGCGGATCACTCAAGTGTCACCTTAAATATGACATCACCTAGGATACTATCAGCCTCAGAACGTGCAGAGACAAAATAATTATTAGTAATACTCTAGAATATTCAAAATATATCAGAATCTTCCTGAAATCTCTTTATAATAATTAAATTTCATATTCAATATATTAATACCATTTTTATTATATAATAATTATGATATAGTACATATTTAGGGTGTTATATGTAAATTACATAATGTAATACTACAATGTGATAAAATAACGAGTTTATTTATTATCCAATGAAAAGATAACTTATTTATAAAAGATAAATTATTTATAAAAGATTAATATTTAATTTAATACAATATTATCATATCATAATTATGATATTACAATATAGTGTACACCAATACATATCAGTTTATGATATATTTAACCATATAAATCAGAATCCTATAATTATATTCGTAAAAATCATAGATATAAAATTATGTAGATATGAAAAATCTATGATCTGCCATCTTAAGAATATAGTCATGTGACTTTTCATATATATTTGCGATTTTTATATTAATTGACACTGTCAGTTTATTTGTTTACATAGATATTTAAATATATGTTATGATATATTAAATTAGGATTATAGTAATATGCTATATTTAATCAGAATGCTTAGTATATAATTAGCATATACATATATTTGTTTAGTATTATTTATATTGTCTAGCATTGACTTCTAGATCGATGCACTATAATAGTAATGTAATTATATATAATTATATATATAACTATAGTTAAGCTGTTTCTATCACGATCATAGCTCATTATTATCTCTATTCATGAATATAAAACTTACAAAGTAACAACATCCAGTTTATCGTTAACTTGTATTGGCCTTGTATTGCCACATTCATATCTATATAATTATATATATGTATGTGGTAAAACTGAATATCAATGACTATCATCTATACTCCTATAGACTATAAGTTATAGTATGTGTATTTGTATCAACAATCATATATATAAATATGTTTTTGAAAACCTAATGGTTACATATAAATAGTTATATTGTCGTTTACTGTAGTGTAGAAGAAAGTAATCGAATACGGACACTCTCGGTATCTCAGAAACCATAAATCCTACAAAAAAATATGTGATGAATACAATATTCATAATTATATAAATAGTCTAAATAAGTATTTTATTTTTAATTATTCAAAATAGTGCTGATATATCCAATAAATGATTTTGTATTACGTTTTTAAATTTATTAAAAAAATGTCAAAAAACCTTCTCAAGAATATACAAATGTATCGATATAAAACATAAAATTATTAAAAACTAAATCATTCTAAACATTATATGACTAATTACTATATTTTTTATAAAATGTTAATTAAGTTATAATGATATATCTAGAGGTCATATAAGTCCCTAATACGGACACCCAATAACCAATCAGCACGCAGCGTGTTAACTATTCTGATTTTCATAAAATCGCGTGCGTTATAATATTAATACCACCAATGTAGCTACATCTAAAAATGATATTATTTAGATGCTTACATTATATTAATTAAAAAAATAATAAAAATAAATAAATTATAAATAATTAAATTATATTAAATTATTCATAAAATTAATTATAATAATAATATAATTATAAATAATATAATTGTAATTTATCTGATTGGTTCATCAATAATATATAGTTTATCTAGTGGTATCTAGGGTATCCGTATTATAACACAGGGTGTCCGTATTCGGACATGGGTACCGAATACGGACACCCCTGTTATCATTGAATACAAATATTAAATAAAATTTTAAAATCACACAAATATCTATAATCATATAATATTAAGATATTGTAATTTTTGAATATAAATATTGAGTCATAAAATATTAAGACCATTTATTGTTAAAATGCCCGTATTAGGCATAGAGCTAGAGAGAAATTCCTCTCTAGCTCTATGGTAGTAGGTTACTTTCCCCTATATATATATATTTACAGATGTAAGTATATATGTATACAAATACATATGTATATATATAATTTGAATGGTGTATTCCGAATAGTTATACCTAACTTAGATATTATAAATGAATGTTACATAATAGCATTGTTATCGATTGCCTCGATTGCCCGTACCTCGATAATTAACGACGTGATAAGCGGTGCCCTAATTTCGGTATCCATTAAGCCAGTATCTACTAGTATCTTCGCTTACATGTGGTAATCAAGCGACCGGAAGTAGGCGATCCACGTGACAATAACAAATAAAAAGGGGGCGGTCGGAGGCAATCAGTCGATTTAAAGTGATTTATGGAGTTGTGATCCGCGGCCTAGGTTTTTATTTACGGTCAGTGCGTTTCTCGTCGTTTCTCGGACGCGATCTCGCCGATTGTCGCGCTATCACGCGCCAGATTTATATAGCCGGTATCCCTAGTACGTAGTCGCAACATTATACACACTTTTATACGTATGGTTAGAACTTAATTATAGGTTTAAGATCAACCGTCGACCAACTTAAATTAGGATTTCGTTACTAATATATTATCAATATTTCTACCAGTTTATACTTCTATTATAAAGGTAAGTTAATTACACATATATGTTATATATATATATATATATATATATATATATATATATATATATATTGGTTGTAACTAATAGTAAATATATGAAAACATATTTAGTATACAATTGCAGAAAACTAAAATTAAATAAATAATTTAATTAATAAATTAAATAATTTCTTATATTAATATATATATATACATTTATATTCTGATAATTATTGACGATAAAAGTTCAAACATATCATGATGAAACAGTATTCTATAAATTAAATGTTATATATATATAATATTTATTTATTGAATCTCATATATATATATATATATATATATATATATTGAATACAATACAAATATCGGATACAAATGTACCTATCAAGAAGTCATAGACTTGTACATGTTATAAATAACTGTGAGGGGCCCCGGACAATACAATACAAATAGTAACATTTTTTTCTTATGTTTTGATTTATCGTTTATTAAATTCTTAATAAACACGAGAGAAAAACAAGAACTGTCTGGACTCGAACCTGGACCTCTGGCTTACTAGCTTTTGGTTGTCCCACTGAGCCATAGACCCCAAACTAATATATATATATATATATATATATATATATATATATATATATATATATATAGATATATAACAACTTTCATTGAGTAGGAGTTACTTAACATTATATTCTCATTAATTTTAATATTCGAATAGTATGGTAGGTATATATCAAAAGTTCAAACAGATACAATATATATATATATATATATATAATGACGGTTTATTGACACTAAACATATATATATATATATATAGGACCCTTCGCTATAGCGGGGAGAACATTATAATAAATAACTATAATAAAATAATAATAAAAGAACAATATATTTATGCAATAACATTTTCCGATAAAAATAGATACAAATACGTAGTACTAATAATACGTTGAAGATATCACGAGATAACGATAACAAATATAATACTGTGGATTTTTATAAATTAGAGAAAGAGATACAATAATAATTACGATTTAGAAATCATGTAAGCGACATTACAGAGCGGGGAGGGGAGGGAGGGAGTAAGGGAGGGAGGGAATTCAATAGAGTGGAACATGAATTTCTAAAATCTCTAGAATTCGATGTAGTTTTACTAGAGTTGCGGGAGAAGCGAAGAAGGAAAGTTTGATAACGAAGAAATGCAATATATACGTATTGAGAGTAGATAAGATATATAGCTATAGCCCCCTATAGGGGTGGAACAATATATTCGTTGATGGATAAGGGAGAGAACACGGAGTTTACACATGAGAGAGGATGGTAGTCAGAAACGAGATGATTGAAGAGATTTGTAACTGAGTTGTACAATATTTTTAGTAGTGTATACTGAAGAGTCCGTGTTAGTGAATCAGTAGATTTAGTACAGTATACTATAGTTTACTATATAATATATAGTTAACTATACACTATATAGTTGACTATCATCAACTCAGGAGTGCACATGCGTATTGATCAGTGTCTTCGTTAAGTGTATGATAAGGGATTTATGAATAGATGAAAGATTGAAGATTACGTACTGGATCCCTATCCATTACGGGGATACGACTCTTAAAGGATAATTTGTCATCAGTGAATAACCCTACGTTTTTGGCCGAATGTTAGAGAGATATAATCATATTATTTAGAGTAAAATGTGGAGAAGAAGTATCAGCATTATATTAGCTAACTATTATAGATTATAGATACACTAGGTATAGTTAGCATATATAATGCTGATACTTCTTCTCACAATTGTACTCTAACTAATATAATTGTATATCTATAGATACACTAATTATAGTTAATAAATATGTCCCAATAAGTCCCTTCGAATCCGCTAATATAGTAGACTATGTTAATTATTTGTATATCGTTGTAGGCTCTATGATTTTGATATAATAAAAATAAATAACTAAATAAAATATTTGTTAAATAAAAAAATAAATTTGTATATTTATTTATTTATTTCGATATAGGAATATATTTCCTACCATTAATAAGTTATATTTCATTGCATATATTAAACTTTTGTAATTTTAAACATATTTGTTTTATTGTTGATTGATTACTATTTAATTTAAAAAATATTTAATTGAACATGTAAAGTATGAAGTAAAAAATTAAATATTATAACCAATATTATATTAAATATTAGGTATAATTCTATATTTTAACTTTGAAATTTTATATAAGAATTTTTTAATTTGATGTGATTAATTTGTATTTTCTCTGTATTTTTATTACTCAGAAGTGATTCATTCAATTATTATACTTGTTGATTTATAAACATAATGTTTATGAAATTAAATCGAATACTATATACAGTACATATAGGTATACATATATATATATATATAATGCCATATTATTGTTACTCTATATTCCTATAATATAGTGTATATCATACTATATTACAGTAATTCTCCAACATTAATACACGTTTGCATTTGTCGACAGCGGCGTAGAACCTATAGAGTATAGGCACTAGTGCCATATAGCTATATACAGTATACAGGCCCGGACTTAGGATATATGCTCTACACTAACGAGGATGACAATACAGTGGAATAGATACGAAAGTGGATCGTTTTCTTAAATATATTATTTTATATTTGGCATAATATTATATCTACATTTATACAAATACATTTTTTATTGTTGTTTGAAAATGTATCATTGATATTTATTAATCTATTAATAATTATTCTAAATTTATAAATCTATGAATATTTATTATAATATATACGTAAGTATTATATAAAACAGTATAGGGAAAGTAACCGAATACGGACATTGCCCGAATACGGACACTCTCGGTATATCAGAAACCATTAATCTTACAAAAAAATGTTTAATAAATAAAATATTCATAATTATATAAATAGTCTAAAAAAGTATTTTTTATTATTAATTATTCAAAATATTACTGATATATCCAATAAACAGATTTTTTTATTACGTTTTTAAATGTATGAAAAAAAATGTCTACTTAAAACCTTCTCAAGAATATACAAATGTATCGATATAAAATATGTCACTATATTATTAAAAAATAAAGTATTCTAAAATTATATATATAATTTTTATATTTGTTATCAAATATTCATTTTTATAAAATCTTAATTAATTATAAGCATATATCTTGAGGTAATATAACTTTCTAATACGGACAGTGTCCGTCGGACACTCTAGATGTATTAATACGGACATCCTATACAATAGGGACTATAGGGTATATATAACCAATAAGAGCGCAGCATATGAACTATTCTGATTTTCATAAAAATCGCGTGCGTTATAATATTAATACAACCAATAAAGCTTAATCAAATTTTTGTATTATTTTGACTCTAAGTGTATTATTAATTAAAAAATTATAAAATAAATAAATTATTAACTAATTAAATTAGAATAAATTGTTCATAAAATTAATTCTAAATAATGTAATTGTAACTTATCTGATTTATTCATCAACACTATATAGAGTTTATAGAGTGTGCGTATTATAACATGGGGTGTGCGTATTCGGACATGGGTACCGAATACGGACACCCTCGTTATCTAGGGAATTAAAAGATTAAATAAAATTTTAAAATCACAATAATATCTATAATCATATAATAATAATATATTGTAATTTTTTAATAAAAATAATGAGTCATTAAATGTTAAGACCATTTATTTTTAAAGTGTCCGTATTAGGTGTCCACTTTCTCCTAACTATAATTATCTAGTAATTACACATATAGAATATTACTAGTCCTATTCTCTCATCATATTATCTAACAATTAATTAAACTTAAGTAACTGTAATTATATGTGTGTACATTTTTGTATATTTTTTATATTATTTGTTATCTCCAATGTACTATATTTAATTTTTATTTAATACTTTTATTCGTTATTCTCATATTCTAATATTCTCATACTTCACAACATACGAATTACTTTGTAAATTTATGAAAATAGATTTTTGAAAAAACCCTATATAATAGCACTGTTTTCTATAATCCTGGTAATCCCAACATTTATAAAACCTTAATAATATATGCGTATGTTAAACTATTAACCTATAGGTTACCTATAGGCTATATAGGCTATGGCCTACATGAAGAGCTTACATTTATAAACCAAGAGCTATATGTCTATATAAATGATTCATTATAATTCGAGTTGAAAGTCAAGCTGATAGCTTCACTGGATAAACTCATGAACCCGCGTTCTTATTCGATGAATTATGTGACATTGGGGAACTTGGTGATATACGTTCTCATTAAATAGGATACACTAGTACATATATAGAAATAACATTAAAATATGTTGATTTAATTACGTAATTTTCACATTTAATGTATACATTAATATATAGGACATTAGTATAAATATACTATACTAATTATTCCTGTAGTATATTCAGATTTATTACATTATGTATTATGTATCATACATCTTATATATATATATATATATATATATATATATATATATATATATATATATACATTTACATATATACATATATAATAGTAATACTCGTAAATGTATAATGGGTATAATAAATAAAGATAATCCTCTAAATAAAGAATATACTGATATGAACGTGAGACGATGTTTTTAATCAGTCTAATATTCAGGTTTTTTAGTAGAAATATTTTGTGGGATTTCACAGTAATTCAAATAGATCACTACTATACTGTTTACCGTATACGTTATATTACGGTGCAGTATCGTATTATATACTTATTATATACTCATTATACATATATATATATATATATATATATATGTTATAATTTATAACTTATAAATATTAAATTATCCTTTTTTAAATAAATTTAGCATTCTTATGTCGAAATAAAATCTTCACGATTTTAATCGTCCCGCCTACCATACCTACCCGTCCGCCAGTGAACACCATCCGATGATGTAACCCGGCTGACCGGTGGTACTTACACACGTCTCTATCTGTCTGTCACTCTCTCTCGTAGCCATGCCAACCAGGAGGAGACGACGAAACCGAGGCTGTCTGGTGGGAAGAGCGATCCTGGTGCGCACTCTATTCGCCTGCCACTCACTGTTGGCGTTGTGGTTCCTGTTGACCACGGTCAGTGGTTACGTAACACCCGGTCATTGTAACCAAACGGTTACAGTAACGGTACCCGTGTAACAGTGTAGGGACTGTTATTCATTAAATGTATCACATTTCGTACACTTCGATGTATAGCATCACTTCATCGCGAATGATTATAAAATTGCATTATAATTGTGTTCATTGGCTTATTTAAACCAATCTTTATGGCATCTATATATATATATATTTACCTATATATAGCATCGCGTGACATCCCGATATAGCGTTGTTGTAGATGACTTGCGCAATACTTAATTAATATGTTTTCAAGATCGATATGAATTTAAAAATCTATAAAATAAAAACTAGTTATAAAAGAAACATATGATATCCCTATTACCATTTATATTTATCTATATATATATATATATATATATATATATATATATATATATATATATATATATATATTATTATGTATTTTATTAGATCCCTGCGAGGACTGTACTCTAGAAGTGTATACTCAGTATTATATATAGGAGCAACTTTAAACATGGCATCAACGAATGTATATATATATATATAATATATAAATATGCGATACATTTTATACAATTTCTCTCATTTCTCTATCTATAGATGAATTATATATATATATATATATATATATATATATATATATATAATTCACTATTTCAATATCTTTCCTCTTAACCCTTTCATATCCTCTTCTGTACCAGCTTCATACGCATGCGAATATGCCTCTAATTCCATTGTTAGATTATGGATGCTACAATAATAGTTATTTATAAACATATTTAACGGGAAATAAGATTTATTTGCATTGTTGTGTATGACTAATACTATAATGGTTATAATACGCACGATGTGATCAATAAGTGTATTTAATATAGGTCTATCAATTCCAGTACAGATAATATATTGCATATATTATATATATATATATATATATATATATATATATATATATATACATAATCGAAAACCAAACAACTCGAACGAAATGATTTTATTATGAAAATAATGAAAATATTTAACATGAATTAAAACACCTTCTCGAAATATAAATATAATTTAAATAATAATGTTATATATCATTCAATGTAAACATAATAGATATATGACATAATATAAACAGTATCCCTCTTCTTCATTATCCTACCCTAATTCATATATTACAATTATTCCACCTCCTCATCTTCATCATCATCCTCTCCCTTCCCTCAATGTCCTTCTTATTCGTATATTATATATCATACACTGTTAAAAATTAGGGTACAGCGAGTGCCTTTTTTAGGGTGTAAGTAGTGTCCCCATAGCCGTACCCTAATAAATGTAATTAGAGTACAATTTTAATAAATACGATCAGTACCCTAAAAATGATCAAACTGTACCATAAATAATGTTAACTGGTTGTACCCTAATTATATGATACCGTGTACCATAATGCAATTGTATGATATGTACCATAATTGAATTGCATGCTATGTAAATATAATAATCACGTATCCTAATATTTAACATAGCTGTACCCTGATAAATATATATAGTGTGCTCTAGTGCATTTAACAGTCATGCACCCTGATAATTAACATATATGTACCCTACAAATATATATATATATAATAATATTGTACCCTAGTTATTTTAAAAGTTGTTTACCCTATTTAGGGTGCATGGTAAATTGTTGTGATATTTTAACGAGCTGTACCCTATAAATTGAATTCGCTATACCCTAATTTTTTAACAGTGTACCCCACCCTCTTTCTACTCATCCGTATCCTCCATCTCCCCATCTCATCCATATCCTCATCCTTCTCCTCGTCGTCCAGATTCCTTCATCGATAACATCTCAGATCTTTCGTTACATCGCTGGAATAGGGTTCATCTCTTTCGTTATCGAGGCTATCTACACTATTTACAGTCGACACGGTGTCGAGTGGAAGTGGTTATATAATAGAGAGACCTTACGTATAAAGGAATATTGTTGTAAATTATTATATTTATTTTAAGAGTTAACTCATAATTATGTCTAGAGTTAATTCGTTCCTATATATATATATATATATATATATATATATATATATATATATAGTGGTAGGATATTTTATAGTATACATTACTACATTTTTTGAGTATTTACATCAGCTAAAAACTATTCTAATAGTTAGTTGAATAACACGGTTACATTTATTTTAGTTGAGTTTATATATAGAAAATATTAATGCATTTGCAAATAATTAGAGAGTTTCAAATGAAAGTGATTTATTTATGTTACGTAGTCAGATATGATAAGTAATAGCTGTTCAAGTATATTATTAATATTTATAGTCTTTGATAAGTAAGCATTAATTGTTACTACTAAATATTTAGTATACTATACACTAAGTATATTGAGGGAAAAGGAATTGCAATCATGATTATTTGTTATGTTAATAATGTAGTTTAATTTATATTTAAGATATGTTCTTAATCGTAATCTATTATGCAATTCAATACTACAATTATTTAGTATAACATTATATAGTAATATAAGTATGATATCATCGGCATCTAAATGATAAATTTATATGTATTTTAATATTATAATATCTGGATAATGTAGAAATATCGTTTGATTTATGGCACGGACTGTTAGATAGTTATAATTACAATTATAATTATAGTAAAGCTTACCATAATATCTACGGAAGTAATCAACTGGCTATATAATGGCTTCCCTTACGTTCATTGTGTTCAATAAAGCTAGCTCTAAGCAAATTACGGTGAATAATGACACGTCAGACCAAATAACAACATTCTTGTCTTGTAAATGTAACGTTCATGTACGTTACGATTATTCATTACTTAATCTAAAAATAGATTATTAATGACATGTATCACTATGACATCCGATGAAATGTTAACAAAAGACATTATTTAATAATGTTAGGTTTGTTTTTAGTAATTTCTTAAATGTTAATATTGATTTTAATTTCCAAGATACGAAAGTATCTAATTCTATGGCAAATACCGTATATTGGCTGGCTGGAGATTGTATGTTGAGGGAATTTTTAGTAAAAATGAATTATTAAATCATGCGATGCTTTTGTTAAAGGTCATAGAGAGATAATGATTGCTAAGTTGTCAGGTATATAGTATACATGGCGTTATGTGTATTACCAGTAGGGTTTTGTAAACATATACGTTTACTCATTGGCATCCAATGCAGTTTAATTATATTTGGAGTTATACTGGTAGAAGAATTATATATATATATAAGTATATATAATCATATATAAACTCTATAGAGTGTTAGCAGTACTCTATTAATACCTGCCTTTCACAAGCACACGTTTACAACAGGTTTTGTCCGAGCGTGTTCATCTACCTGTTCAACGTGGTGCCCTCGATATGGATGCTGGAACTTAATCACCTGGAGTTCAATAATAAAGGGTTAGGTGCGCGCGTACTTATATATCTATAATACATCTTATAGTAGCATTGTAATAGTAGTACACGAGTAATATGATAGACATACACATATATTCATACATATATGAAATTAGGTATATATATATATACCTAATCGACCATTTAATTAATTTCTAAATATAACTGTTTTATACATGCATGCGTGTTATAGCATATGTATTATATTTATATCTAAGAATAAAGTAAATGTAAATCTAAATATATATTTTCTACATATATCTTTGTCTATATATATATATATAAGTAATGTTACTTCTTTAAGATAAAGTATAGTACAGTACTCCCCATTTAATATACCGAACTATAGTAGCCATAGTCTATAGTTAGTAGTGTTCGAAATGAACCCGAACTGAAGCATTACGAACTGAAGCTTGCCTTGAAGTTCGAACCCTTGCATTATTTTACAAACGAACTTTGAACTATAATTTGTTTTTGAGTGAAGCTTCGAAGCACCAATAGTTGGGTTCATTTCGAACACTATTAGTTAGCTATAGTCTACAGTTAGCTATAGTCTATAGTTAGTTATAGTCTATAGTTAGCTATAGTCTATAGTTAGCTATAGTCTATAGTTAGCTATAGTCTACAGTTAGTTATAGTCTACAGTTAGTTATAGTCTATAGTTAGCTATAGTCTATAGTTAGCTATAGTCTACAGTTAGTTATAGTCTATAGTTAGCTATAGTCTATAGTTAGCTATAGTCTATAGTTAGTTAACTATAATTAGAGTCTATATATGGTTAGCTAAGCCACCCCTCCCACAGCTCTACCCGCGAATACGTCACCCCCGGCCTACGAGATGCCCCCATGTCGTTAGCCTATAATGGCAGCCTCCACCGACATCACGTGATCAATATGAGTGTGCTACCGGTGCTGCCCCTGGCGGTGGTGGTGGTGACTCACCATGACTCATCGGGAGGCGACCCGTTCCATCCGAGGTCCGCGGTCGGTAATAATACCATTCTGACTAAGAGTTTGGCTAATCTCGGGGTCAGTATATTTTATAGTATAATTAATAGTTTATTAGGTAAACAAACAAAATAAACAAAAGTATAGGAAGAAAAATAGATATTAATAGATACCTAAATCGACATGGTACGAACATTAACATTGGGTTTACATTTAATAATAAAACGCCTTGGTTTATGCATGCCGAAAACTAGTACTATTTACAATGGAATAGTATCGTTTACTTCGGTAGTGTTGCCATAGTATGTAGTGTAATACATTATGATATTATATAGATATATGTATATATATAAGTTATAATATATAAATTATTTTATATGTATCATGGTAAATTTACGGAAATAAAAACTAAATCTAACTAAACCTAACTAAATCTAACTAAACCTAACTAAATACCCAGTTTTTGTGTATATATATATATATATATATATATATATATATACATATATATATACTATTATATACGCATTATTTAAACAAACTATTATACCCAGTTCTTTATGCACAATATTGCACATACCAAAGCCTATACGGGGGCACATACTATATTGTATAAACTTATACCCAGTATTGTATACACACTATTATACAAACAGCTTATACCCAGTTCTTTATACAAACTAATATACACATTATTGTACAAACAGCTTGATATTCCAATTACACTGACGGAAGAATTGATAACAAGAATTCTAGAACAGGTATACTATGTAGCCAGTGTACACTGTACAACGATGTGTGGAGAGTATTCATATGTATACCCTTGATATAAATAAATATATTTCTTTACATCGATGATGCATACACACATATATATATATATATATATATATATATATATATATATATATATATAAATATATATATATATATATATATATATACATATATAATATATTATATATATAATATATTAATATTTATATTAAATAATATATCAAAGAACTATATGAAATAAATTATTAGATATATAAAAGAAAAACATTGAATTTATCTGTTAGCTATACTATAATTTATATATATATGTATACGAGCTATCTAATCCATATATATATATATATATATATATATATATATATATATATATATATGTATACACACCATATACACAGAGACATATGTATATATGCGTGTATATCGTGTATGATATATTGCATAATAACAATAAGAAAGGCATGTCGCTACTTTGATGTTGTCTATATGTCAATCTCTCATAGCAGCGTAATTAGACTCCGCCTCCTCGTGTCCTTCAATCGTGTCCTTCAGTCGTGTTCATGCGGTTGTGGTCTCTATAGCGTGTAATATCAATTGATATAGGTCGCAAATCATGCGCTATTATTGTTTTGAAAAGCAGAAGATTGTTATTCTTTTTCTAGATTTCATGAGTATATATATATATATATATATATATGTATAGTACATCGTACATGAAACCTCTTCTATTATATATGTACACATTGTATACATATATACTAGAAGAGGTTTCATGTACACTGTACTATGGTCTACTAGATACTGCATCTGAAAGCGCGGGTTGTCATGACAACCGGATAGAGACTGATGAACACGAACAGATAACAACTACGGAAAATAGGGGCGTGTCCGAAGCCTTTGTTTTACTGCTTTGTCCTTTAGACTAGCACGTGTGAAAGAGATGATATACGAGATGATAACGAATGCGGCCGGATATACTTGTCACGTGATATGTGTCACGTGGGCATTACGCAATAGTGACTCATTCTATTTCGTTAAATAAATAGATAAACCTAATATTAGAACATTATTTGAAATTATGTGTGACTAAGAATGGAGATATTTTAAATAATGTATGTAATATTTAGAATAATATGAATAAGTATATTTATAATATACACACATAAATGCATATACACATGCACAGTGTGCATTGCACACACACATACGCATATATATATATATATATATATATATATATATATATATATACTCGCACACACTTTAAAATAACTTATAAAAACCATAGTATATAGTAAGTAATGTTATATAATAAGTATATAGTAATGTAATAATGAGCTAAATAAGCTTCATCTATTTCGCGGTTCTAAGCAAATACCAGACGATCCCTTTTACTAGCAATCACCACGAGGTAGGGCGTGTCCGTAGAGAGCAAGAGAGAAACCTCTCTAGATCTATGGGCGTTTCTGACGACAAGAATAATATACGGAGAGCGGGAAATTAGCGTTCATGTCCTCCAATATTTATGAATATCATACATTTATTAATATATTTATATATATATATATTAGAAATTTAATATAATTCGGTTTAATTAGTCAAAATAAAATAAGCACAATCAATATTGTCACATTCCTGAAATATTTATATAAAAAACATCATGTGATCATTGCAGATTACGGAAAAAAATACTGATTTGTAGTATATTAATAATAAAGTTCCAAAGCTATATAACAATGGCTCTATATAACGATAATTAGTTTAGTTTGCGTATATAACATATAGATGAATTTGGTTATGGATTTTGTCCCATTATTGAAAGCAATTATATATCGGTTATGTCATTTCTAACATGTATGGAGTTATGGCTTATATTATATACGGTTTACGTATATATACGTATATGTATACAATTATGGATTTGTGTATACATCTTATAATAGTAATTAAATGGATACAAAATTAAGTGAAATACTTAACCTATAACTAAAATACTCCCTTAACTGGATGGTTGTAAATCCCTTCCTGAATTTAATATTTAGATATGTTTCAAAGCCCATAACTAAATTTATCTATATAGTATTTGTTTTTGGTATTAATAATTTGTTTTTTTATATTTAAAATTATTATTTAATTAATACTTTACTAATATACAACTATTTACTTATAGATTCTTCTTTTGATATTGATAATAGGAAGATGGCTCATGCCTAAAGGTTATCTAGCAATGCTTACATATATTAGAGTAAGTATTATATAATATATATATATACATTGTTATATATATATATATTATTTTTATATTATTTTTTTCCTTTATTTTTTTTATATATTTTGTTAATTATAGTTCTAAGATGTTAAAATTAACCTATTTGTATATACATAAACTTTTATCATTATATACATATATAGACATCTATAGATGTAATAACTTATACTTAATACACCTTCAATCTACCACAAAAGGTAAACTGAGCCATGACCAGTTATCACAGTTACTCCTGATCTACATCGGAACCGCTGCTGATATCGTAGAGTTCTTTGATGCCTTCAAAGAAAAAGAGGTCACGAACTTTCACACTACGACATTTAATATATCGAACCACCTTAATATAATCGATATGATTTAAATTGGAACCCTTATGTATTTGATTATTTAGTAAATTTAAATCATATATAAAAACAATGTATCATTACCTATTACATATTGTTAGTATATATACGTACAATTGAATTCTCATATTAGGATAAATATTGTTATATTATGTTTATATTATTAATTATATAATTATATAATTATATTATAAAAATAAATACTAATAGTACGTACCCCTTTAATGCAATGTGATACACATGTTACATGCACGCACACACGCACCCACGCAAGTATTACAACGTGTTATATAATAATGGTACACATATCTATAAAGTAGCCTACCCTCGTTTAGGTACAGTGTAACCCCATGCTGGCTAAACTAGTGCTGGGAATGTGGAGTTGGTCGCTGCTACAGTTCACTATGGTATTGACCGCAGGGGCCAGAAATGACCACTCGCGTATAACCAATAATCACATGTCCTTGAGGACGCAAACCTCTGCCGATAGCGCGAGAACTAGGTCACTGGACTCCATGCTTAATATCAAGGTTTAGTGACGTCATAAACAGTGATTACTGTAATTAGTCATCATTTCATGTAGAATATATAGACTATGTATATATATATATATATATATATATATGTATAAAATAAATTATTGTTGTTTTGTTGAATTACTCATCATTTTATTTAAATAATGTTAACATACAATTTTCAAATGTAGTTACATCTTTTAAATTATTTTTTAGTTTTGTATAAGGTTATTAAATTGCCTATTATTTTTATCATATATTTGTATCATTATTTTCCATTCTCGAATAATTATTCGTAACATAATTATAATTAACCGGGTTGAATTAGATAAGCTTTGCTTTTTTTTCTACTCAGTAGTTCGTTACACCTTCTGAGTTATATATATATATATATATATTAGCACATTAATATCCTACTTGTACTGATAAAGACACACGTGTAACATTGTCTATCAATAACAGAACACTAGTGACATGCGCACTCACGACGGGGTGCAAATAAGTAATAACACTCCGAGTGCACTTATTAGTCGACTTCACCGATAGGGGGCAGTACGTAAACCCAGTGTATGTGCTATATATAGACGTGCTAGATCGATATCTATTCCTAGTACAAGTAGTACGCGAGCGAGTTTACAGTTCGTATTCAAAATAAATATAAGCGTTTTTCATTCCCGCATATTTTACAAGTTAAAAACAGTGCTAGGGTAAAGATATAAGGCTGATTCGGCAGTCCTGTTTAATATAATAAGATGTATATATAGATATAGATATATTATATATTGAAAACATTATGGAATGTTGACTAATATTTATAAAGTTATAACTATTAACTAAAACTGCAGTTTTAACACCGAATGCGTTTACTACAGCCATGACCGTATTACCCATCTTTCCCGTATAATCGTTGTTCGTGATATCATTAATTTCAATCATGCCCATTCCTAATCCTTTCACAAATATCAGAATTAAAGTAATTTGTATACATAACATACGAGATACGTAAACATATATGTAAATAGAAAATAAAATTGAAATTATTTCATGGCGATTATTATAAAGAATATGGTGAAATAATCTTTGTTGCTCTGGTACAAAGAGTCATTAAATAAAAGATTTTATTGTACCATTATATGACATAAACTCCATACTATATGATACTGGCATATTATATGGTATTGTATGACTCATATACTACAACACATATAGAATATATTTGTATAGAAACATATGATTTAGAAGAAAAAAATTCAACAAAATGTATTTACAATCTAAAACGAAACCTAAATTCATAAAACGAAGGCATATAATTAAGTATTATAGTGGAGTATAATTGTTGTACGTGTTAACAATAGACGAAGGGCATTCATTGAAGGCTCACCATCGATGGGGGTATATTATATGTATTATATATACTAACTCTATGGAATAACTATATTTGTCTTCTGCAGATTATATTTCTTTCTAACCGTAGGCTGGTGGAATGATATATATATATATATTGGTATCATTATGTTATATTAATTTTGAATCCTGTTAGGCGATAATTAATGATGAATAGAATATATATTAATTATAGTTACCTGAATCTTACTGAGTGGTAGCTGAAAACAATATATTTTATTCAGCTTGTTTTAGTTTATTCGTTTCATTTTTTCTATATTTACTTTTATTTCGTATATATGACGCATACAAAATATCTACATTGTATGTGGTCGATAAGCTATTTTAATAGTAATATGAGACGAGATATTAAGCTCTTGACAATCTATTAAAATAATATTATTTAGCAGTGTGTGTGCGCCATTGTAATATATTACGAGTGTTATAACACTCGTATAACGATTCAAACTCGCAGTCTCCATAGATAACCTATAGGTTAATTCATATGATGATACATAATAAATAATATTAATTTTATTTGTAATGAGCAAAAAGTAACTTGTAAAATCAATATAAACATATATTTCTATTTTATAAACTGTAAAATTAATGAAATAATAAAATGTAAAGTATATATAGATATCATAACAATATTAAAAATAGTAAAATGTGCAAATTGAATTTTAACTATCATATCTAAATATCGCGTCAAATTCAATAACATATTCTCCTACCGCGTACCTACTAAACAACGAACACTGTACTTAATGTACTTACATATAACCCGAACAACCCAGCAAACAGTAATAGCCTCATAATAGCAGCATAACAGCATATTCAATAGCCTCAAATGTTTACATCGTGCTGTTATGCTGCTATTAAGAGGCTATTAATGTTAGCCGGGTAATCGGTTCTAGTTACACAAACCAGCACGTATAGCCACACATCGACGTACGACCTATACATTACACGTTCCATGCGCGCATTCGTAATCGTATTTATCAATAGAGGCGTCACTTGATTTATCTATCGTGTGTATCTCCACGACAACGTCAACCATCGACAACAGTAGTATATATATATATATATACAATGTTATATAATATTATATACTATTGTAATACACTCGATAAATACGAGTAGTATTATTATACACGGCTAACTGAGCTGTTCGCGAACACCGTTGTAGACAAAGAGAGACTGTTGTAGCTCCGATGTGTACGGCATTATATTCTCCATCGTGATGCAGGTTAGTGATCACGTGATAGATGTCGTGATCACGTGACTATCTGTGTGTATGTGTTTAGTCACGTGGGCATGTATGTGTGTACGTGTGTGTGTGCGTGCGTGTAAGTATCTGGTTTAATTCATAGTAATATAATTGTATATATATATATATATATATATAATTGTGTATACATAAATGATCGGCTCTCGTTAAAACCATGGATACGTTAATAAGAGAGCGGCTTCAAAGGGGCATTAGAGCCATATATGGTTATACGTTAAAACTTCAGCTAAGTTCCAGGATGGGATGAAAAAACTCTACCAAAATAAAAATAACATAACATAACATATATATATATATATATATACACTTGATTATTGATATTGTAAAATTGTATCCATTAATATAAAAATCTAACAAATATAAAATGTAATTGTTTTCAATAAGAACGTAGTAATGTTTCACGGTATTTTATTTAAATAATCAATTATAAATATTATTACGTTATAATAGAGTAGCTAATATTTGAAAATTATTTAAGGCATACACTTATACGTTTTGAATAATTTCTATCATATATATACATAATAAAAAAGAAATATAATATACATATAATATCTCTTATCTAGATTACTTTATTTATATTACGTAGTCTATATATATATATATATATATATATATATATATATATATATATATATAACTCAGAAGATGTAGCGAACTACTGGGTAGAAAAAAGCAAGGCTTATCTAGTTCTACCCTGTTAATTATTCGAGAATGGAAAATAATTATACAAATATATATGATAAAAAATAATAGGCAATTTGATAAATTTTTACAAAACTAAAAAAAAATAACTAAAAGGATGCAATCTTATTTGATAAAATTATATAAATAAATAATGAGTTATTCAATAAAATAACGATATTGTCATATCAATATATTATTTCCATAAAATATATATGAATATACATATACATATATATGTACATTAAATGCACAATAATACACGCATATACAAATGCACACACACAAATACATATACATACATATAGGTTCACCCATACAAACATACCTACATAAACAAAAATATACATATACAAATATAAATATAGAAAATGAAAGAAGTCTCTATTATCACTATATAATTTAAATGAAGATACTGATGAATACATATTAACAAAAATAATTAAATGTATAAATATAATAAATTACAGAAAAAATCTACAGAAAAAAATTGCAATTTGGATATTTATATTATATAATAAAAGCTCATATATATCAAATATGTACATTAAAAACAAAAATTAAAAAATTAATAAAAAATTAAAAAATTCCATTCCCGAGTAATTACTTCATCATGTTTGAATATAAATTAAATTAAATAAAATATAATAATAAAATTAAGTATATAAAATTAACTAAAAATAGTTTAAAAAAAATAAATAGTTGGAAAATATGTATAAAAGATATGTAAGATATATAAGATATGTAAGATATGTAAGATATAATATAAAATAAAGAATAAAATCAGTTAAAGCATTTAATACATCGAAATATAATTATATTTTAAACTTCGAGTAAACGTATTTATATTATATAATAATTTAAATCTGTTTTCAAGAAGATTCCATAAAAATGGACCATTGTGAGTTATGCAAATTTTTTTTATATTAAGACGGAAAGAAGGAATAACAAATTTAAAAATTTTTCTCTGATATACATTGATTAATAGAGAACATA
Organism: Osedax fenrisi; assembly: GCA_964019155.1. Lineage (NCBI taxonomy): Eukaryota > Metazoa > Annelida > Polychaeta > Sabellida > Siboglinidae > Osedax > Osedax fenrisi. Next base: position 9,094,188 of record OZ025244.1, on the reverse strand, counting down.
TTTTTGATAATGATTGGTGTAAAATTATGAAAAATCCTAAACATAAATTTTAGAGTATTTAATTTTACAATATCAGTAAATTTCAAGATATTCAATATTTTATAATATTTATCTGTATTACATCTATTTGAAATATTGAAAATAGCTCTGATGGCTTTATTTTGTATAATAATTAATCTATTTAGAGTATATATATATGTAGACCAAGTAGACCATACAGTATTACAATAATTTAGATGAGGTAGAAAAAATGTATTATAAATGAGTTTTAATGATTTTATAGTAAGAGAATATTTTAATTTATGTATAATAGATAACTACAACTTTAGAAAGCTTATTAGCTATATTATTTATATGTTTTTTCCAGTTTAATTTCTCATCTATAGTGATTCCTAAAAATGTATAATACCGTACCCTATTGATTATATTACCATTTATATGTAAAACAAAATTATTTATATATTTGTTATCATTAAACTTATCATGAATTAAAATGTAAGATGATTTATCTATGTTAATAGTTAGTTTATTTTCAGATAACCATATATTTAATTTCTTAAGTTCATTATTCATAGTTAATTTAAGAGTATTAACATCTTTATCTTTAAAAATTAAATTAGTATCGTCAGCAAATAATATAGGAATAGAAGAAATAAAAACAATATGTAAATCATTTAAAAATATATTAAAAAGTAAAGGACCCAAAACAGAACCTTGAGGAACACCAATATTAATATTACTAAAACCAGACTTAATATCATTGTAAATGACACATTGCATTCTATTTTCAAGATAACTAGTAAAAAAATCTTTTGCAACACCTCTAAAACCATAATTTTCCATTTTAAGTATTAGTAATTCATGATCTATTGTATCAAAGGCTTTACATAGATCAATTGACAAAATAGCTGATAATAATTTACTTTCTAAATTATTAGTTATGTTTTCCATAAGGTAATTTAAAGCATCATTTGTACTACTATTTTGCCTAAATCCAAATTGAGATTCATTAATCTTAGAAAATGTATTCATGAATTCATTCATTCGATTTTTAATTATTTTTTTCAAATATTTTGGAAAATTGAGATAATAGAGAAATTGGTCTATAGTTACCTGGTAACCTTTTATCTCCTTTTTTGAACAAAACAATAACTTGACTTTTTTTAAGTATGTTTGGGAAAATACCCTGCGAAATTGAAATATTAAAAAGGTGTTGTAATATATATTTAATTTCATCTATTGTATTTTTTATTAAGTTTATGTCAATTTCATATAAGTCTTTGGAAGTTTTCATAGTGCAATTTTCCACAACTTTAACAATTTCAGTAATTGAAATAGGGTAAAAATAAAAATTATTGTTATTTACTAATTCTGAAGGAAATGTATATTTATTAGTTTTAGGAATTTTATCTAATAATGATTTACCTAGAGTGCAAACATGATTATTAAACATCGTCGCGGTTTTTGATCATCTTCTTTGGTAATATTACTGAAAGGACACTTAATTTTATTTTTTGAATTAGGATTCAGAATTTCATTTATAGATCTCCATTTTTTTTTAATATTCTTTTCATTGTCAATTTTTTTTTCTAAATATAATTTTTTAGATAGTCTGATTAAAGATATTAATATATTTTTATAAGATATATATCTTTGTTTATTAAAAGCATTATTATTTTTAAGTAAACATTTATACAATTTATTTTTTTTAGCAATACATTTTTTTAAATTGTCAGATATCCATGGCTTATTATAAAAATCTGAAGTTTTTTTCTTTATTAAAGGACAATGTTTAAAATATAAATCAGTGTATATTTTACAAAAAGATTCAAACGCACTATTCGGGTCATTGTCATCATATATATGTTTCCAATCGTAATCAAATAATGATTTTTTTAAATAATTAATATTAGAACAATTTAATGATCTAAATGTTATATACTTTTGTTTAGTAAGTATTAAAGTATATGTAAAATAATTATTATAAATTGAAAAAATAGGTAGATGATCACTTATATCAGTAATAAATAAACCAACGATTTCTGGTGACGATTTACAATTTGTGAATATGTTATCAATAATTGTATTGGAATAATCACCAATCCTAGTTGGTTTGTCAATAAGTTGAAATAGGCATAAAGAATTCATACTGTCTATAAAATATAAAATATTATTATCATTAGTCCGTGAAATATCAATGTTAAAATCTCCGCATAAAAAAATATCATTAGTCAATAGTCTAGAAAAATTATTTATTATAAAGTTTGTAAAATTAGTAATACTGGAAGTAGGTGAATTATATATACCACTTATTAATATTTTTTTATTATCATTAGTCAAAATTTGTAAAGTTAAAATATCTAAAAAATTGTCTATTGATTTGCTTAGGTAGTTTACAACTTCAGATTTAAGTGAATTTTTAATAAAAATGGAAACTCCTCCACCCCTTTTATTTGTGCGTATAGTATGAAATGAATTATAATTAGGTAATTCAAAATTTCCAATATCAGATTCTTTCATCCATGATTCACTAATAATGATAATATTAAATTTAAATGTCAATTCATAAAGATAATTTTCAATTTGTTCATGATTATGAACAAAACTACGTGCATTTATATGGATAATAGAAAACGCATTTGAATTATCTATAGAAATAGTATTTCTATTGAAATCGATTTTATTAAAATATCTGCAGTTTGTAGTAGTGTCAATATCAATACATTTATCAAAATCCATTTGAATAAATAATAAGATATAATAAGATGATATATATACCTACTTGATTTATTGCTTTATGTAAATTACTGGTTCTTACACTAGATTATTTAATTGAGATGTATCAGATATATAAATATTGTCATTATTATCATCTATATTAATATATACTTTGTTTTTATAAACCCAAGTTTTAACTATTTTTTTAGATTTTATTAATTTTCTGGTACTATATAAATTATTATCTGTTTCTATGGAATGTTTAATATTAATGTAATACTTTGAACCTTTTAATTTTAATTTATTTTTTAATATTTCTATTACTATGTCGTGATTAGTAAATTTAATAAAATATTTGTCATCAGTCTGTGTATTATCGGAAGTATCTTTATTTTTATGTGAATTATTATTAAATTTATTAATGTTCACAATAGATTCTTTATTCAATTCATAATCAAGCTTAGAGTTAATAAAGTTAATTAAATTATCTTTGTTTTGATAATCTAAATTATCACATTTATTCAAGTTTGTAAGTATTAAGATATTATTATTATTCTCGTTATCAAGTTTGTTTAAGGATCTAGTTAGCTGTTTTATTGGTAGTTCACCTAAAGTATCTTTATTATTTTTAAATTCCGTATTTATTAAGTTTGTAATTTGTGTATTATCTGCTTTGAGTTCTTGAATAAGATTAGTTTGATATTTTACAATATCAGTTAAACTGTTAACCTTATTTGTCAAGTCAGTAATAAGCTTTAACAACTTATCATTAGAAATAGGTGACATTATATATATATATATACCCATATACCTAGTAAAATTACTTATATACAAATTAATAAAATAATCTATAAATATATAAATATATATATAAAATAATATAATGTTAATATTATGTATTAATATATTTCCATGTATACAATTTATTTATGTATATAATTATAATTATATAATTGTGAATATCATATTCAGTGTATTATCAACAATAAATTACTAAAGAATTGTTTCGAATTTATTATATTGATTTCTATGAATAGAGGAATACAAGTATTGTTTATTTGAATGAAAAATCAATAATATAAATGCATATGTGTATATTTTATATATTTTGATTTTATGGTGAATATAAAATTATTTACATAAGTATATTTAGTATGTAATAAACAGTACACTAATGTTTGATAATTAAATATAAAATGTAATATATATATATATATATATATAGATGTATAATTTGTAGTAATAATTTATTTAGAAAATAAAATAATAATCATATATTCAAATAGTTATGAGAGTTAAATTAAGTATATATTATGCAATAAATTACCAAATACCAACAATGAATACCAAAATACCAAATATTATACTTACTATAAATAAATTAATATGCACCTTAGAAATTAAATTTATTTATTTTATATATTATCCAATTAATTACCAAATACCAAAAATGAATACCAAATACCAAAATATATATAACTTTAAAGTGTAATTACTATAATATATATATACTACTAAAAAAAATATATATAAATAAATATATATATATATATATATATATATATAAATATATTGCTTAGGAAAAATAATATAGAATGTAATGAATAATATAGTGTCACGGTTCAGTGATTTGAAAAATATGTAATATAATGCTAATTTAAGGATGAATCAAGTTATTGTAATATTAATTTATAAATGTATAATATGTAATATATATTTATAATTATTATGTTAATATTATAGTATATGATGACTTAGCTTTATATTGATATTTGAAGATCTAAACAATTTTATAATTATAAATGTATCAACATTATGAACCAGGAAGTGAAAAAAAGAAGATGATATATATATATATATTATTATTAACACTTATATATCATACACTTTTCCTATGAATACCTAACCTACATATATATATATATTATTAACACTTATATATCAAGCACTTGTGCTATGAATACCTAACCTAAATATGAATCATGTGACGTCATCACTCGTATAGGACGCGCCATTTTTAGTGTTGCGGCTTCTGTTGATCTTCAAGTACGGAGTGCTGAGTTACACCAACCTGTTCTTCACCTGTAAGAACTCTCTGGTCATTAGTCTTCTGTTGTATCGGCTCGTCATGGTACAGGTTAGCAGATGACCCTGGCGGTGTGGGGTAGACCGGTTCTGATTGGTCAATGTATATTGATCGCTAGCATTTTAGAAGAACTAGATAACATAATTAATTGAAAAAAAAACAATTAAACAAATTAATTATTGGAGTTTCGCCATCTCATTAAAGTTTAACATGGAAGTCAGGAATTTTAACGTGGAGGAATATAGAATATGTGTGCACGTGTGGGTGTTTCTATATGCGTATATATACGCGTATATATACACGTATACGTGTTCGTATATTAAAATGTGCTAGTATACCTCACAGAGTTATTTATTGGGTACATTATTTCAATCATGCTAGTTCTAAATCTAAATATATATTTTAATTAATCTATGAAAAATATATCGATAAAAAATAGCGAAAATAAATAATTTATTATTTTATTTCTCATTTTGTCTCATTATTATTTTCCATATTATTTGTAATTATAATAGTATTGACCGTATCACGAATACAACATTTAAAGTATATGTAATGTTAATTTTATATTCAACCTTGCAAGGTACACATGCAGGTATACTTTTATATATAATTCTCTATTATATTAAATTAATAGCCTCTTCTATCATAATTAACTAAATTTAGAAGTTAACTAAACCTCTCTTCTAAAAATAATAGTTGAGCAACATATATGTTATGAACACTATCTATAGTGTAAATACAGTATTAATTATTTGAATTATATATAATATATATATATATAATAATAATAATAATAATATTTATTTAAATCTCATATATATATATATATATATATTTATTTATATATATATATATATATATACATATATATATATATATATATATATTATTAAATTATTATCGTATTACTATTATTTTATTATATTTTTCTTCCGGCACGAGCGAAGGGGTTTACATGACCATATTTTAGTGCTAATAAACTTAATATCGTCATCATCATCATATATATATATGTTTTATTATTGCTATTTTTATTTGGTGAATTCCTTCCATGAATTTAGATGAAGTTTTCACTTATAACCATATATGGCTATAATATCCCTTCGAAGCAGCTATCATGTTATGGCATCCATGATTTTAACGAGAGCCGATCTTATATATATATATATGAGATTTCAATAAATAAATATTATAATTATTATTATATATATATATATATTATATATAATTCAAACAATTAATAATGTATTTACACTATATATATAACATATATGTTGTTCAACTATTATTTTTAGAAGAAAGGTTTGGTTAAATTCTAAATGTAGTTAATTATGATAGAATACGATATTAATATAATATAATTATATATATATATATATACAATGTGAAATAATAATAATGAACACGCAGATAGAAAGACACAAATCGTGGAGAAGAACTCAGAAGATAATAGCGGAAGAGAATCACTTACTACAACGACAACACTCTTTGCACGCTTCCAAAGAGCTTATCATCGACTATAAGATAGCGTACGGTAAGTGGAGCTTAAGTCGTAAGTGACATCGAGTAGTATTGATGTAAAGGGGTGGTTTCAGTATAATTAGCCTATAGGATAATTATAGTCTGTTATTCGAGTTACAAGCGTCACTATTTAATGAATTTCAGAATTTCGCACGAGCATTTATTAATTATAATTTAAATGAAATAATTTTTCGAAATCTATTCCCAAATACAATTTTTAAGCGAATTCATAAAAATCCCTTTCTACTATATTCAAAATATGCGAAATACTTAGTGTTTATATTAAATTAGGTTAAGATATGTTTAAAATATGTTATATCTATATTATATTACGGGTACGCTAAGTTATGTTATTCTTAGTATAGTATATAAACTATACTACTATAGTAGTATCATAAATTGCCGACATATATAATACCTAGATGATACAATTAAGTTAACTAAGTTACGGTGGTTTTCCATAAAGGTATACGCTACTATATTGTATATTTAAAGTAGTGATATAAAATTGTGTTATTTTTACAAAATTAATAATATTTATAGTGAAGAACGAATTAGTTTACAATTATAATACAAATATAAAAGTAAATTAATAGGCGTACTACTATAGTATACATATATGTTAATGATACATCACATGTAAATTTATGTATATATATAAATATATACATATAACAATTGTATAAAATTTGTCATTCGATAAATCATATATTAATTAATCTCTCTTTTCAAATTAAAATCAATAGTATAATTTCAAATTCATCATGTCAAAATAATATGTATTCATATTGTTTAATACATATCGAACCTTATTAGTATAACTTGATACACGAGTTCTTAACAATAATCAAACGTATAAACATATTGAAATACGGAATAAAATAATCATATTCTAAATTGTTATCATTGCCATAACATCATTATAAAAATAGTGTATCTCTTGATTATCCCCCCGTGTTTGTCAAAAGCGGATGTATTGACATTTTTAATAAACCGATTGTTTATTTAAATAGTTTTTACTGTGTATGAATGTAACCTTTTATAAATATTTATAAACATATAAAATATATAACAATTAAAATATATGTTATTAATATAATATAATAGAATATATGCATTGATCATTACATTGTACTTATTTTTTATCTTTTATTTTCATTTGAGTTTTTCAATCATTATTGTACTCAAATGGTTAAGACAATTGTCATTTCTACATTATCTAATTGTAATTTTTGGTAATTTTTTTATAATTTAATTTAATATAGTATAGATAAATAAATAATACATAGTAAATATCACATATGCACTCTTTCTTTTCTATACATTTCCCCTCTCTATATATCTCTCTCTATCACTATGTCTCTCTACCTCCCCTCTCTCTCTCACTATCCACATCCTATCTATAGTACATTTCCTATTTAACTATATTTAAACCACGCCCCCTTTTGCCCATCCAGAAATGAGCCGCACCCCCGTGAAAGTCGACGAGCCAGAGTTCGTGATAAAACGCCACTTTCACAACGACAAACCGGATACGCTACGAAAACAGGTGGCGCCACCGTCTTCGGCTCGTCGTACGACGGGTAGCGACGACTGGCGGCATACGGATCACGTGACCTCGTCGTCCGATAGACGTCGCCTTCGACATCAACAGGCCACGGACTACCCACCCGTCAATCACAGCCAACAGAGCTCTCTCAGTATCGGCGACATCATAAACATGGACCGCGATGGGCCTACGATGGGCGTAGATTATGGTATCGGAACGGGGGCCGGTCAAGACGAAGATAGCGTTTCTCTGCTGTCTTCTTGAACATAGTCGAGTGTGTGATGTCGGTAGAAGGACGGTTGGTCAAATGGACAGATGGACACTCAGTGTATACGTTGAATAGATACAACGTTGTCTGTACATGTGTCCATGTATCCAACTTTCCTGCTACAAAAATTACATCCTTACATCGGTCAAATTTAAGGGGGTCTTCGAGAGCGTGAACGATCGTTGAATTGCGGGCGTTCAATCACCGCTCTCCGATTCAATGATATTACGAATAAAAGGGCGCGAATACGTTTACAAAGCTGACCACTGCCTAACGAATTTAGCGAAGCGGACTTTTTATACGAGAATCTTAGATTTGAATTTCATCTGGATCTATATTGGTGTTCGACGGTAATCTATTTTTAGAATCGCAATCGGAATAGCGCGATTCGGCGACGTTGAATAATTAATATAACGCGCGTAATAGATATCTATTACCGCCGACGTCACTTCGAGGTCATATCGTGACCTCTAAATCTGGGCCCGGCGCTAATGACGTAATTGATTATGTAACACGATACAGCGTCCGCCATTGTGTTACGTCTATAACATCAGTAGCAGTCGTGGTATACTATAGTATATTACTAACTATAATACTAGCTATAGATACTATAGTATATACTGCGCTGTTGACAACGAACACTATAGTGTATAATATATAGTGTATATATATATAGTATACACTATATTATATATTCTTTGAAATTATGCATACTATGAAATTATAATTTGTATATTGTGTATATATATATATATTGTATATATTGTTATAATATACCAATGTATATTGTTATCCAAAATATACGATATTATTGTATTCACATATTATTAAGTTTATGAAAATATTTATTATACGAGTATTTTATTAATTTATCGATTTTTATATATTACACGATTATTTGTACATTATATATATACATACTATTTATTAGAAATAAAATGAAACATAAATAATTATATTAAACCGTTAATGGGTGTATTGAACAATAATCCGAAATAGATCAGGTTTAAATATCTTCGACCAATGGTATGTCACGTCGCATTATATGTATAGGTGTCGCTGTCATCGCTGTCACTTATTACGTCATCGTACCGATTGCGCATGCGCGATTTGTTAACGTAACATATCGTAGCTTGTTGGGATGTTTTAACATCGGTATAGGACAGCAACATTAGTGAACATTAAGTGTTATAAGTGGCGATATTGCCGCGTAATAACCCAGGGTAATAACAATAGTGTACAGCTGAGGCCACGTAGGCGAATATTCGCTCGAAAAAACCGCGTTCGTGATTATTCGCAAGTGTCTACTATATGTCGATCTATGTAAAACTGCAATTATTAAGGAATATTCGCGCGAATAATCGCGAGTATAGCCTCACTTTTAAATGGATAATAATCTGTAGCGATATAAAGTGAAAACAATAATAGTATTATTCAATAATAACAGTATGTAATAATCATAATAATAATAATAATATTAAAATAGTTATTATATAAATTGTTTCCTTAAATAATACGCGATTGCGTATGTGTCATTCAGTTGCGGTATGTCCTTGGGCTGGTCGTCGGGTTAACAATTGGAATAATAATCTTGTTCCCATTTGGTTATCAGCGAAGTGTATGTCCTCCATTCCGTCCATTTCAGTTTAGAAAAAGCCCTAGCGAGCGGTTCCCCTATTAAAGAGAGATCGCTTAATTAGAATACGTGTTGTTAACTCAATAACATGTAGATGTTCTATATTCGTCATATAAGTGAAACGATAAGTAAATAATAAAAAAACAAAATGAATAATCTAAAACTATGTTATTAAAGTTAAATAGATAATAGTTGACATTTAAATACGCCCATTATAATGGGTGTATAATCTATATATGTTGGATACTATCTTAAATATGTAGGTAATTTTAATTGAATAGTATTTTTCATTTCATACTAAAAGAAACCTAAAGCTTTTTTAACGAAATCCGATTGGTCGAATATTTCCAGAGATTCTCTCAAGTCTGTCGGCGTAGATGGAATGTTCAAGATATCGGGATGCTTCTCAACTTCTCCTATTATTGGTTCTCCGGGATCTACAATATGTAAATGTAAGTATGCATTCAATGTAAATGTTAACGCATTAATAAATTATTATATATATAATAATATAGTTACTAGCACTGATTAGTTTTGTTGATAAGGATGCAGGAAGTAAATAACTATTTTATGTAAGTGGTGAGAATACAATAGAGTATATAAGGATGGTTTAAATATTTAGCAGGTATATATTGACTGATATATGATATATATATATATTATATATATAAATGAGATGAGATATTAAGAAGAAAATCACATATTATTTTCCATACAGTAGATGAATAATCATGATAACAATAGGAAAATACATGATAATAGGAAAATACCGTAACAAAATATTAATAAATAGTTTTAAAGTTAGATTGAATACATACATTACCATCAAATAAATACTATAGTATTATGAATAATATATATATATATAATTCAATATATGTTATTTATTATATTATTAAAATTGTTTATTGACTCAATTACATTTAAATATTGTGTATGCGTCATATAAAAGAAACGAAAAGTAAATTAATTAAAAAAACTACGAATAAACGAAAAATATGTAATTAAAGTTCAAGCTAATAGTTGAAGAGACTATAAAAGTATATAAGTAATACTGTTTTTAATACATATAATATTTACTGGTAAATAATTCCACAATTGAGGTACCGAAATAGACAAATCAGTTTCATCATTTGACACTATCGTTATGAAGGTGATGGGTGAATGTATATGTACTGCATATAGGTATATGCTGTCTATAGGTATATGCCATATATATGCCTGTTCTGCATATAGGTCTAATCTGCATATAGACCTATGATGAATATATAGACATCTGCCCGTATAATATATAACTTATCTTAAATACGCAAACCAATATTATTATGAAATCTTACAAAAACCGATATTACATACTTGTCATGCTATACAATATTAAATAGCATATCTAATATTAGCTATATAGCTCTACACCAGATACCTCAACCGATCTTAATAGCAATATCCACTCTCTTTCTCTCTTTATATATATCACCCTCTTTCTCGATCTATATTTCTTATCTCTTTTTAGTAGAGTGTATTTATCAATAATTTCTCTACTAAACTTAATAGCCTATGTCAGAGCAACAACCACAGATGTTATGAAGTAAATGTCTAGCACTCAATAGTTATGCTTCTAGCAATAGTATCGAAATCACTGAAATAGGTATAGGTTTGGCGCAGTTTCTATACAACAATGTAGCCATTGTTCTGTTAAATGACATGACATTTAAATTAGTGTTTACTTGACAACTAGATATGTTACATCTCATATGTGTATAGCATTTAAACCAATATATCATATTACGTTATTATATATTAGTAATGAACACTGAGTTTTCATCATATACATAATGATTTAAAGCATATTATTAACATTATAAAAGTTGATAGTTTGATACGAATGTAAAAAACAAATGATTCCGAAAAGTTCTAATAACTTTCAAAAATTCCCGAAAAGTTACATGTAAGTTACCTACAAAGTAGGTATTGTTATTTTTAAAATAAAATAGAATTACGCGATGTCAAGTGAATATTATATAATATATCTTATATGATATATGATATATAGCTTTCCTTGGACAACTCTTTGATATCACTGAGTAGGTCAGCGCTGCTCAATTCATATATTCGTATACTCTTACTCCACTTCTGGGTATCTCTATGTATACACCCTACTCATTTATATGTATCGCCATTCATACACTATTAATCCAATTCTGGGTATCGATATTCTCTTTTCAAGATAGAATATGTCATCAAACAACTCATTTGCCTCGCTACAAGTGATTAACACCATGTCAAGGTCACATTGTCCTCAATATTTAACATATAAACCAAATCATCTGAACTCGTCTTAACCACATCAATGGCAAATGAATGCAATAATACCACATGTTTGTAATTTATATGTATATATATATATTTATATATTATATTAATATTATTAACTAATACATATAAAATAACATAACACGAAACATACGGCGTACAGTGTACGTCGTAGTACAGTGTACGACATTGTACAACTCATATATTATCACATACATACACGAACGACACGAGTATAAACAAACACATACACATACACATACACATACCATTACACATACACATACCCTTACCCATATGCATACGTACACCTATACACAACCCACGAATACAGTATCCACACTGCTTACCTATTTTGTATTGGATTCCGTCTAGTCCTGCGGAGAAGATCAGCGCTTGAGCTAAATATAGATTTGTTCCGGCGTCGGCCACCCTGTGTTCAACTCTGAATAACGATTCGGTGAATATATTAAGTGGACATATTTATATTATATAACGATATATCTATTTTTATAATAACTCGACTACCGATGATGACCTGCACACATCAACGTACTATGATAAGTATTATAGAATACAGTTGTATTACATGTATATATCATTGTGCAGGGCATAAGGTAGTTAAACGGTTATAGCAATGATAAGCGAGTCTAAGCTATATATACCTACGTACCGCTAATATATAATACACTATTATATAATTTAATCTCTATATCGTATATGGTATTGGTAATCGTACATCACGTTGTTTAAGTATACGCGTTACAACTTATAACAAATGGCCTTGCTTATTATGGTATACTGATACTTATCACTAAGTGAAATATATTAGACTAGGAAATATATGCGGGCCTAACATTCAATTATAATCTCATATATATATTATATATATTAACCTTTATATTATAGCATACATCTAACCTCGCATCTAACTTATGATCTATTAAATTATTTATGATTCGTTAGCGGATATCTTGCCTCTGATCTAATTATTGACCTTTGATCTCTGATATTTGTCCTCTCTATCCTAGTATATATGACTTATTATCTATTATATAACCCCTTATAACCCCGGATATAACCTATTACTTGTGACCTCTGACCTCTAGGAGTTACGTAACCTATTGTTTTCCGGAACCCTGATTAGAACGGTTCGGTTGTTTCCGCCCCAACATATCTTGTTGGGACAATATGATGCCGCATTCAATCTGAGTTCAGAAAGTAATCAATATTAGTTATATATTATTTTACTTATTATTTACATAATATTTGTTATATATATGGAGCATATATGCATTTTTATATATTTTTGGTAAATTAATAAATTCCTATGTAATATTAAATATGATTTATCGACATACATAAAGTTAATCATTAGCTTTAACATTGAGATCTTATGTATATTGTTATTTTATTTTTATGGAGTCTTTTTATCCCATCCGGGAACTTACACTCCGAAAAATAAGCGAGTATTTTCCTCTAAAACTAATATTTTCACTTGATTAAAAATACTAGACTTAATTAAAATGACTCTGGCTAATCTAGTCTTTTTTCAGAAACAACGTCTAGTCTTAATTAGCTAGTCGTTTCAGAAATATACTTCTTATAAGACCTAGACTTATTAGCTAGTATTTTCAGAAAAATCTATAGATAACGTTTTAACGTATAACGCAATTTCTCTAATGTAAAGGAGTTTAAATACGCTCTCATGATGAGGCATCCATGGTTTTAACGAGAGCCGATCATTTATTTATAATCAATTATATAAAATCACCCACTAAATATAATATTGTTAGACCTATTTTATATGCTTAAACTCGATACGCGATTTCCTCGTCCTACTACACGTGTGTCCGATTCCTTAACCAGTTGAGCAGTTATAATATATATATATATATATATATATATATATATATATATATATATATATATATTAGGTCCATTTGTATCCGCTATTTGTGTTGTATTCAATATATATATATTTGTGATTTCGATAAATAAATATTATTATTATTATTATTATATATATATATATATATATTAATATATTGAGAGACACGTAGAGGTAATACAATACTTCTACTATACGCATGCGCACAATGATTACCGCTAGGCGGCGTCGCGTCGTTATTACATAATACGACACCTAATCGAATCACGTGACTACCAACCTTTTGTAGCTGTTCACCAGGGGACAGAGGACGGCGCACGATTCCTTTGTTCTCTTCACCAGACCGCCGATGAAATACTCGGCTTCCGGTGTGATTCTGAAGGTCACGCGGCGCACACGTGATGGCATATATTAGTGACGGTGTTGTATACATTGTATGTGTATATGCGTTATGTAAATAATGAACTACACGATATATGTATACGTTTCGGTGAGTGTATGTTACATGTAATTATATACGCACATGTGATGTATTATATAAGTTGTAGGCATGGCGTCAGTTACAGTTACATTGTATACATTATATATATATATAACCCACATCTATACAACTATAAAACCCACATATTTACCAATAATACTGAACCTACATTTTGTAAAAATAATCATATTAGCGATCATTTTTCTTTTTCTTTCAATGTTATTAAATAATACACTATGGGAAAATAAATTATCATATGGTAAAGATATCGATAAAACTATACATATTTTATACTCAATTATGTTAGATATATTTAGTAAAACCGTTCCTATGTCAAAATTGTCTACCAATGCACATAAATAACCCAAATATATACACTCTGTTCAATCAAAATGTTTAAGACATTTTAAAAATAGGAATAAGATAACTATGCATAGTAACAAATGGAGAGACTCACTATCACTTCTACTTTATAATATTCACAATTATGTCTTGCAGAGAGATTACAAGGTTATTAATTCTAATAATAAATCTTTGTTCTATAAATATGTTAATTCGAGATGTTCATCTCACAATGGGATATCTCCACTAATTAAATATAATATTTCATATACATCACTTGATTATGATAAAGCTGTACTATTGAATAATCAATTCACATCAGTATTTACAAATGATAATGGTATAATTCTAGATAATACACTAAAAACAGAAAATGCTATAAATGATATTATATTCACTAGAGAAATGGTTAGAAAATGCTTATGTAAACTTTCTAATTTAATTACAATTCCGCCAGATGAAATACCATCTTATATTCTACACAAATTCTCATATGACTTATCATTACCATTATCTATAATATTTAACAAAGCTATAGAAATTGGTTCATGTCTTTTATAATGGAAATATAGTTTTATAATTTTATATACCATTTTTAAGAAAGGTGATCCCTCTAGAAAAGAAAATTATAGACCAATTTCTATAACTAGTATTATATCTAAAGTATTTGAACGATTAATTACAAAATACTTTAAATTATTTCTACTGAAAAACTCACTTTTATCAAAACATAATTTTGGTTTTATGAGTGGTAAGTCAGTTGAGTTTATTTGCATGACTAAATAAATAGACTTCTGCTATAAATGATAACAAATTTATTTTCAGATAATACTAAAATAAATCTAAAATCTAATAACCTATCGGATAGAAAACTGATCCAATTAGAAATTAACTAATTTCTATCATGGATCAAAAACTGACAACTAGATATAGCACCAAACAAAACAAATATAATGTCATTAAACAGTATATCCGTTCCCTTACCTAGTAGGGGAAACTCTCCGATTACCGACCCCTAAATGATTATTTGTATTAACTTATTCAATATTAAATATATTTATTTGAAATTTTGTAATTAGGGTAATATTATGGCAATGAATAATGTGGCTATTTTAAATTGTTGATATAATTATATTTACAAGAATAAACAGGGGGTCGGTAATCGGATACATGTTCCTAATACCGACCCCCTTCTCCCATTACCGACCCCCTAAATAATCGTGGTATAACTAATTGTAGTATTATAATATCCAATAAAAATAGTAGATATACATAAATATAATTAATTATAACATTCAGGCAATTTATTTTTTATTGAATTTATGTTTTAATAGTAATATTAAATTTAAATTTAAACTTTATAGTAATTATATTCAAATATTGTATATTATTATTTAATATTTAGTTATTAATCAGTATGTATATAATCGAATGTAATCATGAATCCTTAATCTATATCAATGATACACAAACAACTTATGACATATATTAAAGTAAAATACTGATCTATTTTGATTGGATGTTATAAATCACATGGGGTCGGTAATAGGAAAATCATATGGGTTGCTATAATTAAGATATGTTGGTTAATAATTATTCAAATTGAATTATTTTTATAATGTTTATAAACATTTTATTGATCTACAATATTATGCGCAGTATTTAGTTTTCTTTTAATTAATAAAGTATTTACAATGATTTAAAAAAAGTTATTATTCAAATATTTAAAAGGTAAAAACAGAATATTACATGTTATCAAATAACAATTGTAGGATTGAATATTTATTAAAAGAAAATACTTATTCATATTTATCATTACATTTCTAATAGTTCATGTATATATAATTTGTTGATATATCTTATAGTTACTGAGATACGAGAGGGGGTCGGTATTATGAGGGGGTTGGTAATCGGAGACTTTCCCCTATATAGAAAACAAACTTATTAATAACTTTATTTCAAATAAAGATCTGGGTATAATATTTGATAATTGTTATTATTTTGATAAGCATATAATAGAGTGTTGTAGAGGTGCTCTAATGACTATTGATAATTTATTTAGATGCTTTATAACCAGCGATATTACAATTCTTATAAAAGCTTATATTACATATGCTCGGCCTAAATTAGAATTTGCCACAACTGTTTGGAATCCTGGTCTTAAAGTAAGACGTTACAATGGACTAACCGACAAGCTCGAAAGTGTTTAGAGATTGTTCACAAGGAGGCTATATGGTACTTGTGGACTAAAATATACTAGTTATAATGAACGACTAACCTATAGGTATACCTTGGACTAAAATCTCTCGAACTACGGGGTATTCACAAAGACCTGATCATGACATTCAAGATAGTTAATAATCAATACAAGGTTGCCTACTCTGAAATATTATATTTTACCAAGAAAAATTCTAGAACACGTGGTCATGACTTAAAAATCCTGGCTAGTAAGTCACGAACAAATGTACATATGAACTATCTAATTTATTATGAAACAGTTCATTCTCCATCATTGAACTGTTTCAAATTTCGTATAAATAAAATTAATTTTAATAGATACTTATCTATTATGCGATCTATCACTTAATTTATTATAATTTTTATTATTATCTTATATTATGTAACCTTTCCATGTAATTCGTAAATTCAATATATTTATGTTAGATATATCATGTAAATATCATCTAATTCTATTTTATAATTATGTATTGCGAACGTTTGATATTTATTTTATATATATTAATTTAATTAACTTATTTCCTATTTTTAATTTAAATGTTTACTGCATACTTTAATATTTAAATTTATGAATTATCATGAATAAAATTTAATTAAATTCGATAATAATAGTTATGTACATTTAATAAAAAAAAAAATAATAATATAAAAGTAATGAATTTTTAACATAGATTACATGAAATTAAATACATAATATTTGAACAAAATTGGTTGTATAATCCTTTAAGTATAGGAAGGAGTGAAGACATTAAGTAGGTATAATTGAATATAATAGCGAGGACATGTACTTGACAATAGTTAGCAACATGTATAGGCACAAATACTTCTATGACTATAGTTTATAATAAAGAAGGCAGAGAATAGAAGAGAGAGTTATATTAATCAGAACTAGAACAACTATTGAATCACACTTCATACGATGTGTTATATGATATCAACGATATCATTACATAACGCATTACTATTACGTCACGATACGATACCGTAGTGACATCATATATTACGATGACGTCACTCATTACTATGACGTCACCGAGCTATATGTATGAACAACACATCGGTGTGTAGTGAGAGTAGGATGTACAGATGTAAGCGGAGGTAACCTGAGAGGTTTTGGCACCAGCGGGTCTATGACATTCGACCGGAAGAGGTTCTTGTGCGTACTGCTCTGTTCCAGTGACACGTTTATGTGAAGTCCACTTCCTGTTGGGCATAAATTCGTTATTTATATATCTATATATATATATATATATATATATATAAATATGTATTTGTATTATACTTTTTTATTTTATGAATACCTGTCATCCCATCCAGGAACATATATGAAGTTATTACATATAATCAAATATATATTGTCCCTTCGAAACCGCGTATCATTGTTGTGTATACGATTATATAATCGCACACCTAAATAGTGTTCTAACACTCCGGAATAATGTATACATCATGTATATATAATGTCATAATTCAAATATGTCTACTACCCCGACATATATATATATATATATATATATATATATATATATATATATATATATATGTCTGCATAGTCTCGATGCCTAGAATGAATACAAAGATTACTAAGCTAGAGTACTTATGAACAATGGCCTAGATTATCCTAATGTGACATATATCGTTGTATCGAGAGGTAACCTACCGCATATCAGCTCTTTGAAAGCTTTAGGCATGAAGTTAGCCCTCAGTCCGTGTATTACTGCGATCTCCTGTCGATATAGTAATGGTTACGGTTGTGGGTATAGTTATCGGGAGGGTTAAGTGGGGTTTAATGTTATTAATTTATTGCGATGGTTAATTGAAGTTTAGTGTTATTAGTTTATTGAGAGGGTTAATTGGGTTTAATGTTATTAGTGTATTGCGAGGGTTAAGTGGGATATAAGGTTAATATGATGTTGTTATTTTATTTTGGTAGAGACCTTTTATCGCATCTAGTAACTTCTATTGTTTCATAAATATATATATATATATATATATATATATATATCAAAATGTCTCTAGAGTTCTATCAAAGCCGCTCCTGTGTTAAGGAATCCATGGTCTTAACGATAATTATTTACATAATTATACTAATGAAATAATAATATAAATGTTAGTGAAATTCTAGTACAACCCATAATTATAATACTTCGAGTATCTGTTTCCGGATCTTTTATTGTTGTAAACAATATAACTCGATACGGGAGCGAAAGGCTTATTGGTTAATTACAATTAATTTTTTATTTTATTTTTTACAAAGAGATGTCATCGATTAATATTTCATTATCTATTAACCCATAATTTAAATATAACACCCGAAGTAGATATCGCGTATATTATTATGATTAAAAAATTGTTTTAATAATGAATTAATACTGTATACATTAATATACTATTTTGTAAATACTAATAGTATTCATCGATAGCTGTTTGGGTTAGTTTCAAATTAGGCCGATTAAAACATTTAATGATATTGCATATTAACATAATTACATTTAGTATACTATTTAATATATGACTATTTAAGTACTTTTGACCTATTTAACTATTCGCAAATATCATTTATTTCAAGATGTTTATTAATATAATATTATCATATTTAAAATACCTAATATCAAATATTTGCAACTAATTAAGTTAATTTCAAACTATATTGTAAGTATACATATGTATATATGTTTACATAAGGATTTATTTGTTGTCCTTTATGCGCTGTAAACTTAAAATATAGTTTGAAATTAACTTAATTAGTTGCAAATATTTGATATTAGGTATTTTAAATATGATAATATTATAATAAATAAACATCTTGAAATAAATGTATATATACATAATGTATACATTATATAGATAGATAGATATATAAGTAATTAAATTTAATTCTTTTTTCATTTAATGTTCGTGTTCTAGTTTTCTCTCTTTGTTATCCAAATGGCTTAAAAACCTTTATATTTTCAGGTTGTTGACAGCTAAGAATACTATATACAAACCATAATTCCGCATCTAGCTACATTACACACACTTGTTACTTATATTGACCTTGATCATGAACTTCATGAAGCCGTAGCGGTCAGCCGTGTGAAGGCTGGTCACGTGGTCGTAGTTGATCTCGTACTGACAACAGGAACCCTCGTGATCTATCTACAGGCGGGGGAGAGTGGTGAGGTGCGGGTGTGGTGCGGGTGTGGTGCGGGTGAGGTGCGGGTGTGGTGCGGGTGTGGTGCGGGTGAGGTGCGGGTGACCGAAGCGATGGTACAAGGATGTGGGTGTCAGTAATATATTACTGTGTATACATATATATATATATATATATATATATATATATATATATATTAAAATACAATTTGTGTCTACGATTAAACAGGTATTACATGCACAATGTCTTGTTATGTAATATATAACTGGTTTTAATCTAATCCGAATCTAAAGTATGTATATAGTATATATATATATATATATACGCGACATTTATTATATTTTCACTATTGACGTAATCGATAAAGGATATTGCTTTCATTCAGAAGTACAGTATACACCATCTACGCGGTCAGTATATGTAGTGGTCAATATATATATATATATATATATATATATATATGATGATGATACTCTGGTCAGTTATTAATCAAGATAGCGGTCGTTTTACTAGACAACACGATATCATGACCTTCTCGTAACATATATAGTGACGTCACTATACGATACCCTATAGGGGTTGCCTATACCCCCTATAGGGTGTATATATAGGGGGTGTATTTATACCAGGAAATATGTTATGCTTGGGTATGCATGTACGCATGAATACGTGGATGCATCAATAAAACAATGACTATATTAGTAAACGAATGCTCAAATGTGTTAAACATCGACTTCTTGTAATAATGAAGCGATTCAAGAATGAATTAATGAATATCGAATGCATATATGCGTATGATATTCATTAATATATATTTACTATCGTATACACATATAATATAGTATACAATATAAATAGATTATAGAATATATGTATATATATATATATATATATATATATATATATTATGCTATAGCATATATATATATATATATATATATATATATATATATATATATATATCATAATATATGATATTATATAGTAGTGATATATTCGTAAAGTACATATAGTCATATTGAATGAGTGAATGACTGCCATATATATATATATATATATATATATATATATATATATATATATATATATATATATAGTAAACGTTGTCTGTTAGTAACAAGGACATAGCTCATTCTCGTGATAATTACTATATATATATGCTATAGTATATATATATATATATATATATATATATATATATATATATATATTGTTATGATTACGCACGACTGGCGCTAAGCTATCGTCCTTACTGTACTTCGGCCTACTAGATTACGCATCACGTGACCGCGGTTACGTAACAGGCTCGCTTACCTCGTACGGATTCCAGCCTATAGTTCTCATGCAGTCGCAGATGTGGGCCAAAGTATCCGACTGACGCATCGTCGAGTGGCAGTCCTGCAAGGACATAGGTTGTCTGGCGTCGTCAGCGTCGCCGAAACTCACTCCGTTCTTGTCCAGTAGGAGAAACTCGGCTTTATGCGTAGGCGAAATGTGGATTTTATATAATAATAATAATAGAAAGGTTTATTGACTCAGTTGAAAACGATGGACGTTTATGATGCGTCAAGTTGAAATAATAAAACAAATAAATAATTACACGAATAATAATAAATTTAAAAAGAAGAAATTATAATGATAACATATATGAATGTAGTCGACATTTAAAATTAGATTTATATTAAGCTATCGAAACGAAAAACAACGAGGAAAACCTTTGGTTATATACTTGGATATATTACTTTGATATTATGTGTTGAATTTTTTAAATATTATAAAAATGTGTACAAATGTTATCTAATATTACAGATGATGTATTACGGATTATTGATAATTTGTAAGCATTAATATAATTAGAATTGTATATATAATCCACCTAGAGCAATATATATATATATATATATATATATATAAATATATATATATATATATATATATATATATATTTATAAATGGCCACATTTATTATCAGTTAATCCTCTTCGACATCTCATCTGTTGTTGACACTCTCCACCTTAATGTATATATATATATATATATATATATATATATATATATATATATCTTGCTTCATATATACATATCTTTACATACCGATACTATTCAGAGTAATGCAATGCGATATAAATACACACGTCACGTGTAATAATGAGGACTTCTAGTGCAACCTCCGGTATGACATTTGTATTATATATTTATACTAATATGTGAATATATAGATAAACATAATATATATATATATATATATATATATATATATATATATATATATATATTTATATATATATACTATTAGTAATTATTTAGTATAATTTTTTATAATATTCAATATATTTTAAATAAATTGTCAAGTCGGTTAACATTTGTAATAACACATATTATAAATAAATTAGATATCGACTTGATGGCTAAACGTCAATACTAGAGCAATACGTTATGCATTATTATTATGTTTAAACACTCAATATGCATGATAATTATCATCAATATATTCTGAAATACAATTCTTAATATCTAATGTGTATATTTATAATAAAGTAAATTCAACTTATAGTTTATTAACAAATGTAATAGAACTTAAGTTATCTTTTGATACAAATTTCATAGTACATTTATGTATATTTCTATGTATTTCTGTGTATAGAGTTATATTGTAATCACGTGTATTAACACGTGACGTGCATGCATTATATGTCACGTGTCACACGTGGTTCTCATTATATATTCCACGATACTAAAAACTCAATTCGTGAGCTTTAGATTTACATTTAAATTTACATATATTTACATCGATATATTGCATAGGGATATTTACATATATATTGATATATATTAGTTACATGTATATATCCATATATATTTCCTATATATGTACACACATATATAAATATATATATATATATATATATATATATATATATATATATATATATATATATATGATCATAAGGCGGTATGAAAGATA
The DNA here is from genome assembly GCA_964019155.1 of Osedax fenrisi. Classification (NCBI taxonomy): domain Eukaryota; kingdom Metazoa; phylum Annelida; class Polychaeta; order Sabellida; family Siboglinidae; genus Osedax; species Osedax fenrisi. The sequence goes on along the minus strand of OZ025244.1, from coordinate 9,071,047 downwards.
GTATGGGTAATTATAAACCTATATCATTACTTCCTCAAATGTAAACAATTATAGACAACATGATTAAACAACGTCTTCTAAATTATATTGATAAAGTAGGTAGGTCTACGGTAAATGCGTTTGAATGCTTAATAGATATTATTTCTTATAAATTAAATAATAAATATAATTGTTTATAGTTAACTGTATCTATCGATCTTAAAAAGCTTTTTATACATTATAAAATGGTATATTATTTAAAAAGTTGTCAAACTTTCGTATCAGAAGAATATTGCTTGATTTGAAACTATAGTTCTATTATAATAGAAAATAATATGTGTATTACCGCAATGTTGACTCTAATTTAAGTAGAATGAATATATGTGTACTCAGGGATTTGTACTGGGACCGTTACTGTTTCTGCTATATCTTAATTATATCACTAGAGTTATGGATGAAAATAGCTGTATTCTATTTGCTGATGAAACTACTCTGCTATTTACTGATATGGACAACTATGCATTGGAAAATAAATCTAACAAATATATTGTTTACATCTATTCATGGTTATGCTTTAATAAAATAAAATAAAATGTATATAAAACGTTGTATACGACTTTTAGTCTTTATAAGCCTCATATATTTAACATTTCATTAAATGGCTTACCTATTAAATGTACTAATGAATTTAAATGTATTGGAGTCACTATTGATAATATAATCACCTGTAAACTTCATATTACAGTATTAGCTTCTCAGTTATTTAGAATATATTCTAAAAGAAATTTTTAAACTTAGAAATAAAATTTATAAACTCTCATTATTATTACTGTATAATTCTTTATTTCATTCAAGATTAATATATTGTGACGCCTCTTAGTTGTTAAATTATAAGCATACTTTAAGAAGATAATTATTCTACAAAACAAAGTATAAAAATGTACATATTAAGATATTGAATATATTAAAACTACCATTGAGATATAATATTGATTTTATCTAAAAAGACATAATATTTTAAAATTATGCGATAGAGTTAATATAACATTATTAAAAAATGCAAATATTGTTTATACTGATAATGCTAACACTAATCTCTTACATACATTTATCAAAATAACTTATATTTATAGGATACTATACATATACCTATTAGACCTAGATACACGTTTGTTATTCTTAAATCTAGATTAAATATTAGCATACATGCAGTACATGTTCTAGTATTAAACTATGGAATAAACTGAATACAAAGCTGAAATTAATACTGGTGAAGCACACCACTTGTGAAGATCTCAATGGATTATCAAAGCTCTAATATTCTATTATTATTTTATTATTATTATGCTTATATACTCTGTTTATTTAACTTGGTTTATATGCATAAATCGAGTATGTACTGTGGTTATATGGGATGATACATATGCATGTTTGAAACTCTATCAATAAAGAGTTTGATATACTCAGGGTCTGGTCAACCCATATGGGGCATGGGCAACCCTGAAGCTTCCTTCATTTGTTTATTCTCATTATTACTTATAGTTATCACTTGTTCGATGTGATGGCTAATATTATTATTATAAAAAAAATAACAATAAAATTAAATATTTAAAAAAATACAATAGTTATATAATATATTATGTGTATGGCATTATTAAGATAAAATACCTCAAAAGTCTTCTGACTATTTTATTTGTCAGTTTATTGTTTTTGTTCTTATACTGATTATAATAAAATGTATTGTATCTTATCTAATCTTATATATATATATATATATTCGTGAAACCGAACTAAATACTATATATAATATGTGTATTATACAAACTGAACTATATACTAAACTGCACTGTACACTACACACCGCACACAACACTGCACGGCACTACGTATATAGTACACTACACTGCGGTATACTAACGTTCCACACCGGACACTAGCCTATATCCGAGACGCGCCGCCCTGTGGATGACCTTGAGAAGAGCGGTCCTCGGACATTGGCCGAAGGGTTTACCGTCCATGTAGAGGTTACTGCGGGTCAAGGGTGTTGTCGTGTATGATGTGTGGGTGGTAAGAAGTCAGTATTAAATGTTATGATTGTGTTGTGAGTTAGGTACACCAGGAGTTAATGTTGTTATACGTGGTCAATTATATATATATATATATATCAACGGCTCGTATAATCCAATGTTTTATTTTTATTTTACTTCACCGTTTATTTCTTGTTTTTTGTATCGTGTCGTTTTATCTTACTGTTATCACATTTATATATTTTGTTTTTATATGTTATATAATTATATGTTTTTTTTTATAAAAATGCAACCATTAATTCTATAAATGTGTTATCTATCTATATGTATATATATATATATATATATATATATATATATATATATATATATATATATATATTTAAATTTTTATTTTTACTAGTCGTAATTTAATTGTAATAAAAAATTAATATAAACAATATAATAAACAAGGAGGAGATCTTCTTATCACCACTGTAATTATAATGTTTACTTTTAACATACAAGACGATAACGAAAATAATAATGAAAATAAGGTGGGAATAATAATTATTAATATTATTATAATAAATATTTAAAGACATATGACTTATTATACAATATATATATATATATATATATATATATATATATATATATATATATGAGTGTATGTGTGTATGTGTGTATGTGTGTGTGTATATATTATAAGATTACACTATGCCCAGTAAGTCCACGGGTTTATCTTCTTAGTTATTTATCATACGTAATTTAAATTAGAAAACCTATCACGTGATAGACATACGGATACGTATGCAGTGCAATACACAGCGCATAGGTTGGCAATATATAGAGCAGTGGTTCCCAACCTATGGGTCATGACTCATGACTAATAAGCCAATTATTAATTTTAAAAAATGCTCCTATATTATAATTTAATACTAATCTAGTTAACAAATCATCATCGTCATTGGGTCATGTTATATTTTGTAACTAAGAATTATCAAAAAATAGGTCATGATGAAAAAAGATTGGGAGCCACTGATATAGAGAATATATAGTAGGACATTTGTAGAACATATGTATATTATATAACTTATTTCGTTAAAACAATGGATGCCGTAACACGATAGTCGCTTCGTAATGACATAATAATAGAGTATATTATAATAGAGGATATTATAATATTATAATATAGAGACATATATTGTTATAAGTGTAAACGTTGTCAAAGTTCCTGGATGGGATGAAAGGAGTCCACCAAATAAAAGATAACAATAATAATAAAAGGCAGCTCAAGCTTAAGCTTAATCTTAAGTACCTAGGTACTAGTTACTTACCTGAACCTTTAGCAAGGGTACGAGGTACTCAGTTACAAAAAGTGCATGAAATTCGAATCCGACGCCATTTATAATTATATGTTATTATATTATATTATTTGTACACGAGCAATCAAATTTCGAATGTAAAGTCAAATCGTATAACGCAAACAATAAAAAGTAACGTAAACGACAAAAAAATAACTAATAATAACTATAGTACTCTACATTAATATATTATTATAAATAGTGATACAAATAGTGATCAGAGATAGAGAAGTTAGTTAGAGGATTGAGTAGAGCGTAGTTTATATGTTAGTTTATTGCACAGTTAAGAGGCCTATGTATGCCATTCACGAATATTAGTGGTATGACGAAGATTATACTTGGAGATAGGTGTACAAGTAAATCGGAGAGAGGTGGAGTGGATATACGTTACAGATAATCTCTTAAGTAACATTGGTAATAACACTCCTACGAAATTAATTCTCCTTACTTATATTCCGCCTTTGATATAATTGAGCACAATATACTTTTAAACCGATTAAAGCTACTAATCATTAAGAGAGATGAATTACATCTACTGTAAGACTATATTACCAACCGAACATACAATATAAAACTCAAATCAACCTCTCCCACTAAATCCCTTTTATTTGGAAAGTAAGAAGGTACTGTTCTAGGTCCCTTACTAGGGTACCTTACCTATATTCATAAATATCTCTCGAATATCTAGCATATTTCAAAATTACCCCGAAATCATATATCATTTATAAGCTGATGATATTATTATGATGTCACCAATAAATAATCAGCATGGGCTCACGAGGTTACAGCCGACTCCCGCATCATTACTCGATAGCATCGCGCGCATATATCGCATATATATATATATATATATATATATATATATATATAATATTAATATAACATATAGTTTATTAGGTAAACAAAAACAATAAATAAACAAAAATATGGAAGACAAAATATATATGAATTGATAACCAAATCAACATGGTATAAAAATTAACATTGGGTTTACATATAATAACAAAACTCATTGGTTTAATCAAGCATATTAAGCATGCCACATATATATATGTGTACACAAACATAAAATAATATTATATTGTAAATCCAGCTTATCTAAAATCGACATATCTTATATTCTATAAAGAATCGATTATTGTCCGAATATGACACGCGACATCTTACCTGATATATTATTAAAGAAGCGCTTACTATCATTATTTGTAACGCGATATTAAATTAATAATTATTCCGGATTCGACGATTCGATAACAATGATTCCCGGAAATCACGTGTTAAGAAACCACGTGCAAGCTGACGTTAAAATATGTATAATATTATAATTTTTAATTATTTTTTTATTATGTATTATCCATATTCAAACTTCGAACGTCATTTTCTCCTGTTTTTACTTTTTGCACTTAGTAAGCATACGTAAAAGCCTATATGCTTAAGCACGTGACGTCGATTAGCTTAGATGTCACGTGACGTGTAAGATAGAACGTGAAATCGCGTAAACACCACTGAATGGAGAAGCTGACCTACACGGACAACAGTAACAGTACGGTAGGCTAGCGGTACAACCATCGTACGGAGAACTAGGATCCTCTCGTACGTGAATTACTGATCACTTAAGGATCACACCTCATGGGGTTGTAACACTATTTATATATTATATCTATATATATATATATTTATATTAGTTTGATTTAAATGGAAGAGTCGGTTCTGTAAAACTACCTAAGTGACTCATTTATTTAAAATGACTAGTATATTGTAAAATCTCACAAGTTTTGAGATAACATACAACATTTAATTAAATGGTTAGCAAAGAAACTCGTAACTATTTCTCGAATACGTGCACGTCATCATGATGACTCATAATGCAGCATAATATAACAAGGATCAGCCCAACTAAATACTCCGTTATCAATTCTCATCGCATGTAGATATATATATATATATATATATATATATATATATATATATATATATATATATATCTATGTACCTGATTTGGATATATGTCGTCTTTCTCTTGTTCTTATTAAGAATAAATAAATCAAAACCCAAGAAATTAAATGTTACTTATTTATATTATGTTTTGCAATATAATGCAATATGTATACATGCTATATATAGCTGTGAGTTATGTTGCAAAACATAATACAAATAAGTAACATTTAACATTTAATTTCTTGAGTTTTTATTTATTTATTCTTAATAAGAACAAGAGAAAAACGACATATATCCAAAGCAGGGACTGTATACAGTAGGGTAGATCTATTTTTAAATATTGCTATCTCGCTCACAGTAGCTCATAAATATTATAATACAAATATTTGGGAATTTTCATAACAAAATATTTAGTATTTATAAAGCTTAACGAAGAAATATTTGCATTTGTGATTTAATATAAATTTATATTATATTTATGTATTTTATAAATATATTATAATATAAATAAAGAACAAAATATGTAAAATTTCAAATTCATCTTGGAATAATTTGTAACATTAAACTGACATTTGACACTCATATAAATCAAATGTGCAGTAAAGCTTTTAATATTCTGAATATTATATTTAGATGCTTTATTATTAATGACTATTGTTACCTAACAAAAGCCTTTATAACATATGTTAGACCTTTATTAGAATATAATTCTTGTATTTGGAACCCTTCTAATATATATGTAGGCCTAAAAAATAAAATTGAAAAAGTCCAAAGGACATTCACTAAAAGGCTTTTCTATAGATGTGGTATACCATATACAAATTATGAAAATAGGTTATTATTTTTAAACTTAACATCATTATCTCAACGCAGGTTACGGGATGATCTGATTCTTGCCTATACACTTATAAATGGTCTAGTTGATGTTGATTGCTCGGGGCTACTTGAAACGTATTCATCAAGAAGTCCAGGTCCTTCCATTAAAGTTCGAAAAGACAAATGCAAGACTAATGTTACTCTGAATTATTTTAGTAATCGTATTTCAACTCCTTGGAATTTGCTATCTAATTATACGTGTTCAGCAACTTCTGTCAATCAATTTATTACAAAGCTTGATAATTCATTGTATTAATATTTAAATTTTATTTTATTTTATTAATTTTTATTATTCAATTATTATATTATTTTGTTTTTAGTTTTATGGGGTTATTTTATTCGGGTGCATTATCTTTATTATTATTTATCGGGTATTACGGGTGTCAGTGGACAAACTCTTGGATCAAGTTTGTACCCCCACGGCACAGGGATTGAGGACCCCTTTCCCTAAAGTTGATACGGTGATTAAGTGCTTGTATCTGAATAATTCCCCTTTTTATTATTATTTTTGTATTATATCATTTATTAATTTTATATCTTAACCATATGTAACATGGCATTTATAAAGCATTATATATATTCGTTTATATTCGTTATTTGTTGTTTATTATTATTGTTTTATGTCATTTTGTTTGTTTTAAACAATAAACTATATCTATATATCTATCTATCTATAATTAACCTATTATAATAGGTTATATTAATTTGATTATATTTTTGATAAATTATTTTAATTAAGTAACAACTTTGTTGGGAGCCTATAATGTGTATTTATAAGGTATAATAAAATACAAATTATTTTTCTAACAAAAAAATGTTACGACTATTATTCAGAAATATAGATTTTTTGTTAGAATTCTCAATAAAGTCATTTTTTTGAATAATTATATTCTATTTTTGTATAAAATCTTATAATTTTAAATTTACACAAACATGATAGACATATAATATAATATACATTTATTTATTATTATTATTATTATTTTAGTATTAGTTTTTTTTTCGATTTAGAAAAAATGTCACTATTAAATTAAAATTTCCGTAGATTTATTTAATTATTTTTTAAGGATTTTGTTATATAAGACATATTCTTAAAGGTAATTTTTAATTGTAATCAAATTTTCCCCTCATATATCTGTCATTTATATTTGTTCGTTATTTTGTAGGTAAATTACATTTTTACAATATTTTTAAATATTGTTATTACTTTCTAAATTTGTGTCTGTTTTAAATTTGTTTATTATTATATCTGGAATGATTAGAAACAGTATTCCCCAATGTACAGATTTAGTATTTCTTTGTAAGTCATTTATTGTCCATTATTATATACATATCGTTTTTCAATAAATAAATATTATAGTATATATATATATATATATATATATATATATATATATATATATATATATAACTCGAAACTCTATTAAAACGTCTATAAATTCTTGAACTTTTACAAATGTCTGTCCCACCCCATGGAATACCCTTCCTTCTACATCATACCCTCCTATCTCATGGTATAGGATCATAACCTCCTATCATCATACTCTTATACACTGTTAACCTGCTTCTATCTTACCTCCTACCTCGAACCCTCTACCCTCCTACCTCATATCCTTCAACCCACCTACACTGCTACCCTTCTAAACCCTTCTATAAAATATTTCAAGTATTATAAATACGACAAGTTATAAAGTACTGTAGATATTATTTCGAGTACTCGAATTTATTATTGAATACTCGAAATCGAAATAAGTATGCTCGGAATCAATTAGAAATCGAAATAATATTGATAAACCTATCGGAATCGATATATAATCAAAATACTCGAACCCGGTCGAATATACTCGGCTCGTTTACATCGCTAGTACCGAGGACATCGTGTCCTTGTTAGTATCTACATTGATTTAATGCGATACTAGTAAAATGGTGTGTGTGTCTCTCAAGTTTAGCTGAGTTTGCTTTAGTGTATACGTGAATGTCACCTATACATGCGCAAATACAAATATAATACAAATGATATAATACAAATGATATAATAATATATTCTACGATATAGTTTCTATATATTCAAATATATGCATACTTGATTAATCTAAATGTTATTCCATATATATATATATACATATATATATATATATATATATATATATGTGTGTGTGTGTGTATAAGTATATATGTGTATGTGATGAGCATAATATAAACTAAATATATAATTATTCTAATATAAGAATATGATATGTATATCAAATATTCATCATAATTATATATATATATAATATTTATAGATTCTTCTAGATAAACCAAACACACCCACACGTCCACGCTTGTGTGAAACACACACACACACTCTCGAGTGTTACGTCACTTATACGATTGCGTCACATCCTCGTACTCACCTCGACAACCATGCGTACTCCGGTTTCCATGGTAACACTATGAGGGTGCGCGGGTCGGGCACTATGTACATCTCGGACATACTGCCATTAGTGTCGAAATACATGGAACTGGACATGCCGCATCCCTCTCTCTGTTTCAGTGGGATAGTTAAGTCACGTGTATTGCGTAATATCGTCGTCATACTGTATTACGTAATACATAAAATATACTTTATTATAATTGTTATCAAAGTATCGAGTAATCTAAACAAAATATAAAATAATAAATAAGTATTTGAACTATATTTACTAATTTACCTAATAGTATGATTTCGTTTTTTATGTATTACGTAATGTGTATTTTGTTATATTATGTAACATATGTTATGTAAACATGATTACGGAATTAATATAAAGTGATTTTATTTAAAATAAACTATCGATATTTTATATTGCTGATTATAACAATAAATGTATTTCTAGGAAATACATATCCCTTTTATATACATACAAATTGTATGATACAATATATATATATATATATACATTGATATATGCGAGTATAACGATGTGATTTATTAACGGCGTTAATTATGTACAAGTATCGTGTCGGCTACTGCATTCGGCAAACTAATCAATGTCACATACACGTGTAGTAGCGGTGGTGACGTCATACAGTGACGTTATCAGTGACGTCATCGTCGTCGTTAATGAACGCGAGCTCTCGGTTATAACTCGGCCGATGTCACGTGTGATGATGTCACGTGATTATGGTGTCACGTGCGAGCTTAAGTTTTTGTTAAGCGCTTACGTTTAATTGTATACGATATATGTATATAATATATATATATTATACGTCATTTTAAAGATAATGAATTACATGTTAATATTTCAATATAAAAAAATGTTCCCTACAAAATAAGTTACGGTTACGCCGGCCCTTAGCCACTAGAGGCACGTGCTAGCTTAACCACTAGAGTCACGTGTGAACGTACCACCAGAATCACGTGATACCACCGAGCATCGCTAACCTGTACTTTACGAATTCCTTCGAGCGGTATCATGCTACATCTACTGGAAGAATTCAAGGTCGAATAGCTGACCAGGAAGTACTTGACCCCCAGATCGGCGCCGACCGTCTACAACCGCGTAGAGGGGTTGATTGATTGGTTGGTAATTTGATTAGACACCATACAGTGTACCGTTTACATATATAATAATTATATAACAGTATATAATGATAACAATATGCAGTGTATTAGGCACTACGATATATTGTATTGCCTAATATGGTCATGTTAAATGCTCGAGCGGAAGATACTAATAATAATAAGGTAACAACAGTGGTAGTGCGTTTAACTTAATTAACTTAATGCTCGAACTATCTCATAGAAATATACTATAATTTAAAAAAGTTAAAAGTTAAAATCGAAGGTCGAAATACATTGATGCAAATTAAAGTACGTTAAAGGTAATTTATTGATTGATTGGTAGTGTATTATGCTCGATTATGATAGTTGATAACTACTTACATTTTGTTTTGAATATTACTGATGACCTTGAGGTCAGCGATTATCCATTACAGTTTAACATGTGACACATACGATATATAAAATGAGTAATAAAACATATATTAAACAAAGGCTTTAAGATGTGTTAACGCACTTCATGTGTATACACATTCATATCTAACTTTGAACTCAAAACTCTAACGATTGTATACAATACTTATACAAGGTTAATAGGAGGTTAACAGGAGGTTAACAGGATGTTAATAACAAGTATGGGTCGCAGTTCAAGGTTCAACCTGTAGGTCGATTTCGCCGATTTCGATCGGCAAATCGGGCAATTCGAAACACTCATCGTCAGGCATCGAGTATTCCGCCCCTTTCTGGGCGTGTCTACCGGCCGCGGGGGCGTAATAGTCTTCGTCATCGTCGCCATCTTCATTGCTACCGATGTATTGTTTATAGAAACCACCTATACTGCCTCTCACCTCGTCCATTGTTGTATGGTGATGTATTGTTCTCCTTTGTTGTTGTCTACCTGTGAAGTGATGTGAGTGTAAACAGAATCATTCGATACAGACAGGGCCGGCTTAAGCATACTATGGGCCCCGGGCAAAAAAAACACATGGGCCCCATAATAATTTGTATAACATATTAATAGGGTCATTCTATCAATAACTAATATATGTATAACTATAACATTTTTATATATATTTATATATAAATGATATAGGTTATATTATTCTATGCATATTAACTGCCTGTGTGGCTCAGTAGCTAATGCGTCAGACACACAAGCAGTAGGACACGGTTTGAGCCTCGTCCGGACCATTAATTAATTTTATAAAATGGGTCTTAAAATATTATTTATAAGTGATCTTATATAATTGTGTATAAATAAATTATCGGCTCTCGTTAAAACCATGGATGCCTTAACACGAGAGCGGCTTCGGAGGGACATTAGAGCCATATATGGTTATAAGTGAAAACTTCATCTAAGTTCCTGGATGGGATTAATCTCTAGGTAGGGATTATATCCTATCCTTTTTCTCCCAATCTCATTCTTACATCAATAAATATTAAATAATCATACCTAACTTGGCATATATGATGACGATTGTTAACTGATCTATGTGATATATCTTGAGTTGAGTCTACTGATATACTATATACTATATAATATTTTGAATTTTTATTTCTTCAATAATTTATATCTCACCTGTTCTTATTTTAATATCGTCATTGTGGGCGTGTATATATAAAAAAATATGTAAATAGATATACGAGGGTGATGTCAATATAATAATTCATTTGTAAGTAGCCTACTAGTTAGCTAATTACAAAAAAAAATCCTTTAGTTTTATATATATATAATATCCTTTTCAATAAATATAAATATAATTTATATCTGTAAATATTCTAGTAAAAAGATAATAATTTAGAAATTTTTGTAAAATTCACTTTTCTCATATGTCTAAATAACTCATATTTAATTAATTTATTATATTATTTTTATTTGTTTAATTAAAATTAATAGTATATAAGAAAATAGAATGTATAAAAAATACTGTTTATAAATGTTGTGTATTTAATAAATAGTAAAAAATGTTTCTCAAATAATTTATGGGCCCCCCAAAATGTTGGGCCCCGGGCAATTGCTCGGTTTGCCCCCCCCCCCTTGAGCCGGCCCTGGATACAGAGATGTATTATATATTTCTTTTATTTCTTTTAAATTTCTTTTGTTTTTGTTCTTTAATTCTTATATATGTGTGTGTGTGTAGAATCCTTTCTCGAAAGCATATTGCTATTAAAGGGTACCTTTTTATATTTATTATATAATTATATTATATTGTATACATATGCCATGTGTATTAGTTATTTATTTATATTGTACAAGCTAAATAAATATTATTCATTCATATATATATATATATATTAAAAAATATAAATTCCTGCAGTAGGACACGACACTTCGAGCCTCGTCCGGACCATTAAAATAGGTTTTAAAATAATATTTAGTAGTGATCTTATATAAATGTATATACATAAATGATCGGCTCTCGTTAAAACCATGTATGCCTTAACATTATAGCGGCATCGAAGGGACATTAGAGCCATATGGTTATAAGTGAAAACTTCATCTAAGCTCCTGGAATGGATGAAAGGAATCCATCAAATAAAAATAACAATAACAATAACAATAACAATATATATATATATATATATATATAATGTTGTTGATTGACACTTGTAATTATACGTGGTGTGGGCCACCCCTAATTTATCTGATGACTATAAGTTAATACGTAATAACGTTAATCTTAAGATAGCATTTTTAGATTTTTAAGATTGAAATGTTATGGTTATAATTTAATGTTAAGATTATAATTCAAATTTGAACTTAATTAATATGTATACATATATGTGAAGAAATTAAATTGGCTAAATACATATTTCATTAATTTAAAATGTAATTGAGGGAAGTTACAATACTTCGCAGGATGTATGTAAGGTGTAACATAAGTAAAATAACTATGACAATATTGAATAATTAGTTTTAACATATAATATACACATCATTTACATTAAAAAAATAGCCTTCTACTTTTATAAATATAATATAATTTTATATTAGAATATTTTATTAATAAAAGAGTAACAAAAATACCATTTCTCTGTTAATTCCAAATATCCGCGGTAAAAAAAATAGCCTTCTACTTTTATAAATATAATATAATTTTATATTAGAATATTTTATTAATAAAAGAGTAACAAAAATACCATTTTTCTGTGAATTCCAAATATCCGCGGTCTTTCCAAGAACGTCCGATTTGTGACGATAACTTAATTATTTGACCCGTTATTCTACAATTCGATATATAATCTACGTTATTCAATATTAAGATATAATAAATATTATTAAATTATTTTGAATTCATTATTCTCCCATAAGTGAAAATGTAACAAATTCGACCACCATATAAATCAATTGATAATGCAAAACTTATTACAAAAGTATTAGTAAAATTAAAAGTATCTTAATATTTTTTAATTATCTATAATTATAGATGTTAGATTTTTCTGTAGGATCAATAGATATTGAGACATAATATCCCGCGGAATTTTAAAGCAGAATCATGAATATCCATAATTAATAAATAATAGATAGTCAAACTATCTAACAATGGTGAAGTAAATAATAAAAAAACCGAGAAACGCTGATTTGGTACAGTTTGGGTTTAGGTTTTCAACATAATTTGTAATATTTGAAATATTTGTTGTATTTTTTAATATATTTTTGAAACATGGTTTCACTAATTTTTTAAATATTAAATAAAAATATGTTTTTACATTTGTTTGTATTTTAGATAAATTTTATTTAATTATATACATATTTATATATATATATACTAGAAATGTAGAACCAGGAATAGATATAATTAATACATAATAAATAGGCAAACAAATGATAAATGTCGGTTCGGTTATGGTTTGGGTTTGGGTTTAGGTTTGAGTTTTCGAAATTTTTTTTAAAAATATTTTGTAATATTTTAAATATTTGTTATATTTTATAGCATTTATATATTTAGCATAATCAGGAATAGCTATAATTAATAAAAAAAAAACAAATAGGCAAACAATCAAAAACATAGCAACGCCGGGTAATGTAAGGCTACTACTATGTTGAAATATTTTGTATATTTAAAAAATATTTGTAGACAGTTTTTTTAAATATATTTTGTAATATTTTAAATTATTATTTGTATTTTTACTAAATATTTTACAAATAAATTATAAAACGAACAACGCTGGGTCTACATCGGACACAGTTAGAATTATTAAATATTAGTTAGAAAAAAAATTAAAGATTAGCTATTCATAATCAGGAATAGCTATAATTAATAATAGGTAGGCAAATAATCAAAAGCCTAGCAACTCCGGATCGGGTATGGTTTGTGTTTAGGTTTGGATTTAGGTTTGGGTTTTCGAAATTTTTGTAAAACATATTTTGTAATATTTGAAATATTTTTTGCATTTTTTAATATATTTTTTGAAATATTTGTCTACTAATTTTTTAAATATTAAAATAGTTGTCTACATTTGTTTGTATTTCAGCTAACATTTATTTTATTGTATATATATAGAAATGAAGAATCAGGAATAGCTATAATTAATAAATAATATATAGGAAAATAATCAAAACCGAGAAACGCCGAGTTGGGTACGGCTAGTATATATATTTATATATATATTTATATATATATATACATATATATATATAAATATGTATATGACATAAAAATATATAATGTATGTCGTATATACGAAGTAACATACGCATGCGTAAGATATATACGCGCGCGTTCACACACACACATCCACACATACTACTGCCGTCGCCACCACAGCCGTGTAATGAGTGCACGTGATACAGGTCACGTGATACAGGTCACGTGATACATGGCACATGGTAGCCTCATTATATCTGCGATGTGTGTGTGCCGTACGTATGCGTAATAATATAACTAATCAACATCACGTGACAGACGAGTCTTACGTAAGTAGGTCGTCGACGAGCTACATTTATAACACTATACTGTCACTATATATGTGTGTGTGTGCGTGCGTGCGTGTGTATGTGTGTGTATGTGTGTGTGTGTGTGTGTGTGTGTGTGTGTGTGTGTGTGTGATTATTATTATTATTATTATTATTATTAATTATTAAAAATACATATTTCTCTTATTCTGTATTCCAATATTAAATTATTAATTAAACGGTATACATCAAATGTATATTTAAAATTGTAATACCAAATATTCAACATATCGCTGTATTTAATGAAATATTATGTAATTATTATATGTGATATTCTATCGTACGATATAATCTATAATCCCAGAATGCAATATGGCATATTTTCAATCATTGCTTTTTCATATATCATGTATTTCGTGATAACGAAATTAAATTTCATAGCTTGATATTACCATACGGAAAGGTTGTCGAATTTGTATTTTAATAACATAGTGTAAAATGTTTTATTTAAATGTAGACATACATTATGTACGAAATATAATATTATCATACATATTATTTATAATATATAGTATCATAATACATAATATGTACGATATAAATTATGTAGGATACATATTATTATGTACGAAATATATTATGTACGAAATATAATATTGCATACATAGTATGTATAATATATAGTATCATACATAATATGTACGATATAAAATATGTAGGACACATATTATTATATACGAAATATAATATTATCACACATAATATGTATGATATATATATATATATATATATTATCATCATACACAATATGTACGATATAAAATATGTTATATATATACATATATATATATATATATATATATATATACATATATATATATATATATATATATATATATATATTTGTATTATAATATACTAAGTATATACGATGGTCTAATGATAAACTATTAATGGGTTACGCGAAACTGCTGAATGTGTATATACAACAGGAATCTCCTGAATATACAATATATTGTAGACATTATAATGTCATTTATAAACATTCATGAACATACACATATATATATATATATATATATATATATATATATTTGTATATATGTTCTTTGGCCTGTACTTTTTATCTGCACTTAATTAATGATTTTATTTATTTTGATAAACTATACTAAAATACCAAGGTATATGTTCATTTTGAAGTCGTTTTTAAACAAAAATAATAATATTTAAAAGTAATATTTACAGAAAATACGAAATTTGTATTATAAAATATGTACAGGGGAAAATAACCGAATACGGACACTTTCGGTATCTCAGAAACCATAAATAATACAAAAAAATGTTTAATGAAAATATTCATAATTATATAAATAGTCTAAAAAAGTATTTTTATATTTTAATTATTCAAAAATAAATCATTCTAAAAATTATATATATAATTTCTATATTTGTTATCAAATATTCATTAAGTTATAGAGGTCATATAATTCCCTAATACAGACATTCTAAATATCTATTAATACGAACATCATATAACCAATCAGCGCGCAGCGTATGAACTATTCTTATTTTCATAAAAATCGCGTGGGTTATAATATTAATACCACAAATAAAAATAAATCTAACATTTTTATTATTTAGATACTTAAATTGTATTATTAATTAAAAAAATAATAAAAATAAATAAATTATTAACTAATTAAATTAGAATAAATTATTCATAAAATAAATTATAAATAATGTAATTGTAATTTTTCTGATTGATTCATCAATAATATATAGTTTATCTAGTGGTATATAGGGTGTCCGAATTATAACACAGAGTGTCCGTATTCGGACACGGGTACCGAATACGGACAGTGTCCGTCGGACACCCCCATTATTTATGGAATTAAAAGATTAAATAAAATTTTAAAATCACATTAATATCTATAATCATATAATATTAATATATTGTAATTTTTGAATAAAAATAATGTGTGATAAAATATTAAGACCATGTATCGTTAAAGTTTCCGTATCAGGTTACTTTCCCCTACTCTATTCTATTTTATAAACAGGGACACTAGAAATGATATATAATATGTAGGTGTGTTAAGTAAACAGAATACACGTGGATTTTAAGAACAAATCTCGAGGTAACAAATCTGCTAATATATATATATAACAACATAGGGTTTAGAATACATATTATGTAGTATGGTACAACATATAAACTATAATAAATTATCTTGTATACTTACTATATATATATATATATATATATATATATGTGTGTGTACTTCTGTTATATATGTATGTATTAAGTAATACATACATACAAGGATTATATATTGTGTTATATATTCTATTTAGATTGTTTATATATAGAAGACTTATCAACAGCAATTGATGATGACTTAGAAATAATCAGTATACAATTAAATTTAAAATTTAAATATAAACCTATAATAATCACAGGGTTGTATAAAGCACCAAATATTAATAGAACTATCTTTAATGATTTCTTTTATAATTTGTTTTTAAAATATATTAATTCTGAAATTTTTATTTGTGGTGATTTTAATATTGATTTTTTAGATGTTTTTAATCCATTCACAATTGATTTTAATAATACCATTTCACAAGTAGGCCTAAATAATTTAATAAAAATACCAACTAGATTATCAACTTATAAGAATTCATTAATAGATAACATATTAACAAATAGTAATTCAATTTTATTGAATGGTGTTATTAATACAGATATATCTGATCATTCTGTTATATTTACTACTTTGAATATAAAAAATAACTATACTAAAAGTTGTGACTATGTATATATCAGAAATATGCATAATATTAATGCATTAGTAAATACATTATCGATTTACAAATGGGACTATTTTTACACAATTACAGATCCTTCTATATGTTATGATGAATTAGTAATACAATTAAATGAAATGTTTAATAAATTTTGTCCCATATCTAGAAAAAAAATAAATAAAAATAGTATTAACAATCCATGGCTTACAAGTAAATTGAAAAATGCAATAAGAAAAAAAAATAAATTATTTAACACATATAAAACTAAAAACTGCCCTATCACATTTATTAAATATAAAAAACTAAAAAATAAAATTAATAAAAATATAAAATATGAAAAAAATAAATATTACTCAAATATTTTTTCAAATTGTAATCAAAAAGAAAATTTGACACATTTGAACACTATAATTAATCAAAATGTTGATGAATTACCCAAAATACTTAAATATGAAGGAAAAGAAATTATAAATATAAAAGATCAATGTGAACATTTTAATAATTATTTTTCAAATGTGGGTTTTAAAATAAATGAAAGTTTTTTTAATAAAAATATGACTAATGATAATTTGATTAGTGATAACATGACTAGTGATACTATGACTAATGATAATATAACTAATGATAATGATTTTAGATATTTTTTAAACTCTATTGAGAACAGTTTTTATTTTTTACCTATTACTGATAAGGAAATAATTAATATTACACTTAATATGAAATCTAAATCATCCAAAGATATAAATAACTGGGACATGAAATTAATCAAGCTTTTAATAAATTCTATTGCTAAACCATTAGAATATTTATTTAATTTATGCTTGGCTAATTCTGAATTTCCTGATAATATGAAAATTGCTATCATTAAACCAGTATTTAAAGCAAATGATAAAAAACAGATAATCAACTATAGACCCATTTCATTACTACCGCAAATTAGTAAAATCTTCGAAAAAATAATTTATAATAGAATGATGGACTTTATATATAAAAATAAAATAATTAATGATAACCAATATGGATTTATTGAAAAATCCAATACTACCCTTTCACATTTTAACTTACAACATTTTTTATTTACTAAACATAGTTTAAATAAAAAAATTGCTACGCTATTTTTAGACCTTAAAAAAGCGTTCGATGTTGTAGACCATGACATTTTATTAAAAAAATTAGAATACTGTGGTTTTAGGGGTCATGTAAATGTGTTTTTAAAAAATTATTTATTAGATAGAAAAGTTAAAACTCGAATAAATAATACTGTATCATCTGTTAGAAATGTACGTTTTGGTGTTCCTCAGGGATCAGTATTAGGTCCATTATTTTTTATAATATTTATTAATGACATATCAAATATATTTAATAATGATGATAATATAAATTTAAATATATATGCAGATGACACATCACTCTCTATATTTGCAAATTCAAATGAAGAATTGAGTAGTAATATGCAATTATATTTAGATAGATTATGTCATTGGTTTAATATAAATAAATTAAAATTGAATATTGAAAAAACTAAAATACTTCCTTATTTTAATACAAAAATTATAAATAATATAAATTTAAATAATGCGAACATAGAAATAGTAGATAGGTATACGTTTTTAGGTATTATATTAGATAGTAATTTAACATATTCGTTTCATATTATAAATTTGTGTAATAAATTATCAAAAATTGTATATCTTTTTCGGAAGCTAAAATTTCTTAACATACGCAATTTAATTATATTATATAATTCACTATTTTTATCAAATATGTCATATGGAATAGAAATATGGGGTAATGTTTATGAAGATAGATTAAAAAAACTAGTATTAATACAAAAAAAAACAATTCGAATTATCAATAAAAATATGATAGACAAGTCTCAATTACCTCTGATTCGTTTATCACACACTAATAATATGTTTAAATATAATTCTATTTTAAAATTGAATGAACTCATATCTTTTAGAATAATATTATTTTTATATAACCTTTTACATAATAACTATAACATTAATCTAGATACATTTTTTATTTATAATAAAGATAAATCAAGATTTATTTTACCATTAATGAAAACAACGAAATTTCAAAACACAATTTTTTTTAAAGGCCCAAAATACTATAGTAATATAATGAGTAATAATATATTAAAATCTGAAAATATACATAATATACACAAATTAAAAAAAGTATTAAAGAATTACTTTTTAAATAAATATTAGTTTTTATATTTTAGCATTTTAATAATTTTTAATATTTTTAATCTTCGTCAATTTTTAAAATTTTCATATTTAAAACTACTTGGGTATAATTATGTAAAGGTATAATTTGGGTATATTTTTAACATTTTTATATTATTATATTTTTATCATTTTTTATTATTTTATTCGCACTTTTTTGTTATATAATTGTTTGCACAAGTTTTAAACATACTTTATTTTAATTTGTATATACTAAACCATTAGAATCATTTTATGTTATTACATTTCAATAATTTTTTATTATTTTATTCGCACTTTTTGTTTTATATTTGTTTGCACAAGTTTTAAAACATTTTATTTTATTAGTTTATTTAATGGATTGATGAAACATGATGAAATACGCTGAGGGACATTATTTTTATTATTATTATTCTATTTATATATATTTCTTTACTCTTATTATATTGAATTCTAGTACACAAGTCCATTTATTATTGTATAAATGTCCCAAAGCTATTATATTCATATACTATGGAGGTATCGACTTAATAAAGCTACTTATAGCTTTCAATGATCCTCCTTAGACAATTGTCTATAAACTGATTTCATTCATTCATTCATATATATATATATATATATATATTGAAATATAAATCATATTCTTATATTTTCAATAATGTGTTATATACAAACTAACATTAACCACTAATAATATTATATCATGACTACGTAATAGTGAAATATCACTAACGCTCGATGTGGTACTGTTACGCGGCGATTGCGTCATCGATAACAATGGGCGTATTATGACGTAACTCCGACATTTGCCATTGTCCTCTCTATGAGATGTCTACGCAATAATATAACCTAGCTAATGAAGCCTATGTTATTATTATTAATGAATCCATATGTTAATTGTCATATCCATTCATTCGTATAGTATGGTAATGCACTCTATTATATATTATGTTTTATTTAATATAGATAAAGTAATAGCGCCTATAAAAACATTAAATATGGTAATCCGATGTGGTAAATAGCATACTCCCCGAGCACGGAGGTGTTAAATCTACTTCATAGCATGCAACAGGGTAGACTGGGCTAGAGGCGATAGTTTAAACAACGTCTATAAGATAAGATAAGATAAGATAAGATACATTTTATTATTGTAATCATTATAAAAGTAAAACAATTAACGGACAAATAAAATAGTCAGAAGACTTTCGAGGTATTTGACCTTAATAATGTCATATGCATAATATTTTATATAACAATTGTATTTTTTAAAGATATTTAAACATTTTTTTTATAATAATATTAGCCATCAGAATGGTCACCTCCCCATGCAGACTTACAATAATGATGATGATGATGATTATGATGACGATAATAGGTATTTATTTAGACACTCGACTAATATTATATTCTTGAGAGTGTGAGAAATAAAAAAACCAAAAACAAATAAATATTATTCATTCATTCATGCATTACGTATAGTACGACGAGTGTTACCATAGCAACATGCCTGCAGACACACAAGTTACGTAATAATAACGTATTACACTGTCGATACTATAACATCATGCATAACAGAACAACGAACGGGTGTTTAGACACATAGAAATACCTTTGAAAATATAGTTAATCTAGGAATTGAACGCGAACAGAATCAGAATCTGCGAAAGAAGTGTTATCGACTTCAAAAAAGCGTTTAATATAGACTTGCATATATACAGTATAAGAAGCTTACATGAGAACATATCACATTGAAAGTAAAGTTATCAAAACAATGCAATCACTATAGGAAAACGCAATTGTTATTGTTATTGTTATTTTTTTTTGGTGGAGTACATTAATCCCATCCAGGAACTTAGACGAAGTTTTCACTTATAACCATATTGCTATAATGTTCCTTCGAAGACTCTCTCATATTAAGTTATCCATGGTTTTAACGAGAACCGCTCATTTATTTATACAAAATTATATAAGATCAATTCTAAATAATATTTTAAAACACATTTTATAAAATTAAGTAATGGTCTGGACGAGGCTCAAACCGTGTCCTACTGCTTGTGTGTCTGACGCCTTAGCCACTGAGCCACACAGGCAGTTAATTGGAACAACATTTAATATATAAATAAGAAGTCGTATACAATTGGTTTACAGTTCTATATAGAAGGTCACCAAGGTTTCTATCTATCGCTAAATGTATTAAACATATAACTATGGTTATAGTTCTATAGAGGATATCATGAATTACATATTATAACACCATGTTGTGATCATTATCATTGATGGTAAAGATAATACCATTCTTCGTTTAGCGGATAATATAGACTGATTAGCAAGGAATGAAGTATAACTTATAAGTTATAGTATAACTTTATAGGGATATTATAACGCCATAGCGGCTATAGGGACTCGGTGATAAGTGTATCTATAGAAACAGCGTCAACAACATTCTGCATAAAGATTAATGTAAGTAAAACCAAACTAATATTTAAAGATAGTTCACGGAAAACCATTTAGATATATACATATATATATATATATATATATATATATATATATATATATATATCTTATAAATCTTGTATATTTTATACATTGAATACATTGAAGTAGAGAGACATTTCTCATATCGAGTGTATTATATATGTGAAGAAGGTTCAAATACATATGTCTTAGGCCGATCTAGCCGCACAATTAATTATGTAGCAAATTAACATTAATATGGTGTACTAAATAATGTATATAGAAACATAACATCTGGTTACTGATGAACTGTTACTTTTAATACATATATGTGTTCTTGTTAATGGTCGGGAATAACATGGGATTTTTGAGAAAAAATATATTATTTATTCAATATTATATTTTATAATAATCATAAATTTGATTAGTTCCCTTTAAAATGGCGTATGATATGTTACACGAAACTAAATATAAGTGACTAAAATAATTATAAAAAAGTAGTATTAATTTATTTACTTATAGTGTATTATATATTTATTTACCTATTATCTTAGTCTTATAATTATCAAAAAATTAAATTTCAACTTATATATAGCTATAAATATATTGTAAAATATAAAACAACAAAATTAGCTATTCTTTTATGTATTAGTAAAGTTATGGAGCTTTTAGTTAAATAATAAGTATAGATAAATCTCCTATGTACCATGTAAATAAATCCCCTCTTGCGCCGTAGTCTTTAAGCATGTAAATGACCGCCGAATTAGAAAAAAATAATATAAATATTTGAATCAAATTAGTTCCGTAAGATACTTGGAATAATTTATAAAGATAGGATAATACGTTAACATGTACTCGAAATTATAAAATATAGGTTCGTCCATGTAATTGTACACAATAATCTAGAGAGAATGTGAATAGTGGAAAACTTACTTATTACATGCATGTAAGTGGAATGATCGAACTTTAAAGTTAAAACTTATGGGAAATATTGAAGGCCGACATAAATATGAATAATCGATAATACTTGGATGCATACTATTAGATAATACATCTGTTTCTTGGGTAGTTTCTATAAAACGGCACATATGCACCATATGAAATCATATATATATATATATATATATATATAATGTAAAATGATAGTAACATCTCGAGTACATTTGTAGTTGTAGCGTGTGGGTGGTTATATTTCAGATCCAAATCAATTAATAAATATTATTTCATTGTGATATATATGTCTGGGGTCTATGGCTCAGTGGGACAACCAAAATCTAGTAAACTAGAGGTCCCGGGTTCGACTCCAGGCAATTCGTTGTTGTCTCTTTTGTTTATCAAGAACTTAATAAACGATAAATCAAAACACAAGAACACAAATGTTACTATTTGTATTATATTATCAGGGGCCCCTCACGGTTATTTATAAAATGTATAAGTATATGACTTCTCTGTTTATACATGTATAGTTCATGTACAAAATACAACCATTAATAAAAATCATGTATGCGGGGATGGAATCTAAGTAATAATAATAATATATATTATACATATGTATTAGAAGAATTTAGTATGTTTTCTATTTCGTTTTCTAGTTTATAGGGTTTATATATAAACATATAGACATGTAGGAGGACATTATTAACAATTATAATTACTATAGTAATTATAATTGTTAATAATTTCCTCCTACATGTCTTCAAACTAATATAACATACTTCCTGTTATTGTCGCCAGTAGTAATGTATAGAAATGCGTTCTTATTTACTAGAAAAACAATGAAAACAGACGTAGGCGATATAAACGTATGCGCGGAATGCTTATTTGACAGTGTCACGTTAATAGATCGATATGTGTGAATGTCGACTTCCGTATATAGTAGAGAGGTGTTGGCTCATTTATGTCAACTAATATTTGCATTATACATGTTTATATCATATAAATTATATGGTACATTTATCAATTGATAATCCTTAAGGATATATATATATACATATATGTATATATATCCTAGTAGTATACTATTAATATTAACCATATGGCCTATAGATGTATTTAATTTATTTGTCTATTTTTTAACTAGTTTATTGATTTTTCTAAATATATCTAATCTATATAGATTTATCAGTTAACTTATTTAGATTTATAATAAGGTACACGTAAATTATAATAACTTTCGGACGAATGTGGATATAATTATAGTAAGAAGAGCATATTATTGAACAATATTACGTAATACGATTACATTGTGATAGCTGAGAGATTACGGTACGGCAGTAAATACTGAATATATCCATCGAAGAACTGCAGTAAATAATGAAACTAGCCTGATTGGAGAACGCAATATTGCATATTAAATTGCGTAAAAATATGCCTATTATGCAGATGACTATTATGATTATAATGATTATATACATATGTAATAGGTACGCTAAAGTAGTATGCTTGGTACCGAGCAAATTAGCTATTTACATAGCGAGCATCAAGCACGGCGACTTGTTACTAGAAAATATAACTTTTCATAGATTTTAGGCGGCGACTTGTTACTTCATTTGATGCTGTGCTTGATGCTAGCGGTGTCTACACGACTTAACACAGTCATAAACACTATTTATAGTGTATGTTAGTGAAAAATACGTAAAATAATAATAACAATAACGATAATATACACTGTTAAAAAGTAAGGGTATAACATTATGAAATATATGGTATAACATATGGAAATACGAGTTATACCATACAATTACGTTAAATGGTATAATATCACATATTATATGGTATAACATTTGATTTTTTTAGTTATACCATATAGATTAATTGAAATGGTATAAGATCACAAATTATATAGTATAACATTTGTTTTATTTAGTTATACCATATAGCTTAATTTAAATGGTATAAGATTACGAATTATATGGTATAACATTTGTAATTTGTAGTTATACCATTAGCTATTAAATATAATGGTATAACTTTATGAATTATATGGTATACAATATGGAAATACCAGTTATACCATAACATTTTAAAATTAAGTTTATATTTGATTGAAAATAAAATGTATAAGAAATATAATTCATAATAGTATCCTTCATAATATCCTTAATATAACAGTTTACTTATTGTTGTGTTAAATTATTATAGACATAGCATGTATTGCTTCTAATTGCAATTAAACTAGTTTTCAGAAACTATATAGATTCCCCATAGGGAAATATGTATACATATACATATTTCCTATATTTCATATACAAATACTTATAATTATTCGAGTATATGTATATATGTATATATATATTTAACACCACTTATACATTCTAATACAAGACCAATATACAATACAAATACAAACTTAATAATTGACCAAATCTACACTAATATAGATAGAAATTTCATAGGAAAAAGTGGTATAATACAAGAACAAATAACAGACCATCTTCCAATATATGCAAACTTTAACTTAAATAACAGATTACTGAAAAATAAAACATTAATAACAACAAGAAAAATTAAAAACAATAATATTGTAACATTTATTAAAAATCTATTACAAATAAAATGGGACACTGTATATAATAACAATAATGCAGAAGATGCCTATAATATTTTCTACACTCAATATATAAATATAATAAACAAACACTTTCCCATAATCACTTCAAAAGTATCATCACAAATATTCTCTAAAAACTGGATAACAAATAACATAAAAAGAAAAATAAATAAAAAACAAAAACTATTTAACTCATATCTACAAAGTAAATCAGAATTAGATTTATACGTTTATAAATCTTATAGAAATAATTTACAAAACACAATAAAACAAGCAAAACAAAAATACATTAACAAACAAATAAACGATAACATAACATCGAAAGAACATTGGAAAACAGTAAATAATATCATTAATACAAATGTAAATAAACACAATATTACATACATTAAAGATAAAAATAATAAAAACACATTTGACTCAAGTAAAATAGCAAATATATTTAATGAACAATTTATTAATAATGCACAAATTATAAATGATCAATTTAAAAATCAAAATATAATAAATCCTGTAGAAATACCAAATATAAATAATTCTATATTCATAGAACCAACCAATAAACAAGAAATAACTTCAATAATAAAAAATAGTAAATTAAAAACCTCATTAGATATAAACCTAATTAACATGAAAATTGTAAAAATATCAATAGATTATATTTCATCACCACTAACACATATTTTTAATTTATGTATTAGTGAAGGTATATTTCCACAAAAAATGAAAAATTCCATAATAAAACCCATATATAAAAATAAAAACCAATACGAACCATGCAACTACAGGCCCATATCAATACTATGTCAAATTTCAAAAATATTTGAAAAAATAATACATCAGAGATTTACTTCATTTTTTCAAAAAAACCTAATTATATCTAATACACAATACGGATATACTAAAAAGCATAACACAACACATGCTATTTTAGATTTATATAACCATATATTAATAAACAAAGAACAAAATAAATCAATAAATACTCTATTCCTTGATCTAAGCAAAGCATTTGACACGCTAGATCACAACATATTAATAGATAAATTATATAAATATGGAATAAGAAGCAATTCGCTACAACTTATCAAAAGCTACCTAAGTAATCGAAAACAAGTTGTTTTGATAAATGATAAAAAATCACAAATATTATGTAATAATATTGGGGTACCACAAGGATCAATACTTGGTCCTCTCCTATTTATAATATACACAAATGACCTATCATTACTATTCAATAATAACCAACAAGTAAAACTTATAGTATATGCTGATGATACAGCAATAACATTTACAAGTGAAAACAATGAAAAATTAAAATATACCATAGATAATATGATTACAAAAATAGAAAAATGGTATACATTTAATAAACTTAAAATAAATATCAATAAAACTAAAATAGTCAATTTTAACTCGAGAAAATACAGTAACATACATCTAAAAATAAATAACATATCAATACAAAATGAAATAGAATATAAATATCTAGGAATAATAATTGACAAAGATATAAACTTTAAAAATCATATATTTAATCTTAATAATAAATTATCGAAAATACTTTACTCAATAAGCAGATTATCAAAATACATTAAGACAAAACCAATGATTATCATATATAACAGCCTATTCCTGCCACACATAATGTATGGAAATATAATATGGGGTAATATTTATAAAAGTAATCTTACAAATTTAATTCTCACACAAAAAAAAATCATAAGAATAATAAACAAAACCAAATATTTCAGAGAACATACAAATTTGCTATTTGAAAGGAATAATATATTAAAACTCAATAGTTTAATAAAATATAACACGCTAATATACATGCATGACCATCACAATAATAATCTACCACAAAATATTTATAACATACATAAAAAACACGAAAATAAAAATAAAAATAAATTAAGGAAATCACCTATCTACAAAATACCTTATACAAAAAAAAGTCAACTAATAAATAGTATCCTAACCATGGGACCTAAATTATGGAATAATCTAAATGCAGATATCCAAATTATAAAAAACAAAAATTCATATAAAAAAAAAATAAAAAATCAACTCATTGAGATACAAAAAAAAATTAAAAATTAAAAAAAAATTAAAAAAAATAAATTATATAAAAAAATTATTATTATTATTATTATTATTATTATTATTATTATTATTATTATTATTATTTTGATGTTTATGTTTTTAAATGATAATAAAATATCTTATAAAACATAAGAAGAAAACGAAATGAAAAAAAAGTAAAGTAATTCAACAAAAAAAAACGTTCCGGTGATGGTGATGCAGGCGACAGCATAGAAAAGATAATTATCTTCATCTGAAGCCTTTTAGAGGAAACAATAATATAATGAATTTAATAATTCACATGATATATATATATATATATACAACTTTCTAATAAATATTATTATTATTATTATATATATATATATATATATATATAAATAATTCCATTTTATTTATTAACATATTCTATTTCCACTCTACACTCAACATGAGAAGCATCTATTTTTCAACATATTACAATATACATAAGGTATTTATACTACATTATATATATATATATATACAAATTATATCATATTATATATAATAATATAAAAGTTTATATAATATATAATTTTATAATATATTTATATATTATTTATAATATATAATTAAATTGTTAGAATATAATTATATAATTATATATATATATATATATATATATATATGTTATAAAGTCAAAGTTGTAGATAGGTATATCGATTAATGTAATATACATTTAAATGCATTTAGCATTACGTAACAGAAATCGATATATCTACATAAAACTTTAAACTAGATTTCGGTGTCTCGCTCTGTGTTAAATGCATATAGGTCAATAGCTATAGCCATGTAAATGTTTATTTTTCTGGTATTTTATATTGTTATCGTCTGTAAAGTATATTTCGTTATTTGTCTATAGAATAAATTCCACTCGGTGAGATTGCATCATTCTTCGGTTTGCATCTCATTGGGTAGGTACTATTATTATTATTATAATTATTATTATGTTATATTATTATTATGTTCAACAGGTCTTTGCTTTGATTAATAAACTGTATTAGAACATTCACATTATTACATACATATATATTATAAAATTATGATAACTATATGCCAATCATTAATATGCAGGAAACTGTAGAATTATTTGCAGAATTTCAAATTTCATTTAAAATATTAGAAAAACTGCCGGAGAGGAATAGTGAGTTGATGGGGATGATAAAGCATATAACGTATATACACAAATATATAGACGAATATAGTGATGTACTAGGTATCGCTACTAGGAAAACTGATCAAACAGGTAATTTAGTTATCTAATTAATAACATTAGTTAAATATCTATATAAAATAAATATGCAATTATATTTTATTAGTCCATGGATAGTATACTATATATCCATATATGGTCAATTATTTATTTTATTTTTAGTTCACAATGTAATTAAATTTAAATAATATTACTAATAGGTATATATAAATAATGTTAACTGTTGTACAAATATTATCAATATCCTTCTTTCCTTAATCAAATATAGATTATAAAGTGTATAATTAAATATATAATATAATATTTCCTAAAATAGATGCGGGAATCATATATTTTATGATGGGAGTTTGCGAATTATTGAAAAATGAATTTACAATGAAAATAAAGACAAGGTTACTTAATAATTACTTAATAACTATAGATTTAATATTATAGTTATTTTATGATTTTTCGTATGCTAATTCAAAAGTATAGTATACTCTATTATATATATAACTGCAGTAATTAATATAATATATTGGATTTTTCTAATTACAATTCTAACGTATATAAAGTATACAATTATAAAGTATACTTTATATAGTATTATCATATATGATATTAACTGTATAAAGTTTCTTATAAGATACATATTTATACTATTATATAATATACAATATTATTATTCATACTCTAGTATACTATATATATATATATAACTTATATAAATATTTGAATTTTAATTGCAGGAAATAATGACTCCATGGATACATGGATATATGCATATATCAGAAAAGAGGATGCTTATTAAGTGTGTCGATAATTGTTTGGTTTTCGTTCAAAATAATTTATTTCGTATTTTATTAAGTGGTATTGTTAATTTTATTTGTTTCACGTAACATGTCCTACAAACATTAATTGTTTATGTAATTTTGTATCACGTTATTTATTTAAAAATGTATCTGTTAATAAACAATATTGTTACACCAAAATATGTGGTTTTTAGAAAATAAATTATCATTATAAATGTCGATTCCATATATAAATTAATAATATATAATAGTAAGTTATTATAAACACTGATATACATTTAAATAAAATATAGTATAACGTTTAATAAATTATGATATAACTTTATATAATATACATTTTAATAAATTATGGTATAACTTTAAATAAAATATAGTATAACTTTTAATAAATTATAGTATAACTTTATATAATATATGGTATAAATTTTAATAAATTATGGTATAACTTTATATCAAATATGGTATAACTTTTTATAAAATATGGTATAACTTTATATAATATATGGTATAAATTATGGTATAACTTTATATAAAATATGGTATAACTTTTTATAAAATATGGTATAACTTTATATAATATATGGTATAAACTATGGTATAACTTTATATCAAATATGGTATAACTTTTTATAAAATATGGTATAACTTTTTTAATTAGTTATACCGTAAATGGTATATCAGGGCGCCACGGGGTTATACCATTTTTTAATCAATGTTATACCATTTATTTCTAACAGTGTATAACCGAACGATATTATAATGTAAATGAAAAGAATAACAAGAAAAATAATGTTATTATTTTATATTAAATTCGATTAAACTATCGATTATTTTTATTTTATATATTCTTCCCATTAATTTGATTTTTAAATACTCATATATCCGTTATCACCACTTTGCTGATGACTTATAAATTTATATTTTTTCCACCTGATTCCGATATTGACATAATTCAACTTTAAATTGCTAACTGTATTAATTATTTGATCTCTTGTTTTATCTGTAATTCTCTTTCATTAAATATCACTAAAACTGATAGCATTATACTTTCTAGATATATATCTTCAATTACTCTCACTCATCCATTCCTTATCTCAGTTCCTATCTCAAACACCATCACTACTCTAGGTTTTACTATAAATAATGCATTAGATTACTCAGTACATATATCAAACACCGTCCGCACTGCTAATTATTTCCTGTATAATATAGGCAAGGCTCGCTCTAAGCTAACATTTAATTTAACTAAATCATTATTACATTCATTAGTATTTAGTCGACTTAGTTATTGTAATTCGCTTTTTATTAATTCTCCGCAAAAATTGATGAAAAAATTGATTTAATACAACGTAGAGCTGTTCGCATATTATTTAAGCTAAAGCGTAATGGTATAATCGTATATATATATACATTCCATAATGGCGATTCTCAGGTGGTTGAAGTTTCGAGATATATGCAAGTTTTATATTATTTGCATTACGCACAAGGCGATATATGGGAGTTCCGGAATACCTATCAAAGAGAGTCAAAATTCGAGAAACTACTCGAGTCGCAAATGTGAGCTGATGAAACTTTCTGTATCCCACCTATGTATGCATATGCTGCTTTCACTGTTGCTGCTCCGAATTACTGGAACAGTCTTCCCGATGACTTACCATATATGGTCCGTGATATATATCATCTTTTATTACTTTTAATTGTCGATTATATTCAAATATGTTATCATTATAATGTCTTCTTTTAAAATTAATTATTAATCGTGTATTTATTTATTTATTTGTTTTATTATATCAACTTGATGCCTATAAAAGTCTATCGTTTCCTTGTTAATATAGTTTACATGGAAATACTATAGTAAATAGTTAATAATAGTGATTATTATAGTATACTATAGAATATACAAATTTACAAAGCGGCGAAAGCAAATATCATTGAATTTCATGAGCAAGGGTATATATATATATATATATATATATATATATATATATATCAGTGTTCATTCTAGAGCTACCCAGCTACCCAAATTGGGAAGTGCCCTAATTATGTGGGTAGCTGCCCTAAATATATAATTATATGGATTAAGATTAATTATTAAATTATTATTGATATACTTGTAATCATTAATTAAAAGTGTTATATCTATAATTACAGGAATATATTATTTAATAAATGTCAGTTTTCCAATGAATATTTATAAAATGACGATTAAATGTGTTATTATTCTTATATTATTGTTTAAGTATTAAAATAATGAAGAATTTATTATTTAATAAATGGCAGATTTTTAATAAATATTTGTAAAATGGCGATTAAATGTATTATTATTTAAGTATTAAAATAATGAAGAATTTTTATTTAATAAATGGAGGATTTTCAATAAATATTTATAAAATGGAGATTAAATGTATTATTATTATTCTATTATTATTTAAGTATTAAAATAATGGAGAATATGAATAACTTCTGTCATAACATTAGGATAAATTCATTATTTTTCAAATAATGGCGAATATATACTATTTGCCCTTTGTTGTATCCGTTTGATATTTTATATAAACAAACAATTTAGATTCAAATATAAATTAAATATGAAATATGATAATAAACTGCTTGATCTATATTTAGAATAATCTATTTTTAGATTGGGTAGCAAATTCACTACCCAAAATGAAAATTGGGTAGCAAACTTTAAATATTGGGTAGTGAATTTGCTACCAATTTATATTTATAATATTATATGAAAATTAATTCAATAATTATTTTTATTCCAATTCTTTTTCTCCCAATATATATAAATCACGTGATTGTTTTATTTAAAATTCGTAATTTTTATGTATTTATTCAAAATCGTAATTTAAAACTTAATATTAAAGTGATATTAGAGATATTAAAAACCATGAAAATATAAAAATAATGAAACATTTAATCACCAATATTATTAATAAGTTAACTGTTTTTTATATTCATAATAATTAGACGGTATGCTTTTTAAATTTATTATAATCTAATTATTAAATTTAAAATTATTATTTGTATTATTACATTAATATTTAATAATATTATATTATATATTAATTATCATACTTATTATAATTATTATTCTTATATATAATATATAATGTTAAAATATAATGTCATAAATATCATGTTTATACTACTTATTAGTTATTATATATATTGAATTTAAAATCAACCGGCATACGGAGTACGTACTGCATGTTGATACCATAGTATCAGGGGCGGATACAGGGGGGGCT
Organism: Osedax fenrisi; assembly: GCA_964019155.1. Taxonomy (NCBI): domain Eukaryota; kingdom Metazoa; phylum Annelida; class Polychaeta; order Sabellida; family Siboglinidae; genus Osedax; species Osedax fenrisi. Next base: position 9,038,063 of record OZ025244.1, on the reverse strand, counting down.
AGGGGGGCTCTAGCCCCCCCCCCTCATGATTATAAAATATATGATTTAAAAATAGATAATATGGTTAAATCAGCAAAACATTCAATATCAATTATAGGTAGGGTGAATCTTTAAATGGCCGATTGTATATACCATGTATTTTTCATTTAAAAATTAATCACAATCAAGTTGGAAAATGTGTCACTTCGTCCATGATTAAGTTTAAAGATTCGATTGCAGATTTAAGAAAATTTGAATCAATTATAGTTGATATATTTACCACAATAACTCTGGAAGAAAATTCTCGTTTTATTGCAGTGATAGAAAATAAGAAGCATGCTACAATCAGCTATAATGCAAGTCAACAATAACATATCTAAGTAAATTTAATGCAACAGAGAAAAATTTAAAATAATATTAAAGGGGTATCCCACTATACTTGTATATAAGATTTTCCGGCAACTTACTTGAAATATTGTAACTTTAAAAAATTATTATATCAAGTTGTAATGGAATACTCCTATAAAGTTATTATATTTCAGGCAAGTTGCCGGAAAGTAAGGGGTTTTCCACTAAAATTGTAGTTAACTTGATAGAAAATCATTTTAAAGTTAAAATATTTCCGGCAACTTGCCGGAAATATTTGTAGTGGGATACCCCCTTTAGATATAATCATTCTTTATAGAAGATAAAATATTTCATTACATGGTCATAATGAGTATTCTCTAGAATCTATAGATCAGTATACTGATCCACATTTTAATCTAGGAAATTTCAATGCACTTCTAAAACTATGTATAAACTCTGGAAATGATATATTAAAAGAACACTTATTAATGTGTAGTAAAAATGCTAAATACACCTCAAAAACAACACAGAATGAATTGATATTTGAATGTAGTGAATATATTAAAGAAAGAATAATTATTCTTCAATTATAATTGATGATATAAAAAAAGCTAAATATTTTAGCTTTTGATGAAACCATAGATGTATATAATACTGAACAAATGGCTTTATAAATTAGATATTATAATGGTAAGTGTATCACTGAAAAGTTGAATTCTTTCATAGGATGTGAAAATCTTAGTGGAGAAAGTAAAGCTAACTTGATTATGGATACACTAACTAAATCTGAATTAAATATTGAACATTTAAGAGGGTAAGGATACTATGGAGCAGGAAATATGTCTGGAAAAATAAAAGGAGCGTCAACTATAATTCTGAATAAGAACACTAACTCTACACACGTATACTATAGATCACATGTATTAAATATATCAATAGATAGATGAATGCAAAATGTCGTTAATTCAAAATATGTTAAGCATATTATTAGAAATTTGCATATTTTTTAAATATTCTGTTAAAAGGCAAGGTTTATTAGAAGAAAATTTTACACAAATTTGTGTTGAATCTTCTAAAAAGAAATTAGTTAAAGTAAAACGAGATCGGTTGCCAGACATGATGCTTTGCGAGTATTTATCAAACTGTATCAATCAATACTTGAAAAATGTTAGAAATATATGAAGATAAAACATGGAATTCAGAAAGTATAACAAAAGCTAACGGTCTTTACAATTCTATGATTAATACTCAATTTAGTATGTCATTAATTGTATGTAATAATTCAATTAATTTCATAGAAAATTTAACAAATGCTCTCCAGGGTAGGTCAATAGACGCATATAAGGCAAATCATGATATTCAAAGTGTAATTAAAGGGATACAAGTTTGTAGAGATAATATTGATGAAGTACAATTAGAATGGAATGAAGAAGCGTCACATTTATTATCATATTCAAATGAAGGAATTTCTTTACCAAGGTTAAATAAAGACATCTGCTTCATCATCTGAAGAGTATTTAAAAAAAAGTAATATATATTCCATTCTTGGATCATTTGATGATGGAGATGAGAGAAGGATCCAATATATACATATTGTATATATCTCTTGGAGCATTATTAATTCCAAAAGTAATGAATGAAAACAAGGATTCATGAAAAGAAAATATATTAAAGTTTTATGAATTAGTAAAAGATGATTACCAAAGATACATTTAATACAAACCGAATTGATTTGTTGGGAAGTTAAATGGACAGAAAATAAATACCTATAGATATAGGTATACCTAATACAATAAAAATTGTTACGATCAGTACTCAAGTACTCGATAACATGGCAAGGTAAATTGAAATTATTAAATAATTTATAATTTATATATATTATTATATACATTTTTTCCTAATATCTATGAAATCCTTTTATTGATGGCTACTACTCCAGTTACCTTGTGTGAATGTGAACGTTCATTTAACCGATTAAGAATAATAAAGACATATTTACCTTTGATTATGAGTGAAGATCAACTAAAAAGACTTTCTTTATATATACATAAAGACATAGAGATCGAATGTGATTATATTATTTCCAAATTTGAAATACGTAATCCAAGAATAATGCAATTGATTAATATATTGGATTAATAGTTTTTATTCAATAACATATAAAATATTATTCTATTTAATTTAATATAGTATTTAAATAAATTGAATATTATCATAGTAAATATGTCTTATTTTAAAAATATACTTTTATTTGAATGTCAGCCCCCCCCTTGAAAAATTCCTGTATCCGCCCCTGAGCATGACATATTTTATATTGATTTTATTATGATAAAATTGGTATCACTGGAAAGCTTATTAAATTATATAATACAATTCATATTATGTTTTTTTAAATTTGTATTTAAACAAAAGTTATTAAATTTTAATAATCAATACAATTATAATATACATTCTAATTAATTTGTTATATTATGACATTAAAATATCTTATATAAATTATATATAATAATGTGTACCAGTATAATCTAATAATATTAATATAGATATAGGTATTTTTGTATATTTTGATCTACCTATAAGTATTTTTAAGTATTTATAAGTATGATATATTATATATCGTTAATTTCCTATATATATAATATATAATTAATGAAAATAATTACTATATATATTATATATTTAGTATCTTATAATTTGTATTATATAGTATGTTATATATAGAAACTTATTTATTTATATATTCCTAAATATATTTCCATGTATTATATAATAATATATAATATAATGTAATATATAGTATTTAATGATACGAAAAACTAATCCTGTATACTTGACATAATAGTATACATGTGTTTCTCACGAAATATATCATTATGCTTATATTAATCATTATAATAATATGAAAGTTTAAATTATAAATATACTATTCGATTGATTAGTAATATTACCAATACATTTATATAAAAAAATAAGTAAATATATATAAGTTTTATAGAGTTACTATTACATCACTATAATAAATATATAATTATATATATATGATATTACAATAATCATAATATTATAACTTATCGAGAACCAAATTACTTATATATCAAACTACTCGAACACCTAATTTTAAAAATATAACTTCTCGACTACCTAATTTTCAATATAACATATCAACCATCTAATTTCCAATATTATAAGATCTCAACTACCTAATTTTCAATATTAAGACATATCGACAACATCATTTCCAATATTATAAGATCTCAACTACCTAATTTTCAATATTAAGACATATCGACAACATTATTTTCAATATTATAAGATCTCGACTACCTAATTTTCTATATTATAACATATCAACCATCTAATTTCCAATATTATAAGATCTCAACTACCTAATTTTCAATATTATAAGATCTCGAATACCTAATTTTCAATATTATAACATATCGACAACATCATTTTCAATATTATAAGATCTCGACAACATAATTTTCAATATTATAAATGCTCGAAGATCAAATTTTTAATATCTGAATATTTCGTATGAATCAAATGTTGAGAGATTGAATATAAAAAGAATTATTTGATATCAATGTATTAGAATTAAAATTTGTAAATCATTTAATTGTAAACGAATAATAAGTAATCGAATCGAATACTTATTTTCTATTTATTTACATCTCTAATTCAAAAAGCCTCCTAAGTAGCTTTTGTAAGTAACAATTGTTACAGGTTTAAATTGCCTCAGGGTATAAGTGCCTATCTAATATATTATTTATCATAAATGAATTTATAAATAGATGGCGAAATTACCCATATATGTCATCCTACATTTTACTTAGTAACATATATTTAAATGCCCTATAATAATTGTTTTTTGGTAGCTGCCCTGAAACCTAGAATGAACACTGATATATATATATATATATATATATATATATATATATATATATATATATATATATATATATATAATAATAATAATCAGAGTTTGGGCATTAGCCTGGATGAACGAAAAAGCAGAGCTTATCAAGTCGTTCACCCAATGTGATTGTGTATATTATATATATATATATATATATATATATATAAAAACTAAAGTCACACAGTATATGTGTACACAGTTAATATTCATTTTATTATTATCGATGATAATATATAACTATATATAATTATAATATATGATTATAATAATTATAGTACTATTTCGTAATTATCCGAGTTAAACCGGATATTTATGATATATCGTACAGTAGACCGGTTCGTACTAATTTTTTTTTCGCAATTTTAAAAACCTTCACATCTGTGACAATTATGTATGCTATGATAAATAAGTGTTTACAATTTTAGACCTATATCTTAAATATTGTTATGTCACGAGACCTTTTTATTTTAACATTGAATACATACAAAAGTTAACATGGGGGAGATATAGAAATAAGTTTTATTCAATTTTTATAAAATTGGATGATTTTTTTAAAGCCAACTATGGATATATCCTAGAAACATATATAACAAGTAGTATTAACAGTACAAAATATTTTTCATAACAATCTAGATGCCCAAATTTTATAAAATAATTTTAGTCACAAAAAATATCTAAAAATCATATAATTTAATATAAATAAATTATTACAATTTAATTTAAAAAATTAAAATATATAATTTATAGATAATAATAATACAATTCAAATTAATTATTAAAAAATTAAAAATTATTTTTAGAAAAAAAATTAACATCAATTTTAAATTTTTTTGGATTTTTATTTGAAATATGAAATACGAAATAAGTTTACATATTTTTTTATTTTTTTAATTTTATTTGTATAAAGGACATCTATATCTAACTTATATCCACAATTCAATACAATCTGATCACTCAAATTTATGTAAAGTATAATTATATATATTAATTTTAAAAAAATAATTATTTTTTTGAATTATTTTGAAATAAATACTTTGTAAAATGGTGTATTTTCTCGAGTTTTAGGAGACATTAATATTGGTAATTTGTAGATATAAAAATGAAATATAGATATTATATTAATAATAAATATAAATAATGGCATATATTATATTAATTCATTAAATATAATACAAATACATAATTAATTTTAAATATTAATTTAAATATTTGTAAACATCAAAGATAATAAGATGGTGTCATTACTATTATACATAGAATATTATACATTTTATCTTAAAATAATAATTTATATTTCAAACTTTAAATGCTTCGTGACCAAAGGTAACTATTTTTTTATAAAAATTGTTAATACATATTATACTAAAATATAGATATGTATTATATTTTACCTGAAGGATTAAAAATTGAATCGAACGAACCGGTCTATCGTACAGCGTATATTTAATATATACGGAACGATAACACAATTTAAAGGCGGTTATCATTACGGTAACCGATTGTACGCGTATACGCTAGGACAATATTGTCAACACGACAACAGGTATTACATATACTCCTTGTAGATATAGGTGAAGATTTGCAATTAAATGATATGTTATCTTAGGGATGTACCATGTGACACATATAAAACAGGTGATATATATATATATATATATATATATATATTATATACGGCGTGATATATATATATACCACGTGACATATATACAACGTGACATATATATACCACGTGATATCATAATAAATTCGGCAAGTAAGCGTGAATTTACCTATAGACATAGATATATTATATGTAGAAAGTAACTAATTCTTTATCGAATTAATGAAATAATTATCATGCGAGATTATTGTATGTTTTCTGTAGCTCAGCCTAGTTTACATAACTATTTACTACATTAGTAAATATTGTATACATTAGTATTAATAAATAATAGGTTAATAGTAAATATAGGGTATATACATATATTTATAGTTAACCAACATACAAATCTATGGGTATATATATATATACATATATATATATATATATATATATATATATATATATATATACATGTATATATAAGCACTAGTTGATCTAAAGATCGCGACCTAAACCACTACGTGCTCAGTTCATGGTTACGTGTCCGAATACGTAAACACGCAAGTGCGCACGTGATGTACCGGTGCATTGTACTTGGGCCTAGATCTCACGCATGCGCGACGCCGTCCGTCAGAGTCACGTGCATTGCCACGTGATAGCCCCCCCCCGGTGCACGTCAATCAATAGATACTAGCTCACGTGCTGTATCACGTGCTCGTCGTGTAACCGGAAACACGTGACCGGGATACGTAAATAAGCGCTCGAGGCTGGCGCTATGTTCGTTTAGGCGGATGATTGTTTGTTTACACCGGAAACGAGTGGATTCCTTTCGTGCGATACTTTTATTTCGTTAGCTCTTTTCTTTGAATGACGTCATAATTGTATATATATATATATATATATGTAATTCTACTGCTATAATTCAATTATAAACAATTGCCATCTAATTGTATTCCCATCAGAATCGATTACTATATATGACTATATATATATATATATATATATATATATATATATATAGTATATGTTCATATTAAGAACATTTATTTTAGATTATAGTTAATATACACAATTAATCAATAGTTCAAATATTTAATTAATTGATACGAATTTTTATTAATTAGTTTATACGTATATTATAAGTATACTTATAATTTCTACATTTATATATATATATATATATATATATATATATATATATATATATACAGTCAACTCTCGGTAAGTCGGACTACATATAAGTTGTACTTCTCGATAAGTCGGACATATTTAGTTGGTTTGGTTGAATTTGTATCTAGTTCAATGTTAAATTAATCGGATAAGTTGGATAAGTTTGATTGGATAAGTCGGAATTTTTTTTATGATTTTTATACTGGATAAGTCTGACTTTTTATAAATTGTCAAAAATGTTTACTTTAAATAATGTATATTATAATTTTAGTAAGTAATATTATTGAATACACCATTGTATGTTATTGATTGTTGCATAATTCCACATTTAAGTAATCCTTTAACTCACGCTGAGCATCTCATGTCTTATTTGCATGATATTCTGAATCTCGGATAAGTCGGACACTTTTCCCGGTCTCTTACGAGTCCGACTTATCGGGAGTTGACTGTATGTTTATTTTAGGTGATTTTAATATTAATTTACGTTCACATTATAATAATATAACCAAGTATTGTATTGTCATATTTTATTCTATGAATTGTATACCACTAATAACTAAATCAACTCATTCTTTTTAATCTAATGGAAACTCACATATAGATAATATATTTACAAATTTTAATAAAAATCTTATATATATAATGGTATTTTAATAACTGCTATAAGAGACCACTTACCTATATTCGCCATTTTTGAATTATTAAAAAATAAAACTAATGATACACTGATTTTTAAATATATAAACCACTCTCAAAATAATATTATAAAACTAAATGTATCAATGTATTGACTATACTGATATTTATTCATATTCTAATATTTATATTGCTTTTAACAATTCTACCAACATTTTTACAAAATTCTATAATATTTGCTGTCCTTAAAAAAAATTAAAAATATGCTTTATATAAATAATAAACAACGGATTACAAAATCACTACTAAAATGTATACTTAATAAAATAAACTCTACAAACAAAATATTATAAATTCAAACTTTGATATGGAATATAAAAACCATAAAAATTGTTTAAATCAAATATTTTAAAAATGTAAAAAAAATATTATTCTGATAAACTAAAAACCAATAATAAAAGATAAATGGAGATCTCTGAATAATCTTATTAAAAATACAAATAAAAACACTATTTAAATGAATAATAATAAATATGACTCTGAAAATTCTAATAATTTTAATAAATATGTTACTACTATTGGAGCTTATCTGAATAATAGTATTTATAACCCTTACAAAGATAGATTAACTAATAATACTTCTAAACCAAGTTATATTTTCTTTACACCTACTACAATAGCGGAAATTGAAAATATAGTAAACAAAATTAAGATAAATGTAGTAATTATTTCCGTGGATTGAACCGTTATTTATTACGAAGAATAATTACATCTATCAACCAAATTCGTATTTATTTATTTAACCTTTTAATTGTACGGGTAGGTTTATTTCTATTACCTATATTTCCTGATATATTAAAAACCTCTAAGGTAATTGTTATATATAAGAAACGTAATTAATGTGATTATTCAATTTATAGACCGATTATTATTACATCACAATTCTCTAAAAATGTTGAGAAATTAATAAAAATAAGTATTTTAAATTTGTTGGATACAAATACAATTTTAAAAACGTGTCAAATTGGTTTCAGAGAAACTATATCAACTCGTAATGCACTTCTTGACTTCATTGATTATTTATAATTATAAACCAATAATGATAAACATTGCGCGACAGTATCTATTGATATTAAAAAAGGCATTTGATTCACTTGATCATTCCGTTTTACTTTGAAAAATTATATTTATATGGTTTTAGAGGTTTAAATAGTGGTTTTAGAGGTTTAGAGGTTAAGTGGTGATTTTATTATGAGTTACAACTAATATAAATCATTATGTTCATTTAAATGCATCTATATCTTCTACCATACCTATACGATATGGTGTTCCACAAGCTTCGGTGTTATAACACATTTTATTATTATTTATTAATGATTTATCAAACATACAATATCGTTGTCATTTTTAACTTTTTGCAGACGATCATGCACTATTGCATTCTCTAAATTTATTAAAATATAAATATATATTTAAATTAAATATATACAAATAAATACTAGGTATATTCCTATATATCTTAATATCAAGTGTTACTTATTCTATATTTATAAATAACAATACGTGTATACAGATGATCGCATACAGTTTACAGAAACTTAATGCGTGTATATTTGAACTGCTATATTTTGTTTTTAATACAATCTAAATGACATATGCGACATATAAATGTTATATTTACTATGCTCATATAGAACCTTTGTTTTCAAACCAAACAAAAGAGCATTATCGATATATGTATATATATATATATAAATGATGTCCACATAAACATGTAGTGTGTACAAGTGTATACACTATGTAAATAGTGTGGTGTGTGTAGTATAGGTGGAGCTTATACGGTTACTACTATAGTAGTATACTATTAAGGTATACCTTTAGGCATAGAGAACGAAGTGATTTCGTTATATATGCCTTTATGAATACAATATTCATATTCACACACATACATACTTATATATATATATATATATATATATATATATATATATATATATATATATATGTATATATATATATGTATATATATATATACCGTTATTATATATAGAGAATATTTTCTATATTCCGGGTACTAATTATCTTATTGCATAACATGTGACATCATCAACTATTACACCACACATCGTTACATCTATAACTGTTACACTAAGCATGTATATTAAGTATATACACACACACGTATACGTGTATTATACACGGTGTATATATATATATATATGTATATATATATATATATATATATATTTCTTCATATAATTTCATGAATGGGATAAAGAATCCGCGAGAATAAAAAATAAAACAACAAAACAACAAAACAATATACACATATCACTTCTATCACTAATTTGATATGCTATTATTTATATTAATAGTACTTAACCACAATCACTACTAACTATGTGTATACTTTATTATCATTAGTAAACGGTATGTAGTTGATTAGGTAACGAATCGCTACTTTATTACGTAATTGCTAGATGTGTTAATGAACACGTCAGTTAGTGTAGACGTATTAACAATATGCACAATAAGGACATGGATGCACGCTTACGTCCTTATCATGATATCAGATCTATAGATAAGTACTAGGATCATATACGAGCCTAGTAGCATATCTACACACAAACACACACACACAAACACAAACACACACATACACACACATGCATACACATGCCCGTACAGTGTACGGCGTACACACATTCCAATACTGACCGGAAGTGGAGCTGCGTTCTCGGCGTGACGTAATAGTAATCGTAACGCGTTACGTAACGATCCTTCGCGGGCGCTCTCGTCTCACGCAATGACAACGCGCGCGCTCCGTACGCGTTCGTTCCGCTACACGATGGCGGGCGTCGGCGCGAGCGGTTCTAGGCCGAGCTTTCGCTGGAACGACGCTACTAGAGAGAGAGAGAGAGATGATTGACACGTGACTTCGGGTCACGTGATCGTACCGATGACGTCATCGCAGCGAGCGTGAATACGTCACGTGACGACGCGATTACGACAAACATCGTAGTGCCCTTCGTAATTGCATACGTCGTACGTACGTACGTATACTGTCATGTGTATGCGCACGCACATATATACGTACGGGCGCATGCGTTCGTGCACGAATGCGTGTATTTATATATATGTATATTAATTGGTGGACGGCTATAGCTTTAGATAGCTATAGATACAAACGAGCCGGTTTCATTAGGTCGGCGATATATTGACGTGCGCTATTAATGAGATTACAACGAACACTATATACAGTCTATAGTATATAACACTATATACACTGTATACAATATATATATATATAACACTATATACAGCTTATATAGTGTTATGATTACAGTTATAGTGTACTACGCTATGCGGTAATCAAGTGTACGAGAACCACGTGACATTATTATGACGGCGTGATAAAGGGGGGGTAGCTTTTGTAGTACGGTATCAGTTGGTAAGGTGTCACATGTCGACATGTTACTATATCAATATCTACTCGGTGTATCACCTGACTGTCCATCTGTCCATCTGTCCACGTTATAACGTGAACACGTGACCAAATGTCCATCTAACCACGTGCTCATCTTACAACGTAACCAACTATCGTGCTACACAACCACACCCTAAAGTCGTGTTCGCATCAGTAGTATACTACTGTAGTGACGTAACGCTTCAGATGTACAGACTCGAAACGGTTTCAGTTTCAAACTTAATGGTTCGAAACCGCTCGCAACCATTCGAAACTATTTCAAAATATAAAATAATGAATTCGTTATAAATAGTTATATAGTACTATAGTCATATATATTACTATATTATACTATAGTACTATATTACTCTATAGAGTAATATACTACTAGTATACTACTAGTATACTATAGTATACTAGAGTAGTATATTACTAGTATACTATAGTACTATTAACTAAGATGATGTTGATATATTACTATACTGGTACAAATAATACCAATTTAAGAAAGTTAGAATTCGAGCAACTACTCGTCCGATTCGCAAATGTGAGATGATGAAACTTTCTGTGTCGTTTGTCTCATCTATGTATGCAGATGCTGCTTTCACTGTTGCTGCTCCGAAGTACTGAAACAGTCTTCCTGATGACTTATAGATAATATCATATTTTGTTACTTTTAAATATCGACTATATGTTCACATATATTATCATTTTAATGTATTATTTTTAATAATATTATTATTCGTGTAGTTATTTAACTATTTGTTTTATTATTTCAACTTGACGCGTATAAACGTCTATCGTTTTCATTAGGTCAATATACCTTTATATTATTACTATAACTAGTTCTCTCTAGCTCTTTATAACTCTTCTTAACTAACCCCATAGGGTTAACTAAGAAAACTGCCGTGATTCGGTATCTACAAGATTGCCGGTACAAAAGTGGGGGGGGTATCTCACACTCATCAATTATTACCATATACTTTGCTAAGAAGATAAATCTATAATATCACTTGTATAGGGCTTACTATGATTGACTTGTATTGGGTTGCACAATACAAATAAATGTTGGATATAATAATACTACAAATACTATAAATAGAAGAAATATAATATTTATAAAGAATAAAATAATTTGTAGATGTTCCATCCCCCTTTTATGACGCCCCCAAGTAGAGGTATAGTGTAATTAGTACATTGATATTGTTGATAATGGTGGTGATACTAATGTTAAGTGTAAGGAAACGTATTCTGATAATGATGGTATTGATTAATTGATTGATTGGTTAATTTATTTAAACACACTAAATATATAATAGTTATATAAATAAACAGTGTATACACAATATAAGTATATATATATATATATATATATATATATAAAGGCGATAAAAATCAAGAAATATATATATATATATATATATATATATATATTTCATATAAGTATATTTCTAATTAAAACTTAAAAATATAATAAATAAACACCTAACTAATAACTAGACAATATAATGTTGTTTACATTGCGTCGAAAACAATTATAATTATTAATATTTGAAATATTAATTGAAAGCAAGCATTCCCATTATTAGGTCGGGTTACACTAAAAGATATAACAAGAATGTTAGTAATTAAATGTGTACATTATACCTATTGATGTAATAGACGCGTCTGAGTGAAGATAGGGCTGACATATGTTAAATATGAATATTAAGAATATTTGGAAATTTAGAATAAATAAGATTGCGAACTATTGAAACTAGTTGGGTTTGAAAGGGTATTTCATTATATTTTAGGAAATGAAGTTTATATTGTAATATATTAATGGATATGTTACTAATATAATTTAAATTATGAATGATACGAACATAATTATTATGATAATATCTAATTATTTTATTAATTTGTAATGTTATACATTTAGATAGATGCGAAGATTGTGAATTAGCATATTATAAGCTGGTGAAACCTAGTGAATGAATGAGACTTGTTCAAGTTGTATACGAAATAAAATGACAAGTGGACATTATTTTATAGAGTGAAATATTAAATGATTTACACAAATATTTGATTTGATAACAAGGAGTCGTATATTGATGATGATGATGATGATAATGATTGTAATTATGTGTGTGATGGTAATGTTGATGATAGATCATTATACTATTAATGATGATGATGCTGATGATGATGCTGATGGTGATGATGGTGATGATGATGCTCATTTGTATGATGATTGTATATAATCATATAAAGTTGAAGATGATAATGATGATAACTATATTGTGATGAATATTGTACTATATTCATTGATTTATTACTATATTAATAAATTATAGTTTATTTTAAAATATAATATATATATATATATGTATATATATAATTTATATAATATTTATATAAAACTTATAACTAATATACGACATTGTAGTATGATAAATATAATAATATATATGTATGAGTAATTTGAATTAAAAATAATATCATAATAGATAAATTACACATCATTACTATAATATAAACTTGTATAGTTAATACGAACTAGAATTAATCTCAATTATCTAATCTCTAGTGTAGGCTTAACATTGTCTACAGCAGTTGTTCCCAACCTTTTTCCATCACGACCCTTTTTTTGATAATTCTTAATTTACAAAAATACAATGACCCAATGACAAATATTTTTTTTTATTTTGTATTAAACTTTGTAGTAAACTTTAATCCGGAATTAAAGATTTGTATTAAACTGTATATAAAACTGTATATGCAAGCATTTTTTTTTTAAATAAATTGTTTTTTTTTAGAAATTGGCCAATGACCCAAACAAAAAAACCCAAATACCCAATGTTGGGAACAACTGGTATAAAAAGTCCTTATAATGCGCGTGTACCATGCTTGTACTATAGTAGGCTATATTATACTGTAGTATACTGATTGTGCTGATATCACATGTGTTACATAGTATAACCACGTGACAAACTGTTTACGCGTGCGCAACGTGTAAGTACATGTGCACTTAACATTCACGTGACTTGCCGCGCCGTATCTCGTGATATATACTGTGATTACATGCACGCTTTCACGTATATTATATATAAACGTTATTACAGATATATATATATATATATATATATATATATATATATATTCAAATGTATGTACACAAAAATCGAATGACTTACCACATTAGAATAAGATAAGAATTAGATGATATATATTGTAGAAGGTTTAAAATAAACCTATTTCTATAGAAATTTAATAATCGGTTTCACATAAACCGATTCATAAACTTGAATTTTAGGAATCGATTTAAACCCGATTCTCTAATTAAGACACGCAGGAAACGATAAAGACGTAAATAGAAATCGGATTTGTGTAACTGTGCATACACATATATGTGTTGAATAATATTTCCTACAATTTCACAAAACTTATATAGGTATTTAGATATAATACATGATTCAATGTATTCTAACTTATGTATGATAAATTTAAATTAAGTTTAGCTCTCCTCTTTTAAAAATAAAAATATATATGTCAATAAAGTATTCACTATACCGACACTCATCATCAATAGTGAAATATTAGTGAATACTTAACTAATCTCCCCTATTATTAATAATAATGCATTTAATATTTTACCTACACAATACGAACCTAGTTGTATACAACTATAGTAGTATTGAAATATCATTAATGCATTTCATCGATATAAAGAACTTAAAGATATAAACGATATAAAGAACTTTCTTACAAACGATGTTATTTACACCGACGCTGCATATATAAATATATATATATATATGTCCCAACCATATTACTGATACGCTCTATAACTCGTTTGATTCTTCTCATTTTGTCTCACAATTACTATTACTCGACCTCTCGAGCGCATTCGATACACTGAATCATAATATCCTTATTGGGCGCATTAATGATCTTGGCATTGAAGGATCTCCTCTCGGATGGTTAATTTCATTTTTCACTGATAGTACTTCATCTGTTAATATTAAAGATTTAATTTCTCCCTCTAATAATATAACCCTATAAATATATATATATGTGGTAAGGCCAATAAATAGGTTCGGCACAAGTTTAACTTTCAATATGTTCTCCCTCTAATAATATAACCCTATATATATATATATATGTGTGGTAAGGCCAATAAATAGGTTCGGCACAAGTTTTACTTTCAATATGTTTTATTAAAAGTTCTAATATAAATTTATAAATGTATGGTCTTAAGACCTTAGCCGAATTAGCGAATTTATATATATATATATATATATATATATAAAACACGATGTATTTATCATATAAGATAAGCCTATTGTACATTGTACACATACATGATCCCTAATACCTCACACAGGCTATATCCTACATACGTATACGTGTCATTTGATACATAGTGATGATAGCAAGCTGGTGTATATATATATATATATATATATATACCATTACTAAAAATTAGGGGAGCTGCAACAGGGGGGACGGGGGGATATGCCCCCCCCCCACTTTAAAATCTAGGGGGATCTCCTATGTATTGGTCCCCCACTTTTACCACAACATTTATTTTTATCGGTTGGTCCCCCCCCCCTACATACAAAATCATTCCAGCGCCCTACTCAGAATACATGATAGGGTATACAATGTACTACAATATACTATATATGCTATATTATACGAAGAGGCACATTCGTAGAAAATAATGAAGATTTGCATATAAAGTAGACCCGTTACTCTTCGTTAATTAACACGCTACTGCCACGCTATAGCATGGTATACCATAATATGTGATACCGTTCTACTATCTATGTTACCACCACTACTACTGTTTGTGTTGTAGAGATGTGACGCTGTAGTTCGGTATTCATCCGCGAGGTGACGCTGTAGTCATCAGTGATGAGTCACCACAAGGATTAATGATATGTCATTATATCGGGTGAAGTATTACCAGAGAAATATCTGCATGTGTATATATATATGTGTGTGTGTATGTGTGTGCGTGTGTGTGTACGTGTGTGGGTATGTATATATATACGTGTATTACTTTGTATTTCCTATAATTTATATAATTATATATATATATATATATATTATAAATAATGTATTACTTTGTATTTCCTATAATTTATATAATTATATATATATATATATATATTATAAATAATATATGAATGTACTAATATACTATGTATATCATACGTCTATTGAGGATCAGTGAGAGCCTAGGCTTTATTTGGTCGAAACCTCCAATATGTTCATATACATATTACTATATTAGTAAAAGTAATAATATAATAATGATTCATGTGTTAGCATTCTTTTTAATATAATTAGTAAATGAAACAATACAATAGAAGATATATATATATATATATATATATAAATTAATAAAAATAATAAAACAATATTCATGAAGTTATCATCATTTTCAATCCATTACATTAAAGTAAATAATAAAATAAGATAATAAAATAATTGTATAATATTAAAATGTATTAAAATATATATTAGTAAAATATGTAACTTTATAATATTGTAATATTGAGAACTTGTTAATAAAAATAGTAAATTATTATAAATATGTGTAAAATAAAATATCTAAAAGTATGTTATACAATTAAAACTACTAAACACAAAGTAATCATCTTTCAATAAGACGTGCAATGGCGCCACATTCCTGTCAAATTACAGATGACTAATAATAATACCAATAATAATTTAAAAAAATACAGAATAGATAATACAGTATTATTTAATAAATTAATATTATAATCACCACAAATATACATTTCCCTACTTATATATTTATGAATTAGGTTAAACAATAAATTAATAACATCATTTCCATTATAATCAGGTGATATGTAAACAGATGAAATAATTGTGAAGTTATTTGAATTAATAATTATTTTAATTAATATAATATTAATATAATCCATTATAGAACAAGAGAGGTCTTCAATTATGCAACATTATAGTTTACTAACTAATATAAGCTTATAGGCGAAGGTGTACTAGTACACCTTCGCCTCTCTTTTTATTGGATAATATTCTATTTTTTATAAAAAAAAATTATAATTAGGGAAATATGGGTAATCTTTATCAGTAAGCCATGTTTCTGTTAATATAATAATATCAGGTTTATGTGTCAATTTATCGATAAATATTAATAATTTATTTATATTTTTATTAAAACTTAGAAAATTTAATAATATCATTCATAGGCTTGTATCTTTATAATGTATTTCATTATATTCATCTATATTTAAAAGATTCATTTATATTTATAATATTTTGTTATTGTATTATAGATTTTTTTTATATGTATTATTATATATTAATTTAAATTCGTTGTTTATAAAATGAACTTTACAAATAGTATCTAATGTACATTTAGCATTAGCTATTTTAAAACATTCTCTCTTTTGAATAAGCTTTTCTATACTGTATTCAATAGACATTCCTACTTTATTAAAAGATGCATTTTTTTAATTTATATGCATTTCTGATTAATATTGATTTTAATTCTTCAGAATCAAGTACAATTTTCATCGGTCTATTTTTAGATAAATGTATTATATCATTTTTATCAAATTTACCAATTCTATGGAATTTATTTATTTTTATATTTTTATTTTTATCAGATATAGTATCTGATAAAAATAAAAATATAAAAATAAATAAATTCCATAGAATTGGTAAATTTGATAAAAATGATATAATACATTTATCTAAAAATAGATAAAAATCTATAATATTTGATATTGATTGAAAATCAGAATTTTCTTTAGAATTTGTGTCATTGAATATCTGTTCTTTTACATTGTATAGAATAATAGTTTTTTTTATACAATTTACATTATTGGTTTCAGATATATTTTTATTGACTGATTTAAGTATTGTATTTTCAATAGTTTTTTCTAAGTTTTTATTTAATATATTTGCATATGATTCTGTATCATTACATTTATCATTATTAATATTTACACTATTTATTATAGATTTCAATTATGTGATATTATTTTTAGATCATTTATTGTTTTAGTATTGTCATCAATTACTGATTTTATATGTTCATAATATCTAAATTAGACAATCTATTTGCCATTTTTTATTTCGTATTAATTATATATTAATATATATAAATAAATACTGATAATAAATAATGTAAATAATATACACAGACACTGTTATATAATGTTTACATGTAATATACAATGTATTCACTATTAAATAAGCAAATTAAACAAATATATATATATTTTAATAATACATGATAAATATAATATATGTGTAATTAATATGTATATAAATACTGATAATAAATTTTGGAAATAATATTAACATATAATGTTATATAGAATATGATAAATAAATTAGCTGTATTTTTTACGGTTGATTGCGTTTATAAACACGTCCGACGGACGTCGTCCGTTCGCTATGAATGCTAACACATGAATTATTAGACTTATTATAATATCATATATATATATAATATATATATATATGTATATATATTATATATATATATATGTATAATATATACATAATATATATAATAATATATATATATATATATATATATATATATATATATATATATATATATATATATATATAATATATATATTGTTATTTGTTATTTTGTTATTTTTATTTGGTTGAGTCCTTTCATCCCATCCAGTAACGTATAGGATAGAAGGGGGTAGCTGGCGAGAAGGGAGTAGTGGTAATTTACATTTACGAGAAAATGGTCATAGATACAAAAAAAAGATATATACAAAATATTTAGACAATTACAATATCTACAACAACGAGTAATTTTTTTTCAAAAATAATTAATCAATATATTAAATTAATTACATAATATTTTTTTTTCAAAATTCTATAAAAACCAGTTTTGGAAATTTACTTTACTGCATTGATTATTAATTATAAATACATATTTTCTTATATATTAATAAAATATAATTTGCTATCTATTACGTTATGTTTATAGTATATGAAAATATTATATTAGTAAAAAGATATAGGTATTCTAAAGTACCATATTCAAATGGGTATAGTGGACGAACTGAGAAGGATATAGTGGATGAAAATAAACCAATCAAAATCGAGTAATATAGGTCTAATTTTTTTAATTAATTTTTGTTCACAATTTAAAAAATCTAAATCTTAAATAAAATGCGTGCGTCGGCATGAATATATATTATATGAATATATAAATACAATATATATTATTAAAATAATAAAAACTGAAAAAATGAATCGAATATATAGCGAGATACCTATTGATTTATTTTGGTACTAAAATCCACTACTCCCTTCTTGCGCTATTTTTTCGTTATTTTTTGAGTGTAACTAAACTCATATTAATATTAGAAATATATGAGTTAAAGTAAAAATAAAAATAGCAATAATATATAACGATACATATTCTATTACATTTGAAAATATGAAATTATAACATCAACTATTCATCGATGTATTACAATTCTACAAAGTCATACAAAATATCCTCCACTACTCCCTTCTATCCCTATGAAGTTTTCACTTATAGCCATATATGGCTCTAATGTCCCTTCGAAGCCGCTTTCATATTAAGGTATCCATGGTTTTAACGAGAACCGATCATTTATTTATACACAATTATATAAGATCACTTCTAAATAATATTTTAAGATCCATTTTATAAAATTAATTAATGGTCCGGACGAGGCTCGAATCCGTATCTTACTGCTTATGTTTCTGACGCCTTAGCTACTGAGCCACACATGCAGTTAATATATATATATATATATATATATATATATATATATATATAGTAGAGTGTAAATAGAGCACGTACAGTGTGAGTCATACACGCAACACAGGCATGTTGATGTTATTGTGTATAATTTAACTTCTTAATTAATATTACGTTGAATGATAATGAATGTTTCTGAGATATAATAAGTAGAGTACTTTTAATAAAACATGTTTTTAGGAAAGCTTGTGTCGAACCCATTCATTGGCCTTACCACATTGGCCTTATTATGTACAGTAATTTATCTTTTGGTCAGCACATGAATTCTATATCTAAGTATGCAAATTACCATTTACGTAGAATCATCCTTATCAGAAAATATTGCTAAGTAATTCTCTTGTATTATCTAGAATAGAATACTGTGGGTCATTGTTTAGTGACATAAATAGCACTATATAAAAAAGTAAATAGGAGTATTCGCGCTTCTATACGACTTATTTATAATGTTAATCGCCGCGACCATACGCTTACAGATATGTACCAATATAATCTTAAGTGGCTTTCATTTAGACGGCGATGCAAGCACCGTTTACTATTCTTAGAATAAAAGACATTAGTAATATGTAAGCCTTGATATCTCAACAATCTTCTGAAACCTCTAGTGATATTGAGGAAAATCAGATGATATTCTATTAGACGAATATTCTGACCGTGATTCGGAGAACCATTTAACTCCCTCCGAATCACGGCCAGACCGTAAAATGATAACATATTACCACAAGCCTCATGCTTACAAGATACATTTTGATACGATACCGATAGATGTCGTACCTAAGAATGTGGTTTTCTAGGTTTGAGTAGTCGACTAACTTACCCACTCGGGTCCTCACCCAAGATTGCCTTACGTACCAATTTCAACCGAAAACGAGTCCGAGGATTCATTATCAATATCATCAATCAGCAGGCCCAGCAAACAGTAAGAGCAGCATAATAGCAGCATAATAGACATTTAAAATTAATAGCAGCATAAGATCAGCATAATAGCAGCATAACAGCAGCATAACAGCAGCATAATATCATATCAAATTAATAGCAGCATAATAGCAGCATAATAGACATTTAAAATTAATAGCAGCATAAGATCAGCATAATAGCAGCATAACAGCAGCATAACAGCAGCATAATATCATATCAAATTAATAGCAGCATAATAGCAGCATAATAGACATTTAATAGCAGCATAATAGCACAATGTAAACATTTGAGGCTCTATCATTTGCTGTTATGCTGCTATTATGCTGCTCTTACTGTTTGCTGGGGGGGCTCAATCGGGATCGGGTTGCCGCCATAATGAACTACGGCGCGTAGCCTACTCTTGCGAAATTCATCATAAATCCATCTACATGACACTCGTAATCATCCGTTTAGAACACCATATCGGTGAAAGTTCATCGTAACTCGTTGTCGACGAGGCAGCTCGCCAATTCAGAATTCGCTGACTAAATTGTTACTCATACCGCTTTTATCTCTAACCCAAGATGTGATGCACTCTTTCGTGTAGTAGTTGACCTTTTCGATGTGAGCATTCTACAGACTAAAATCACCGCCAAAATCGAAACGTCCACAACCCACACCACTCCCAAATTTGTTTTCCAAACAAACTAGATCTGGTTTTCTAAATTTCAAAGACAGAGCTCCGATGTAGGCATTACACCGCATCAAATATGTCCCATCAACCATCCAACTGTTAACAAACCCAAGAGTCGAGGTATCGATGCCTTGAAGGATCCTTCATATCGTGGTATACCACGGCCATCGTAATTTTTACCGTACTTTTTACCTTCGACCATCTACTCTTTTTTATGTTTAAAAAGTGTAGAGTTTTATACGAATTTACATTATAAATATCACATTTCTCTGAAAATTAAACCTATATATTACTATATACTATATACCTTCTAAAATTAACCCTAGACCAATTCCTTACCCCAAGCATCTTTAACCATCTTCAGACTAGTACATTCAATTCCCGATCTTTCAACAATGGTTGACTTTAGAGGTGCTACTAGAAATGTATTCAGCTCTAGTGCATTCTCCTCCGTTGTTCCTCGTATTTAAATACCCCACCATGTATGATCTACGCGAGATCCAATCATCGTATTGTATTTAAATTAAATTAAAAAATCACTTAAACTATAGTTTATATACCTAACTACCTTTTTATTCGTATATGATTTATTTATATAGTATTACTTATTTTTATTAACTACGATTCTTAAAATCAATTCGTTTGTTGATATTTGTTTTTTCGTTACCTTAAAAGGGGTATACAGCTATACAGCAGTGAGGGCTTCCGCTATATTCGGTGTTTTTAAATAAACTAAATCATGCATTCATTCATTCATATATGTAATATTAATTACATACAATATATATGTGTATTGTAAATAAACACATATATACACAAATGTTGCGTAGAAAAGATTTAAAACTCACTATCTAGTAGATGCGTATATGAAACATAATTATTATTGACCCGTCCCGCTGTTAGCAGTATTATATAAATCACTTAATTAGATTTAGGTTTGCTTCGATTTTCACACAAATATGTTTTCATTGTTCTATTAAATTACATGCAATATAAATTAGTTTTTATAATTTTTATAAAATAATAACATTATAGGAAATAGCACAATGACCTCAATATACATCTATACGGTGAATTCACATAGTACCTAGTAGTGATGTAAATGATGCCGAGCCGTGGATTTTGGTTTTTAATGACGAGCCGAGACTTTCATTTTCGGAAAAAAAACGAGCCCGAGCCGAGCAGAGACTCTAGCCAAACGAGCCCGAGCCAAACCGAGACTCTAGCCAAACAAGCCCGAGCCGAGTTGAGACTTTTACAAAACATTACAGAGTCGAAATGATGCTTTTTTGAAATTACATTGTAATACTAATTTTTATATATTTCACATTTACATCAATTTAACAAAAATAATCTGCGCCAACTTCGCGATTCAGTGAATAATAATGTAAATTTCATCTAGTGGTGTAAATAATACCGAGCTTTTTTATTCCGAGCCGAGACTTATGGTTATTGATGCCGAGCCGAGACTTTCATTTTCGGAAAAAAAAACGAGCCCGAGCCGAGCCGAGCCGAGACTCTAACAAAACGAGCCCGAGCCGAGTTAAGACTGCATCATGCTTTAGATTTTAGCATCATATACATCACTAGTACCTAGTGGTACTTAGTGTACATCAAACCCACAGTAATATTTGTTATATATAGGTTATTCCTATACATCATATACGGTATATATTTATATTATAAGATTATTAGTATTATATATATAGTCATTATAATATAGGTATATGGTAGATATTATCTACTAGATAAGCACTATAGTGCTTATCTTAGTATACTATGTAAAGTATTGTTGCACATACAAATTAGTGCAGATCTAATGGTAAGTAAAATATAAACATATAATTCCTAATCTCCCGTGTACGACCCGACGGGCAGTAACAATTCTATATTGTGTACGCGAGTCAACGTTAAACTTTAATAAAACCACTTATATAATCTGAAACATTAACTTCAAATATATATGGACGGCCGATTGCTATATTGCTATTATAAGCGCAGTTCGCAGTCCGAAAACCGAAAACGTAAATGTAAATGTAAAAATGCAATGTAATACTGAACCGAGTACCTATGTTTTACTTGTGATAACATCTCATAGGTGAGATAATATTCATATTATTATTCGTGAATAACATTAAATGTAGCCTGTTATTTCTATGCAATTGTTGTTAATTATCATTAAGTACTCGTTTTGTTTATTATATAAAATATATGCACATCGAAATATATTCGAATCGTTTGCAAAATGTTATTTACTCTCCAACTAAATAAATGTGTTCGTTATTGTCCGTTTCTGATATAGGACATATAGGTGTGTCCTATAGGTGTGTCCTATAGGTATGTCCTATATGTATGTCTCGTTACACCATTTACATTAAATATTGATATGTTATCAACATCCGGATTAATTTAAAACAAAATGAGTCATATACCATGAGTCATTGTGTATATATTGTATATACCCTTCTCCCTCAGGTGTAAATTACGTATACTATCTATAATCCATAAATCAATATATTCTTTCACCCCTAGCTATATCTCTGATCTAATCAAAAAACGTACTATATTATCTTCTCTTAGTTACCAAAATGCTCCTCTACTTATCTCCCAGAACTCTAATAAAACTTCCCTAAATTCTAGAGCTTTTAAAAATTCCGGTCCAACCCTATGGAATTCCCTCCCTCCTACCATTCGTTCTATTAGATCCTACAAAAGATTTATAAATCTTATTTCTTCTTTTATCTCTACTCATAATCATTAAATCATCCAACTTATTATTTGTGTCTTTGTTATATTAAATGTATATCATTATTAAATTATTATTGTATTATTATTATCGTATTATTATATAACACTATACTATATCAATGCAGTCTGTAGTATATAACACTACACCATATCAATGCAGACTGTAGTATATAATAGTCCTTTATATTATTTAGTATTGTTTTCCATGGTATATTGAATGTATATTATTATTAAATTATTATCGTATTACTATTATTTTATTATTATTTTCTTCCCGCACGAGTGAAGGGGTCTATTTTAGTGCTAATACACTCAATATCATCATCATCATCATCATCATATAAACCACAGAGCTAGAGAGAAAGTTGTCTCTCTAGCTCTGTGATATATACGTGTATACGCTTACCAACTATTATTAAAGTATGCTAAAACACTAACAATAAGATTTTCGTGTTATGCATGTTTCTACATTTCACAAATAACTTTCGTACAAATTATATATTTCAGCAGACGATGAAAAAGTTCATCGTAATAGGTAACAGATGTTTAGAATTAAGTTTTATTAAAATATCATTAAATAAAGTAAATATAAATTATTATAATCAGAAGTATTTATTTTAAATCTACTTCTGTGATTTATACTAGGTACTATAAGTAATTACGAGTATTATAAATAACATATCTTATTGGTCTTAGCATATTAAACTGTAAAGAATATTAATATTTCGGATACTTATCATACACAATATTTATATATATATCAAGTGAATCACACCGATTTCAATCCTAATGTTTTAATAGTAGTATTGTAATACGTATTATAATGATAATACGTTGTACTCGAATATTTTATAATTCACTTAGTTATTAAAATATTTATAATTACAATTTTATTTTTAAATAATTTAATAAAACGTTAAATAATATTAATTTTACGAAACATACATCACTATCGTATACAGCAATAGAAACGGCTGCTTTATTAATCGTTAGTACGTCGATATATATTGCATATTATTGTATTATTTCGTATATTCATTAGTAGTACTGTTAGCATACTCCATATGTGACCCGTACTATGCTTTGTATACATATTCTGTATAGCATATATGCTATATATATATATGTGTGTGTGTGTAAGAATATATATATATATACATATATCATATATGATATATGTATAAATGTACACATATGCAATGTAGAATACATCACGTATATGAGATATGTATGTATAATATTAGTGTATGTATTGTATACACATGAATGCATATTTATATATATATGTACGCCTATAGGTGAATATATGTATACATATGCCTATGTTTATAATTCTACGTTGCATAATTCTCAGTTATATTTAATAAAGGAATTATTAATTATAGTATACATATATTTGAGTTTGAGAAATCGAATACAATACACGACAGATGTATAGTATACCTACATTGTATACATCTACTATAGCAGATACACGCGTGTAACCTCTTTTAGATCGCGTATTATATTCGATTTCGAAAACTCAAATACTATAATTAAATAATTCCTGTATTAACTAAAACTGAGAATAATGCGACAGTTACTTGTACGGTATTCGGTGTTAAAGTAAACATAAATAATACGTAGGTCATACGTCTTCTTTAATATTTACTTTAACACCGAACACCGCTTGAGATGTAATTGTCTATAGAAAGTATTACATATATATATATATATATATATATATATATATATATATATATATATATATATATATATATATGTATTACGTGGAGAAATAGTATTATTACTGAAGAACATAGTAGGAAAGTAATTAGTAGTAGGTCACTGGAGAAAATGGTCTGCAAATTGTACGCCTGAAACCTATACCTCTACTTTGAAGTTTTTTAAATGTTTACATGAAGTTTGGAGTTGATGGTGTAATACGGATGGATGTAGGGAGAGTGTTCCAGGAGTATGTGACGGATATTGCCCATGCGCGAGTGTTGGTTGAATGTAAGTTATGTTTAGGAGGGAGTTGAAGTAGAAACGTATTGGTGGAGCATGTAGTGGTACTAGTTGGTAATTTAAGTTTGAGTAGGGATGCTAGGTAGTCAGGAGAGTCATGATGGATGGCTTTATGAGCCAGTAGTAGAGTTTTATATAGGATTCTATGGCGTACAGGTAGCCAGTAGAGTTTAACTAGGAATGGAGATATATGCCTATGGATGTATGTTGGTATGTTGAATATACACCTAGCTATAGAATTTTGAAGAATTTGGAGTTTAGTAATATACGATGAGGGGATTGTAAAGGATAAAATTGCAGTAGTCGAATAGAGGTAGGATGTAAGCAGAAGCTATAATAGTAGCGGTGGATATTGATATTGAATGACGAATAAGGCGTAGTTAATGTAGTTGGTAATTTAATAGTTTTGTTATGTGGGACAGTTTTCTATAAAAATTAAAAGTATTGTCAAATATAACACCAAGATTTTTGACATGGCTTGGGTATATGATTAGCTGTCCATTAATGTTAATTGGAAAGGGAGTGGTAAAGTTTTACTTCGGAGTGGAAGGTGAAGTAAGATAGCCTCGGTTTTAATAAATAAATTGCGAGCATGTTATAATTAATTCTATTTATGTATATCTACTATTTTTATTGGATATTATAATACTACAATTATTTATAACACGATTATTTTAGGGGGTCGGTAATAGAAGAAGGGGGTCGGTATTAGGAACAGGTTTCCGATTACCGACCCCCCTGTTTGTTCTTGTAAATATAATTATATCGACAATTTAAAATAGCAACATTATTAATTGTCATAATATTACCCTATTTACAAAATTTAAAATAAATATATTTAATATTGAATAAGTTATTACAAATAATCATTTAGTAGGTAATGGGAGACTTTCCCCTACAGATATATCAGAATGTATGTTATGTCTATATAGAAATAGCATGTCATTAACAACTTTATTCTGGAGATACCATAGTGCACTATTCTAAGCATACATATATTATGTTATAAGCATGTATTACGTTATGCATAACTAAGAAAGTGGCATATAAGTCTTGTGATCGTACACCTATTGTACACTTAATGCATATTAATCTTATTTGAATAAAACTCATTAGTTACATTAAAATGTTTAATAATTTATTTAATTTAAAATACTTTAATAAACATTGAAAACATTAATTATAATATACATTCTGAATTCACGCAGCAAATCGTTAGTCGTTATTTACTATATAGTATATAATATGTATATACATGTATATATACATGTATATAAATATGTATAACACTTATTAGTAGTTTATATAAGCATATAGGTATGTGTATACAATATATGTATAGGTATATGTACGACTACATGATGGGATAACCCTGTGAGGTATACACATATAAGTGTGTATGAATATGTGTATGTGTGTATGTGTGTATGTGTGTGTGTGTGTGTGTGTGTGTGTGTGTGTGTATATGTGTGTGTTATATAACCCGTGGTTAATTAATATTAATATTACTGATAAATGCGTCATTATCTCATACATTAATTACCTATAGTTTAATAGTTGTCCAATAAAACTGTCAATATGCAAAAATAGAGTATATATACATATATATATATATATATATATATATATATATATACTGCGATATGTATTAACGCATATATACGGTAATATATACAGTATATATATACAGTAAAATATACACTAATATATACAGTAATATATACAGTATATAAGTATATACTGCGATATATATTAACGTATGCTGCAAGTGTATAGGCGCATGCGTTTACATGTATACATATGCTACTATGTATATTATATATATGGGTGTGTATTTATATATATATGTGTATATATATATTTATACTACTATAGTAGTATGGGTACACCCTCCATGGGTAACACACAATGCATACACCGCTAGTTTATGTTGATTACGTAATAGGTATAGGAGATCTCGTCTGCCTGTATTATTAATCTAGTTATCATTCGTATACGTTATAGTTGTACATTATATATTGTAGACAATACACTGTAGACAATAGATGGTATACAATTTATTACGATGTACATTATAACCGCTACTTTGAATATAACATATATCGAATAGCATTGGATATGACACACACCTATATGTATGTAGGTATACCTATATCTATAGATACATCCATATAGATAGAGCTGACAAAGCAATACAAGTATTAACGTCTGACATATCGTCATTAGCGTAACATATATATACCGATAGTTGACTGTATATATATTACGTAAGATATATATATATATATATATATATATATATATATATATACAGTCAACTATCGGTAAGTCGGACTACGGATAAGTCGGACTTCTCGATAAGTAGGACAAATTTATTTTGTTTGGTTGGATTTGTATCTATTTCCATGTTAAATTAATCGGATAAGTCGGATAAGTTGTATTGGATAAGTCGGACTTTTCTATAAGTCGGACACATATTATAGTCATTTTTATGATTTCTATACTGGATAAGTCGGATTTTTTATAAATTGTCAGAAATGTTTACTTTAAATAATGAATATTATAATTTTAGTAAGTAATATAATTGAATACAATATTTGTGTTGCTGATTGTTGCATAATTCCACATTTCGGTAACCATTTAACTCACGCTGAGTATCTCATGTCTTATTTGCATGATATTCTTAATATCGGATAAGTCGGACACTTTTCCCGGTCCCTTGCGAGTCCAACTTATCGGGAGTTAACTGTATATATATATATATATATATAATATATATATTATATATATATATATATATATATATATATATATATATATATATGAATATATATATATAGTGACATCATATATTGAAATACTTCCACCGCCTACATATAATATAACGATTTGTCGAGCTATTGTAATAATAACCAAATGAAGTAATTACTTAGTATTAAGACAGCTAAACGTAACACTATTGTTACATGTTATGCAATTATCTTATCTGATTAGGAGTGTTCCTCTTTCTCTGAGTAGAATACACAAATAATGTGTACCTGTTGTTATTAAACATAGGTACATTATATATATATATATATATATATATATATATATATATATATATATATATATGATGATGATGATGATGATGATGATGATGATGATGATATTGAGTTTATTAGCACTAAAATAGGGTCATGTAAGACCCTTTCGGGTATTTGGGTATATATATATATATACAATGTACATTGTACAATGTAAAATGTATATACCTATGTACACACCTATATATACCGATATACATGTATATCGGTATATATAGGTGTGTATAATGACATGCACCTATAGGTTTAATGACATATAGTAAACTATGAAATATAGTTCCTAGTATACATTGTCTACTATAGTTTAGTAACACTAGGGACATAACTATGATATAACAGTGACGTAAGCTGTATACATATAGTAGACAATGTATACTAGGAACTCCACAGTGTACTAGATGGCATTAAACATATCACTGTGGAGATCCTAGTATTAATAAGTAGTAAATAGTTTAGTAACACTAGGGACATAACAGAGACATAACAGTGACGTAGGCTGTAGGTTACTACATTTGAACGTTTAACTCTGGTTTCTGTAAGTATGCTTTATTTTATAAAGTGTACATTGTAAAATGTAAATGACTGGTATACTATTGTGTATGACTCTAAGCATATATATTAATTATATATGTATATATATATATACAAATATATATATATATACAATATTATATTATATACGTATAATATATAAGTTTATATACATATATGATATATGTTTATTATTTGTAATTTAACTAAATTGTGTGCATATTTAATTTTTTTAAATTAATTTAATTTAACAAAACGTAAATAAACAAAAACAACAATTTATTATTTCACTTCCAGTTTGCATTCTAAATCGTAAGTTCGTTATTTATTACATAATACTATTCTATTCTTATAAGTAATATATTACGATTAGTAATAGGTAAATACATCCTATCATGTCCTATATATTATGAAACTACAAATATATAGGAATTCACAATATACTGATCCTTTATTTAGTGTATAACGTAGAGGTTATTATCTAAACATTATAGTTGCATCTTAATACTATATATATATACTATAGTTAACATATAGGATAACGAAGTTATGTAACAGTTATTGTTCAGTTCACTATTGTTATACTTTATTACAGTGGGTTGTAATGATTTCTCACACTGCGGCGCTGTATGATGTGATGTATACTATGAGTTATTAAATGTTGTTGGTTATATATGTAGGTATATATATAATAAATTATATATAATATATGTGTGTGTATGATTCAATACTATAGTATATAGTCTATATATATATATATATATAATGTTAGTCACATTATAATTACAAGTAATGTAAGGATACAGTCAATACTAGAGATTATATTTATATTCTAATACAAAAAAAAATTAAAATATATAGAATAATTATTTTATTTTAAAATTATTGAACGTAAATAAACATAAATAAACATTAAATATTTCATTATTAAATTTCGTTGTAAATCGTTAGTTGTACATTCATTAATGTATATATATATACTTATATAGTGTATTCAATTGTTCATTAATCGTACTAATTATATATATATATATATATATATATATATATATGGGGTATGTTTTAATATTACATAGATGACATATACATTTATATTCAGTATTAATTATCATTATATAATCATATTATCGTAATAGGCAATAATAATAATACTACTATTTTATAATCTTTGTGTATTATTGTCATCTATTTAAAAGACAGGCTCATTCAATTAAATTGTATTCATGTTTATTATTATTGAAATATATAGTTAGTAATTAGAGCGTAATTATTATACCTAACACACACTTAATCCGACACACCACCTAGCGTTAATATATTACTTATTGTATTCCGTTATTATCGGCTCATCATTAACTCTGCCGTTAACACGTTATTAACCCCTTTACAGGTAACGCGTACTTTACCCTACTTTCAACATGGTCAAAACACCGATAACAAGACGAGGAGCCAGGAGGGTGTTAGTACTTAGCACTAGTACCGCGATAGTTACTACGGGGGTGGGGTGGGAAGTAGGGGTAAATAGTGGTAGCGCGTTGTGTCATGTATACATTATAATATATAACTATAGGTTAGGGATGGTGTGCGTAACACTGTGTGTGTGTGGTGGTGTGTGTGTGATGGTGTGCGTAACACTAGTGTTATACACAGCTGTGTGTATGTGATGGTGTGTGTGTGTGTGTGTGATGGTATGTGTATACTTGAAGCCACTCATCAGCTCTGTATACAGCGATAGTAACTTATAAGTTACTATAACTAAAACGATCTTTTTCATTATAGTTCGTATTGATTCTACAATTTAATAATTAATGATATCGGCTTAAGGATTAACTTTTAGCATCAGTTACAGCCGCGGGAGAATAATAGTAGTATTAATAACATATATAACATAATATAGCATTTATATATATATAGGATATATATATATATATATACGCATGTTTATTATTATAGGTATACCTACACATTGTGTAGGTATATTATATATTTGATTTGTTGAACTTATTTCTAAGTAGATTATTTACTTATATATTTTACTTATGAAGGTTATTTAGTATACTAGATATAATAACTAATGCTAATAGACTCGTATGTATAATAACGTATGTACGTGGATGTAGAATACAGTAACGTTATATTAATGTATACTTATTTAAACTATAGGTCCAAGAGAATTCAAAAAAAGAAACTAGGTTTTATATCATATTTATTTTATTTATGTATCAATTATATATATGTGTGTGTGGATGTTTGTGTGTATATGTGTGTATATTTATATATATATATATATATATATATATATATATATATAATGTAACTATAGGTGTATACATGTGCCATAACAGTACGGTCGTTATACTTATATGCCGTAACGTTAACACTATATATAGTGTATGTAGTACACTAGAGTGTATCTAGCTCGTGTCCCGTCCTCAAGCTCGTGTCCCGTCCTTACGCGCATGTCCCGTCCTTACGCTCGCGCACGTTACGTAACATCACACGTCACGCGTCATGACGTCATCACCATCACCACGTGACCCATCAGATCAAGTGCTGGCCTGCGAGGACGCCTCCGGAGAGGGAGCCGCTAAATGGGAAGATCTGTGGGACATCCCCGTCCGTCTGAGGTGTCAGCCTCTCGGAGAACGTATAGCATCTCGTCACATAATCCTGGTCAGACACGCTGAACTCTTAGACCACGACGAGTTCTGTGAACTATCGGAAAGAGGTTATGTCCATTCCATGTCCTCCGTATCGTATACATATAGTATACTATATGTATACGATAATGAGGACATAGATATATATGTATACAGTATTACCAAAGCCCATTGGTTTATTATTACTATAATGTAATGCTGTATAATACAGCCTGTATTGTATATCAATAATACAATAGTAAGAATAAATAATATAGTATTATTTGTATATAATAATACAGTAATAATATAATAGAAATATAATAGGGTAAAATATCTCTATTCAACTTATATCTTAATTCAATATAATAGTGTGCATATATAGGTGTGTGTGTATGTGCAAAGATAACAGTAATAACCTCCTAATAGCAACATAATAGCATATCTAATAGCCTCACATGTTTACGTAGTACTATTACGCTTCTATTATGTTGCCATTAAAAGTATATTATGCTGCTCTTATTCTGCTATTATTATAAGAGATATAGCTCATACGTATACATAATAGCAGCATAATATACTTTTAAAATTAATAGCAGCATAACCATAGAATAATAGACTGTTAATGGCAACATAATAGCAGCATAATAGCATTACAAATTAATAGTGCATAATAGACATTTAGTGGCAACATAATAGCAGCATAAAAGCAAAATGTAAACATGTGAGGCTATCACGAAGCTATTACTGTTAGCTGGGTGTAAGTGTGTATACATAAGTGAGTGTGTAGTGTCGCGAACACGATATATACAATCTATTGCCCAGTATTACAGATAAAATAATGATATCTATCCTATGATAACCATGCCCCCTTCTCGATTGACAGGTATGATTCAGGCGAAGAAGACGGCCGAGAGATTACTGGAGCTCGATCTGCCGATCATAAGAATAGTGCACTCTTCCATGACGAGAGCTAAATGTACAGCGGAACTGTTGGCTAAGACCCTGGTAACCTCGGAGACGGATGGCGGATGCCCTGTAGAGGAATGTGACCTTCTCTGTGAGGGGGCGCCACTATCGCCGGAGCCACCGATGACCAACTGGGAGCCTAACCCCAAAGTTAGTGTTCCCACTTATTCTACACGCTATTAGGAACACCTATCACTAGACCTGTATATCTATTATTATACCTATACACTTATCTCTACACTAACTCCTTATTTCTAACTGGCAACCTATTGCCAATGTTAGTGCTATACTATAGTACTATACTACTATATACTATTATAGTATCCCGAGCAACGTTAACCGAGCTATTCTCGTATCACTTGAAACCTGATGTATCGCATTCAATCTGTAGTAGGTATACTACAATATCGCTTTACTGTCGATCTACTACGATTGCTTCTAAACTACGCACTTAGTTGTTAAACCACCTTACTGTTATATAGTTCATAGTGATAATGACGATTAATATAAGTCATTAGTACTAGTAACAAACCACAACGCTACACACACTAGTATTAATTACATCATAATCCGCTACCTCACAGATTATATCACAACGTACCCCTCTTATTACGCCATACTCTTCCGAGTAACAATTATTCATTACTTAATTAATAAGTCCCGCGAAAGGGGAGCACATGATAATAACGAACGCAAATTCCTGTATTCTACACGACCTTGTAACGATTTACAGTCTCTTCAGCAGTCTTATTAAGGATTTCGCGCGAGGGGAGATTAGACCAGTCCAATATATCATCCGTCCAGTTCTCTTCCTACTACCTTCGACGTAACCTTGCGATATCATCTTAGCTAGCGATTCATGTCTTGAGATATACCCACACAAAGTAATTTTCTACGTATAACTATTACATCATAGTAATTATACAATACTCCGTGTATCTGCTACTTAGTATCTATACGACCTCGATAACAGCTAACCCACCTATTACATCATATTACAACATCGCTTACATCCGCTAGCATCATACTTATGACCTATTCGACCTCTGTGACACCTTACCCCACTATTACCCTGTACCCTAACCCCCCGCCCCGCCCCCCCACAGCAAGTAACCCTGGACGGAGTTCGTCTAGAGACCGCGTTCCGTCGCTACTTCCATCGCGCCTTGCCCTCCCAAGAACAGAGCTCGTGCGAGGTGCTGGTCTGCCACGCCAATGTCATTAGGTATATGGTCTGCCGGGTGATGCAGTTCCCGTCGGAGGCTTGGCTACGTATGACTATACCTCACTGCTCCATCACAGCTATCACCATCGAGCCCAATGGCAAGGTATGTACAGTACGCGACTCGTGTTGAACTCTGTTTTACGTCACCACTCTGCCGTATGATACTGGGATTTTGTATTATTACTGTAGTATTATATATACATTCCACATTATCGGCCTCATTACTATCAAACCTATTGATCGAGGTAGATCATTATTTTAGTTTTTTATTTATTATTTTTGAAATAAAATATTCATTTTTATCAAGACAATTACCCTATTAATTAATTATATTAATACAATAATATCAATATTCGTAAATAGTGAGTATTACTAATTTATTATTCATTATTAATATAGTATTGCTTTGTAATAACAAATAATAAGACTATTATAGACTATTAATACTAAGTACTGTACAGTATATATATAGTGCTATTAATGCTATTTCACTGTGATACATTACTATGTTTATGTAGTACAACATTCTATTGTAATTATTTATTTGTATATTAAATTTCATAGTAAAGTTGCTTTTATTAATAACTCAACTATACTTACAATATTTTTACATAGGCTATAGAATCGCACAACGTATGATATAGTTTTATGACAAACTAGTATTATATTCAACATTATAGTTATTCACAAGATGTCATATGAAGTATGTTAAATATCATGTCCGTTATATACATCTATTGTGTTGTATATACCGTCAGTCATACATACATGTCATAGGGGTGTGCACTAGTGATCTAAAATGAGCCAAAATTCCCTGCTTCGAAACAACTGAAACATCCAAAATATATGATTCGAATCATTCGAATCATCCTAAATTGTCGCTTCGAACCGAATCCAAAATATATGATTCGAATCATACTAGTGTCGCTTCGAACAGAATCCAAAATATATGTTGCGAAACATCTGAAACATCCTAATTTTTCTCTTCGAATGGCTCTAACCTCAATATTAGAGAATAAAGTTGATGCGTATGTACAAAGTCTATACATGCGAAGGTTTCAAATAGTATTATTTTTGTTAAATTATGTAATCGAAGTTTTCAAATATTAAAATTATTCATTACGAAGGTTAAAAAAGGAAAATTATTCATTTCGAAAGTTTCAAATAGTAAATATATTCATTTCGAAAGCTTCAAATAGTAAATAATAGTCATACCCAACCGGGCATTGCTCAGTTTTTGATTGTTTGTCTATCTATTATTTATTAAGTATAGCTATTCATGATTCTACATTGCTAGTATATACAATTAAATCAATTTTAGCTAAAATCCAAACAAATGTAGACAAATAATTTAAAATATAATAAATATTTCAAAATATATTTTAACAAAATGTTGAAAAATATTTGTTATAGACATTTAACTAATATATTATTATAAATTCAATTACTTTGCTTAGAATATAATATAAAGATTATATATATAAATCAAACTTATATAAGAAATAATATTATAATATTATATTTCCGTATTTAGTAAATACTATATACAATATTTATTAAATTTGAATATAATATTTTAGTTCAAAAGTCATTTTTATAGACATTTAACTAATATATTATTATAAATAAAATGTCTTTGCTTAGTTTATAAACAAGTTATACATATTAGTGATTGTTACTTACCATCGTTTATAAAATAATCCATTTGATAAAATATTTATACAATTTAATTTAATTTTTATAAATGTAGCGAATTCTTTAAAATTCCATATATAATAAACATATTCGAGCTATATTACTGGCTCGGCTCGTTCGAGCCAAGATCAAACTCGACTCGAAAAACTCGGCTCGTTTTAGATCACTAGTGTGTACTACTAATATATTCTGTCATGCATCCATGTTTTAGTATCGACACAAACTATAGATCACTTAATGTAAACACTTCTTAAAACACTTAAAATGTATGATTAACTTAATAAACAAATATTATATTTAATATATATATATATATCAGTATATACTCAACTTAAGGTTAGTGCATATCCCTATAGACATAACAACGTCCAACCACTTAATATAAGCCAAACTAAATAATTAGTATCACCACCTATCAGACATTAATTCATCACCCCGCACAGGTTTGGCTGAGGTCTCTCAGTGAGAACGGACATCTGACGAATAGCGAGTGCTCAGAGTAGGAGGAGGATGAGGAAGCTGAACGGGGTATCGGGAGGAGATGCTAGGAGAGAAGAGAGAGGAGGAGGAGGGAAACGGCTGGGGATAAGTAACTAAGAATTCCGGACAACACAAGAAAACTCACCACGATATTGTATTTATCTAATAAATATTGAATATTTAAATCACATATATGTGTTATTTCTTGTAGTTATTAGATGTATGTTTTATGCTATATATATCCTGATGAAAATGTATAGATATTGAAGAATAACTTATACAAAAATTCATAGATTAAGAATGTTATCGAATTAAAATGTTATGAATTAAACAAATGCTCCCCAAATATCGGGAGCGACCAAACATTAACATATATTATAATTATGAAGAACATGTGTCACTAGTCTCTAATGTAATAGCTATGCTAATCTTAATATTTACATTTAGCAATAATTAACATGTAATAATAATTATCAGTAATAAATAATATAAATTTCTGAAATAATATATATATTTTCTGATACTTTATATAAATATTCAAATTGATAATGGAATGGAATGAACTCCTGCTAACTCATACTCAATGAGAAAGGTGAAATATCATAAGATTATTCTGTATTTACACAAGTAAAAAACAAACTATCACTCGTAATAAGTCAGTTAGCTATAGCGAGTTGGCTGTATAATATATAGTGTACTATTAATTCTATCATATTAATAAATAAGTTCATATAATTATTACCCCTATTTAATTATTTCATTACTCATTAATAGAATCCTATTAATAAAACAATGTATTTTATTTCTACTTTCGATAATTTTTACGCTATATTTTCGATCATTTTTACAATATATTTTATTTCTACTTTCGATCATTTTTACGGTAACTGTAAAATGTTTTAATTTCATATTATTTTTTATTTATTTCAATAACGTATGTTATCGTTAGCAAATATTTAAAATTTATACTTTAGAGTAAATATTTGCTTTATAAATTATCTATCAATCAATAACATCATAAATGACAATATAGGGATAACCCATATTCTACTTATCAAACAAAACATAATTAAAATTTATAGATTTAAAATTTAATTACATAAATATATTAATCATTAAGAAAATACTAATCATAAATACATAAATATCATATTACGAGTTAATTATTAAGTAGTCTCTATGTGATAGTATTCATAGTTTATTCGAATAACTTATATTATAGTTATAATGTTATAGCAATTATGTAAACTTTATAATTTCTATTATTCAATAATTCGTAAATAAAAAATCAATAAAAGGAAATTTATCTAAATTTATTATTACAAAAATTACGAAACTGAAATATAAACACGCTAACACCGAAAGTGGAGGTCGTAGAGGTCAACAATGTGGAGGTCGTAGAGGTCATCAATGTGGTGGTGGCAGAGGTCAACACTGAAGTAGATCACGCCTCTTCAGCATGGTAGCCATTATGTTCGCGATCCAGCCCTCGAGGTGGTAAATAGGCTTGGTGCCGAGGTTTGATCTACGCTCGAACTCGGCTGTCAGACGTGTCAGTTCGGTGGCAGTTAAGACCCCGCTACTGGTGTCAGTGTCGAGGGAACAGCAGTGTGGCAGCAGTTGTTTGTAGATCTCCTGTGTGGGGGACGGAGGGGGTGTTAGTGAGGGTGGGAGGTAGAGCTATAAATAGAACGAACACGATATCAAGCAACCGGTATCTAGATTATAATAATTTATGTTGAAATCTTAAATAAAGTATAACATGCCGAGAGATCTCAGATTATTGGTCTTCGGATATAAATTTTATAAATAATCAAATTTTAAAATAAATAATATTGTTATGAAATATAAATTAAATAATAATGTTAAATATAAGACATTCTATGTCAAATTAAATCTAGAAAGCATTAATAGCAACACTCCCAGTATGTTTACGTGGTTCATTCTAAAATACTTTATGGTACTCTGCGGCATAATATATATTTTGTTATTGTGTAGATTAAAAACTTCAAATCAATAATATATACTTGTTGAATAGAGATACATTTTATAAAATGTCGGCTACATTGCCAGATATTTTAGAACGTGTTTTAAATTATCGGCCTACATTTAATGATATCGTTCGTTCGTTTCGTAGTCTATTATGATTATTTATCACTATAATTTGTGAATAATAGATGTAATTTATTTAAAGTGATGATAATTTTTTTTTTTTTATATTTTTTTATATTATATAATAATACTTAATTTAGTGTTTTATAGTATCTGTAAAAAAAATTAGATATGAATTCATTCTATAAATAGCATAACAATGTGTTTTATGACGATAAGATAATGCTATATTATATTCTATTCAATATTACATTTTTATGCTGTCAAACTTCAAACGCTGTTTTCTCAGAATAAATATTTTGCGATAGGTATGTGCATTCAAAAATATAGAACATATAAACTATTATAATTATAATACTATTTTGTTGTGCTTTATATAGAATTTAATTATTTGAATAGTAAAATAGAGAGATAATTAATAAAACGTATAGAATTCATCGTATAAAATGATAATTTCTATAGAAATACCATTATTTTAGTATCGCTAATTTTTAATTTAAATATATATAATATAATAAATAATAATATTAAAAATAACTTTCTATTTTCCTATGCATGTATAATTTATGAATGCATTACAAACAAAATTAGGTCAATTGAACGAATAGAATATCAGTTCTATTTTTTTAGTGGACCTTAGTGGTTTTTCCTATCTATTTATACACGAAATTGGCAAATTGTGTGTTATGTGCGACATCCCCTTAAGGGCAGGCGCTGGAGTTAAAATGTGTTAAATAATTTAATTTTTACAATATTTTTTTTATTATGTATTATCCAAGTTCTGTATTTTATTTATAATATCCTAAAATATTTTTTAATATTTTTGAGTATTTCTATCAATATAAAGTGTTTTAGGAGTAATAAATTTATAAATATATTGTGTATTTATGAAAATACTTGTAATATGTAATCTTATATTACGATTTATTAGAATAATCGTTTAATTTAAAAATTTCTAGATTTATTTTAGCATAGATCATAGATTAAATAGCATTAAATAAATAAACAAATCACATGTTATATATTTGTTTTTATATTGTATTTTTTATATATTTGCACATTTATACATATTATCCATGATTATTTATGTAAAAACTTTGAATGTCATTTTCTCCAGTTTTTACTTTTTCACTTAGTAACCACATGTAAATGCCTACTACTTTTTTAATTTATATTATTTTTAACTGAAATTTTTACTGTAAATGTATAACATATACATCTATATAAATCCTGTTTGAATTATTATTATATTTTATATTAATTAAATAAATAATGATTATGTATGATTATGTAATATATTTATAATAAAAAATATTCATCGTTTATAAACTGTTTTATTTCATACTTTTAAATTAATTGTATTTATAAAAATCAGAATTTATATGTATTAGGATAGTATCTATTGAATAAAAAAAATTTTTTAATTATCTCTATTAGTTTTTTATTAGTAGCGTTTTCGGTAGAGCTATAAATAGCATGGTGTAGATGAACTCCAGCGCCTGCCCTTAATAGTTAAAGAAACGACTTTAATACATCATAGATAATTAACATAATAATGATTAACCTTGAATATCACGTCCTTTGGGATACACTTTGCCAACAATTCGTAGAACCTCTCCCTGATTTCCAATAATCTGAACAATGCATTACATAAAAGTTAGTAATACTTACTGGCAGCGATAGTTTAGCATTCTTAATTGTATATATTATATTCTGATAGCATATAGGTATTGCTTCTGAGGTAATATTTCTATAATATATGACGTTACATGTTGAATAGCACTTAAAGCTGTACAATAACATGCTATAGTGCACTGGAGAGTAATCGATACCATATATGGTATATAGTATATAGTATATACTATAGTATAGTATAGATAGTTAGATAGATAGATAGATCAAAAGTTTATTGAATTACTGGTTATATATAAAAAAAGAAACAAATACAATATAATTATATAACATATGTAAACAAAATATATAAATGTGATAACGGTAAGACAAAACGACACGATACTAAAAATAAGAAATAAACGGAGAAGTAAAATAAATAAAAAACATTGGATTATACGAGTCGTTGATAACTATAATATAGTATATTATATAGTGATATGTATTGATATTTATTATTTACGAAATACTGATTATTATTCCTATTTAAAGAAATACGCTGACATGTTTACAATATTGACCAATCGGTGACAGTGATTATAGGTCATATATGTATTATTTAAAGATGGCATTAGACATACAGAATTATATTGTGAAATAAGTGAAAATAGGTAGAGTTAATTAATATTATTTGAAATATTTGAGTATCAAATTTTCAGTAAAAATAACATATCTACTTGAGCTCTATATTTATTATTTAAATCTATGTGCAATGTATATATTTATTTATACATGTACATTGTGCATATATAAAACCATGTAAACTATACATTTTATTTGTAGATTTAATAAAAGTAAAAATACTATCGCTATTATATTACAATAATTATGGACTACTACCAAAGATATAACACTCCCTATCTACTAAACATGATTAGTATTCAAACATCCCGCTGCTAGCAACAGTATCGAAATCGATTTGTCGCAATTTTCATACTACAATGTTTGCATTGCTCTATTAAATTACATGCAGTATAAATTAGCTTTTACTCGCCACATAGATATGTATAGCATTTAAAACCAACATATTCTATTGCTTTGTTATATATTAGTAACAAACACTTAGTTTTCATAATAAAAATAATAATTTAAAGCATATTATTTTTCATTTTAAAAGTACATAGTTTGATACAAATTTACATTATAAATAACAAATAGTTCAGAAAATTGACCCTATATAGGTGGCGATGTTGTTTTTTGTATACAAAATAGAATTAAATGATTTCGCATGAGTGTTATTTCTTTACTTTAAAAAATATTTACAATAACTACAATAGTATACCGTAGCTAGTAGTAGAAAAGATTTGTTAGGGAAAGATATAACACATACAGAATCATGTAATACAATTTTGTACACAAATATGAAATAATTACCTGGTATAGGGTTAATTTTCGAAAAATGTATTATTTATAATGCAAATTCGTATCAAACTATACACTTTAAAATGTAAAATCATATTTTTTAAATTATTATTTATATTATGGAAACTAAGTGTTCATTACTAATATATAACAAAGCAATAGGATATGTTGGTTTTAAATGCTATACATATTTTTGTGATGAGTAAAAGCTAATTTATATTGCATGTAATTTAATAGAATAATAAAAAAATATAATATGAAAATAGCGGAACATCTAAATCTATTTCAGTGATTTCGATACCACTAATAGCAGTGGCAGGTATGCTGCTGCTGCTGCTGCTACTACTACTACTACTACTACTACTACTACTACTACTACTACTACTACTACTACTACTACTACTACTACTACTACTAATACTACTACTACTACTACTACTAATACTACTACTACTACTACTACTAATACTACTACTACTACTACTACTACTACTACTACTACTACTACTACTACTACTACTACTACTACTACTACTACTACTACTACTACTACTACTACTAATACTACTACTACTACTACTACTACTACTACTACTACTACTACTACTACTACTACTACTACTACTACTACTACTACTACTACTACTACTACTACTACTACTACTACTACTACTACTACTACTACTACTACTACTA
The DNA here is from genome assembly GCA_964019155.1 of Osedax fenrisi. Lineage (NCBI taxonomy): Eukaryota > Metazoa > Annelida > Polychaeta > Sabellida > Siboglinidae > Osedax > Osedax fenrisi. The sequence goes on along the minus strand of OZ025244.1, from coordinate 8,995,342 downwards.
CTACTACTACTACTACTACTACTACTACTACTACTACTACTACTACTACTACTACTACTACTACTACTACTACTACTACTACTACTACTACTACTACTACTACTACTACTACTACTACTACTACTACTACTACTACTACTACTACTACTACTACTACTACTAATACTACTACTACTACTACTACTACTACTACTACTACTACTACTACTACTACTACTACTACTACTACTACTACTACTACTACTACTACTACTACTACTACTACTACTACTACTACTACTACTACTACTACTACTACTACTACTACTACTACTACTACTACTACTACTACTACTACTACTACTACTACTACTACTACTACTACTACTACTACTACTACTACTACTACTACTACTACTACTACTACTACTACTACTACTACTACTACTACTACTACTACTACTACTACTACTACTACTACTACTACTACTACTACTACTACTACTACTACTACTACTACTACTACTACTACTACTACTACTACTACTACTACTACTACTACTACTACTACTACTACTACTACTACTACTACTACTACTACTACTACTACTACTACTACTACTACTACTACTACTACTACTACTACTACTACTACTACTACTACTACTACTACTACTACTACTACTACTACTACTACTACTACTACTACTACTACTACTACTACTACTACTACTACTACTACTACTACTACTACTACTACTACTACTACTACTACTACTACTACTACTACTACTACTACTACTACTACTACTACTACTACTACTACTACTACTACTACTACTACTACTACTACTACTACTACTACTACTACTACTACTACTACTACTACTACTACTACTACTACTACTACTACTACTACTACTACTACTACTACTACTACTACTACTACTACTACTACTACTACTACTACTACTACTACTACTACTACTACTACTACTACTACTACTACTACTACTACTACTAATACTAGTAATATTAGATAAGGTGGTACCTTAATATGTATATATGGTGTGACTTATCTAATTCAATTTAGTAAATGTGGCTTGAATAAATAAACATTCACTCATTATAAGTAATCTTACAGAGATGATAGTATCAGAATTAAGTAATCTCTCCACTTCTCTCTGAATGTTTTATTCTGATTGGCTTGATCATAGATACTCTCAATAAACAAGATCAACGTAAGAAGAGCTGTCACTCTTGCTAATAATAGGATCACTAGAGAGGAGGCGTGGCCTTAGTAGTACCACAAGTAACCCCTAGGGGGCACCACTACTAGGGTTGTAACCGTTCGGGCGACTGTTCCTGTAGAATCAACGGGGCAATCTCTCTCAGGTAGAGCATCCACTCTCTCTTGTGTATCGGTTGCGCTTCAGTGAACGGGTACCTGTGATGTGTAGGGTGTGATAGTGATAAGGGGGAGGGGCTTATTAATAGTGGGCGTGTTGGTTTATAGTATAAACATTAACATACTGATAATGTTAATTATATTGTTATTGATATTTTATTTGGTGGAGTCATTTCATCCTATTCAGGAACTTAGACGAAGTTTTTCCGCGTCCTACTACTTGTGTGTCTGACGCCTTAGCCAACTGAGCCACACAGTCAGTTATATATTAGGCTATTAGTTTTCAATTGCGGGTGTGCCTATCTATTACATAACAATAGTATACTGCACAGTACAACTTTGTTAAGTTAAGGATAGGTGACGCCTGCCTCAAAACCTTGGTGTGTATTTATGTAGAACCACTGTGATACTAATGTGTGTGTAGGGTGCCATATTAATAAGGGGAGTCTAGCAGATATACTGACTTTGCTAACTATAGTACCACTATAAACAAATAGAGATATTTACGTAATTATTTGTTAATTAGCAACTGGTATTAAAATACTGTATAGGAATTCGTTAATTTAATTATGAAAGTGATGTGAAAATGTTTATTGTAATAATTGAACAAATATATGCTGTTTAATAACATGTGTGTAATGTAATATTTTAATATATTTAATACGTATATGAAATAATAAAATTCTATACGAGTATTCCAAAATAAATATTATTTATTTACAGTAACATTTTTAAATAAAAGCAATAACAATCGCAGGCAGTAGGAGTAGTAAACATTGACAACTTTGCGAAAAAGTAAACAAATTTAACAATTAAATTGAATACAAATTTTTCAATTTCACATAATTATTATTTAGGTAGAGCTTTTAACATCGCAACTGTTCGATATTTCACATAGTAAACATTAGGGTACTAAACTTGGTAAATATATATAAAATGAATATATATATCTCATAATTAAGCAAAACAGTAACCTTAATAGGGGGGTTTTAAATACAGTTATGGGGTTGCCTCAATAACAGTGGGCATATTATACTCATTGATATAGTATGTGTATGCGATGTATTATTATAATAACTGTTATATTTCAGCAGTGTTGTTAATATTATTACAGTGACTACATTTTAGTAATGAATAAATAAACGTCTCTTTTACCTAGGCCTAATTATTTCTTAGTGGTAATTCAATTAGTCATAACTCATGTCACATATGTTACAGAATGAATATGATGATGATTTCACTTGTATTGATAATATATAATTTTTAATTTTATTATATAAAATACTCTATTTATAAATCCTAATATATGATAAATGAATTAATTCGACATCAATTTTTATTTCATAATTTAATAATATATATATTTTTATAATATATCAGATAAAATATAACTTTGAAATTATTTGTATTTGCAGTATATTAGTAATTAAATAATTAAATGTATACATTATAATATAATTACACTGCAGGTCTAATTAAAATAATCAAAAGTTTGTAATAAAATCTATGTATATAATAATAATAATAATTATTTGTTCTCTCTTTTCGTTTTAAATTATCTTTTCGTTTTAAATTAGAGAATATATGTTTATTGTTCCTCCTAAATAACTTCAAAATAAGATGGAAAGTTTTCTATTGTTATCAACCAGTAAATATACTATATATATTATAAATGAGAATTATGAATCTAAATCTGATATAATTCGGAAAATACACCTACAATGTCTACATAATCTATAACGTCAACGTATGTGCAAATCACGTCCATACTGTGATGAATAACTACAATGTCTACGTAATCATCGGGTACAAACTGTTGAACTCGACACGCCTCCAGAATCAAGATGGCGGCGCGTAGATTGCGGTCACTTTCGGTGGCGATGCGGATGGCCAATGCGTGAGGAAGGGTCAAGCGCTCCTTCTTAGCGACCTCCTTGACCACAGTTGTTATCTGGGCCAAAGTGCAAGGCTACATTAGTCTACGTCGGTGATATGCGGTGTAAACTTTACATAGCTATGTGAATATATGGATACGTGAGAATATATTATTGTTACTATTACATTTAGATAATGCTAGAGGATAGAATTATTAAGGGGAGAAGAATTTGTTTAATTTTTTTTCATTATTATTTTACTTTAAGGGTTAATTTTGTAATAAATAATTATAATATATAATTAATTATCTTTCAATTACTCAAATATCATGATGAAATTTGCAATATTAATATCAAAATGTTATGTTTTATGACACCTACTAGTATGTCATCATCTAAATAATTTATATAAAAATAAAATATTAATTATTGTAAAATACTAGATCTTATGATTTCCAATTAAAAATAAGATACATTTTTTAAATTTAAAAACTAAATAAAATATAGGTAATATAGAAATATCTTTGTTTTTTTTTTACATTATGAACTAAATATATAGATTGAACTTTCAAATTATTATTCCTGTTTTCAAATACAAAAATTTGAAGCAATTACCTAATTTTATAATTTTCATTTGGTTTAATCGATAGTATGGTAAAACCATAGTAATTAATAATTACCATATTGTATTAATTAATTTATCTATATATATAATTACTAATTATAAAAATAGATAAATTAGTTATCACAATATTGTATATAAACATAAACATAAAATATATATATATATGACATTATTTAGACTGAAATATTTGTTTATATAGTAAATATATTAAACAAATATTACTTTATACTTTAACATTAATTTACTCAATAACTTTTGTTATGATATATAGAGTTACTAAAACATTCATAACTTTTATATTATTCAATATTTTTTATTGAAACATTATATATATATAGAGAAATATATTTATAAATATATTTATAAACACGCTGTACAATATTTTACATAATCATAAAAATAAAATATATGTGATATTATTAAAAATAAAATCTAATAATTTATAATCATATGTGATATAGATATATAGAATTATTATAAAATATAATATATTTGTATATATCTATATAGAGTATTTGAATTAAAAATATAAAGACTTTTTAATTAGCTATATATAGAAAAAAAGTATAAAGTATTTATCATAAATAATAAATGTATCCATATTACATAAAAATACTCCATGCCTATTTCTCCTATATTTTAACATGGTGAATAATACTATTGCTATATTTATTGGCAATGTCATAAACTATTAAAATATTATTCATTATCTTTAATAAGCATATGATGTCAAATAAGAGTAATTATAACTGCTTTATCTATGCATTATGAACATAATCCTATGCAACATAAAATACACATTAATATGTAATATTTATTAAATACAATACTTTAGAAAACAAACTATTTATTTTATTTGTTTCCTTATGTTATATCTTATATATCTTAATCTTATATAATACTATATATATATATATATATATATATATATATATATTTTGAAGGAAATTGTATTGTAGTTTATATTATTAAAATAAATTATAATAAACTTGCTCATTTATAATACAAATATATTAAAAGATGTCAACTATTAGATAATTTTAAATAAATTATATTTATAAAATATTATAATTATATGAAGTAGGATATATCTGTTGAATAAAAAAAATTACTTCATTATCTTTATTAGTTTTATATCCTTAATGAGTTAATTAATTACTTTATGAGTTATATGTTACAGTAGTAACAAGTTACAAGTTATAGTAGTAATAAGTTACAATTCATGATATGTGTGAATAAAACAATAACTCATGTTGCCATGATACTCTTGACATCAATAATCGACCCACAATTAATATTGAATTCCCTTAAATCGGGATTTGATATTTTAAGTTTCGATAACTATTGTTTTCAATGTACACTGTACATAATACATAATACATTTTGTATACATATATATTGATCTAGGTATAATAATGAGATATATTACTTAAAAATATGTTTAGATTAACATATTTGTGAACATCAAATTTAAATTTATGATGTATAGTAAATTCTGTTATATTCTGTTCAGCTATCCAGCTATTTTACTACGAAAACCATACGCCACATTAATAATCTCTCATCTAGCTGTTAATTTTACTTTTGACAGTTTTTATGGGAACTTAAAAATATATTAGATTTTACAACTCACATGAAAATTTATAATAGAAATTATATTGTTATACATTTTTATTTTCATTTTATCAAAATAAGTGTTAATTATATATTGATACATTATAATATTAAATTTTAAATGCTAAATTTAACTTCTGAAATAAGAGACATATTTCACTACATCGATTCAGAGAGTTATTCTAAAGCATCATTTTGAAATATCGGTTACAATTTGAATTACAATTCAATGATTTCTAGAGAATTACTATATTCATTTCAATGATTCATACTATCGGCCCTAAGCTAAAAGTCACCTCTATTCGAGTATATAGAGTATTCACTACCCTACCGTACCCACCTGTTCAACGGAGGGTGCTGCCACCCTGATGGCAAGACAACGACTGCGTATGGCAGGTGTCAGTGCCGAAATGGACGATGACACTAGAATCAGGCGACAGGTGGAGGAGTATTTCTCCATGGTACGACGTAGGGCGTGCTGGGCGTCTTCTGATAGAGACTCGGCTTCGTTTATCACAATTACTGGGGGTGATGGGAGGGGTGATGGGAAAGGTGATGTGAGGGGTGATGTGAGAGGTGATGGGAGAGGTGGTAACTGGGGTAATGAGAGGGGTGATAGGAGGGGTAATGTGAGGGGTGTAGAGAGGGGTGATAGGTGTAGAGAGGGGTGATGGGAGGGGAAATGAGAGGGGTATAGAGAGAGGTGATGTGATGGGTGGTAACTGGGGTAATGAGATGGGTGTAGAGAGGGGTCATGTAGAGATGACATCATATCACATTGTGATTCGGCCTCGTTTATCACAATTACTGGGGGGGTGGAGGGCTGGTTATGTTAGCCTTGTGTGAGATGAGAGGATGATGTGGAGGATGTTATCACTAGAACAGGAGGTGCAGGTGAGAGTGAATAATGTATTACAATAATTATTAAAACATAAAGCGAATGTGTATGTGTATTTATATACAGAGTAAAACATAAACACATTTATCTGTACACATAAAGATATGTAAAGTATGTAAATGAAACTTTTAAAAGACTTCTGATTGGCCGTATCAAACTGTTGGGTCTGAGCCATGGTCTTCACTAGCTCCTGTATGATGATCCTGTCATTGAATCCTGCAGCGCTATGTTCAGGTGATAGGGTGGTTATGGTGGGGAGAGGGGTAGTTAACTGAGGTAAAGGGGATAGTTATAGAAGGGAGAGGGGGATAGTTATGGTGAATGGATATCATTGGTTATTTATTAATTTTATCTTAAGTGCATTTCTCTACAAACTATGTTTATGCTTACAAGTACATGCGTACCTAACCTACCTACGTCTACCTGGGTGCATGTGCACCTACTAGTAATGTAAATAAGACCAGTAAAATCTAAAGCATGATGTAGTCTACATCCGTAATAGTTACATTACTAGATGAAATTTACATTATTATTCGCTGAATCGCGAAGTTGTCGCAGATAATTTTTTTTAAATTGATGTAAATATGAAATATATAAAAATTAGTATTAAAATGTAATTTCAATAAAGCATCACTTCGGCTCGGTTATATTTTATAAAAGTCTCGGCTCGGGCTCGTTTGTCTAGAGTCTCGGTTCGGCTCGGGCTCGTTTTTTCGAAAACGAAAGTCTCGGCTCGGTATCAATAACCAAAAGTCTCGGCTCAGCATCATTTACATCACTAGTACCTACCTACGTCTACCTGGGTGCACACGTACTTAACCTACCTACACCTACCTGGGTGCATGCGTACCTACCTCGGTGTTACTTCGATGTGATAGTTACTCGCAATCGTAGTGATCTCAATCTTCTTATTCGAGGGAGTCTCAAATGTGTGCTATTCAAATAGTATATATATATATATATATTTTATGTATTATGTATTATGTATTATATTATGTATTATATTGTTTATTATATTATAGATAACATTAATTAAAAAATACGTTGTAAATGAATCGAACTTAAAATATTTACAAATAAAAATGTGATTATTAAATAAAAATTATGTTTTCGATGAGAAATCTACATGTAATACATAGTATATTGTTAGATGAATATTATAAAGGATTATTAATGGTTTAAAGTTTAAACTTTAAACACATATACAAACGACTTATACATGTGTACAAATGGTTTATACACATGTAGAAATGGTAAATAGAAGGTTATAATAGGTATATTGTACATGTAGAGCAGTAACATATACAGATGTACACATGTGTATAGATGCACACTATCACATCTACACAGTGTACAAACGGTATCAATACGTGTCTTAGTAGCGGGAGCCCCGTAGATAGCCCTCAGGATACAGTAGATACGGGTGCGTTTACCTGCTCCGTTGGGTCCATAGAGTACGAGGTGGGGGAACTCGTCGCTCTCAGTCTGTGTGGGAGGTAGGGGGCATAATAGGGGGTAGATGTGGGGGGTAGGGGCATAAGGGGGGTGGTAGATGTGGGTAGTAAGGGGAATGAGGGGGTATGAGGGGGGGTAGATGTGGGGGGTAGGGGGCATAATGGGGGTTGTAGATGTGGGGGGGGTGGGGGTATGAGGGGGGGGTAGATGTGGGGGGTAGGGGGCATAATGGGGGTTGTAGATGTGGGGGGGTGGGGGTATGAGGGGGGGTAGATGTGGGGGGTAGGGGGCATAATGGGGGTTGTAGATGTGGGGGGGTGGGGGTATGAGGGGGGGGTAGATGTGGGGGGTAGGGGGCATAATGGGGGTTGTAGATGTGGGGGGGGTGGGGGTATGAGGGGGGGGGTAGATGTGGGGGGGAGGGGACATAAGGGGGTGGTAGGTGTGGAGGGTAGGGGGCATAAAGAGGGCAGGAGATATAGAGGGGTAGGAGATGTGTGAGTAGGAAATAGGAGTAAGAGGTTTGTGTAGGAGATGAGGGTTAACAATTAATGCATTCAAACTATCATAAATATTTATCAGTATATTCTATATACTATATTATATATATATTATATATATATGAAATATATATATATATATGAAATAAAATTAATACATTATTTAAAATATATTAATATTAATTTGTGTATGTATGTGTGTGTGTGTGTGTGTGTGTGTTTGTGTGTATGTGGGTGTGTGTAATACATACTATATACTATATACTATATACTATATTGATTAAAATCAATTAATGTTATCTGTTACTTCACTAAAATGATTGAATTCATGTTCACCTAATCGTATAGGTAGTGTAAACGAACAATGTGTATATGTGTATTAATAGACTTAATTGTGATATTAAAATTTTAGTTAAGTTTTAGTTGAATTCCGAGGTGATGGATCTATTCTCTAGATCTAATCTATGTATCTCCTATAACTGTATACTTGCATCGCATGATAGCTAAGCTTTCATCATACGGTAGATGTTATCCTTGTTGGGCGGTGTAAACAATACAGATATTAGCTCTATAATAGTTTGAATACCTACTGATACAGAGTTATTCAACACTTAATTGTTATATAAAACAGAATAAATATAGTTTATCTAAGATAGAACGTTTAACGATAGATTATTAATAATATAATCATGGTAAACTTTCTAAATATCTAATAGTAATCTTGAATATAAACTTACTTTTTGTAAATAATCTACAACTAAAAACTGTAAACTTTATTTGCGTTATGTTACATGACTTATGTAGTTAATATGGAATAAAATAGAAACGATTATTACTTCCTGATATAAATTGATTATGGATGACCATATATTATCTTAAGGGCACATGCTATTTAGTAAAGGCTATACATTTGTTTATAATTTGTGTTTTTTATAACATAATACTTAGTTACATAATAACAATATAATTTATTGAATATAGAAAATAGATATTCGAAATGACATAAAACAGGAGACAAAACAAATAATAAAAACTAAATAAATATATTAACATTATTTATTTACATATTCCATAGATGATAAGCCATCAAATATGTTGCGAAAAAAAGATATAACACTCCCAGTGATTAGTATTCATACATCCCGCTGCTAGCAGTAGTATCTAAATCATTTAGATTTGCCGCGATTTTCATACTACAATGTTTGCATTGCTCTATTAAATTACATGCAATATAAATTAGCATTTAATCGCCACATAGATATTTATAGCATTTAAAACCAACATATCATATTGCTTTGTTATATATTAGTAATGAACACTTATTGTTCATAATAAAAATAATAATTTAAAGCATATTATTTTTCATTTTAAAAGTGCATAGTTTGATATTAAAATCTTTGGTTATATTATATTTACAATTGAATATGTATTAGTGTATATATTTGTACGAAAATGTATATATAAGAAAACTTTATTCAAATAATCAATAGTAAATATAATGTAACTAAGTATTATTGATATATAGAAACAAAAATTATAAAAAATAACCCTAAATAAAAATTAACCCTTTTTTATCTTTTACATGTAAACTCATGAACGTTACACAGCCAGTGTTAAGGGGGAGACCCATGTTAAGGGGGAGACCCATGTTAAGGGAGGAGACCCATGTTAAGGGGGAGACCCATGTTAAGGGGGGAGGCGCGCGTTAACCTAAACAATGCAATTTTAGCTATATCTAAAAACGCTAAGGTTAAATAACTAATGGAGATAATTACTTAATTTTTTTTTATTCAACAGATACTTTCCTCCATCATATAGGATCTGTCTTTATATAAATGTAGTTAATTTAAAATGGTGTAAAAAATAAAGTCTCGATTAGTTAAATATTTATTTTGTTCATTAAAATGCAAGTTTATTATCAATTATTTAATTAATATAAAATATAATAATAAATATAACAGGATATTTGTGATGTATATGTTATACATTTACAGTATAAATTTCAGATACAAAATATAAAAATTAAAAAATTAGTAGTCATTTACATGTGGTTACTAAGTGAAATAGTAGAAACTTGAGAAGTTGACATTCAAAGTTGTTTAAAACAAATAATCACAAAAGATTATAATATATATATATATATATATATATATATATATATATATATATATATATATATTACATTTATATATATATATATAAATGACAAGTAAAATATAATGGTATATAAACAACACTGACATAATAATAATTAATACTAATATAGAGTACTCAAATATATATTATAATGCGATATACAAATAAATATATGTATAGAAAATAAATAATGAATAATATAAAATAAATACAAAAATATAACATCTTGACTAGACAGATTTGATTATAAAAAGAATGTATTTCTAAATTTTCTGTGAAAGTTTCTCCTTTCAACCAATAATATCTTGTTATACATATACGTTATTTGTTTATTAATTATATGGAATTTATCTATAATTATAGATTATAATCTATGCTTAATGTAAATATAGACATTTGTTTAGTCAAATATTTGAATACGATATCGAAATATACAATTAAATGTGACAAGTATAATACCAAATATATTCATATATTTCCTGTCAATTTCAAATAATTATTATATCGATTACGCTTATAAAAACACTTTATATTGATATATATACTCAAAAATAATTAGAGAAATTTTACAAATTTATAAATTATATATTAAACATGGAAAATATGTAATAAAATGTGTTTGTTAAAATAAAAATATTAATCATATGTCAAAACTTGCGCCTCTACCGTTAACTCGATTACTATGACCAACTACTATTACAACTACTGAATATACTGGTATATTATATTTAATAGAATAGGGAGCTAAGCAGTAAGATACTATAGTCACTTTATCCCATCTGATTAATGTGCTGCTTTAATAAAATAAATTGAAGATATCAACACAATTCTAAAACTAAAATTTCACGATCATTAATTTGTTATTATAATCTGAATGGAAATTTTAGATTTCATATTGCATGATAGTAGTAGAAGGTGATTTAGTGTCTTCGATAGTGCTCACAATAAACTGCAAACAGCCCGCTGGTGTGATTACATTAAAAATGCATTAAACAATGTTAATAATTTATGGATACATTTAAAATCAGCAGAAATGATTATGGGGTGGCAAATTTCGTAAAATTGAAGTTCTATGTAATATTTCGTTGATATTTAAAAAAAAATAATACAAATATTATAAGAAATATATATCATATATTACATGCAGTATAAAATTGTATTATTACTAATAATGTATTAGTAATATTTGTAATGTTTATATTGGGGAATACGGACAGTAGGCAAAAATTATATAACTATAAATTATAAATAGCAAAATTCATGCGTGGTACGAATTCATAATACGCTATAGTGCATACGAAAATAAAATCTAAATGAGAAATATATATATATATATGGGGAATAATCATTATAATGCCTTTATAAAAATATACTTATACACTATTGGTATTAATATATGATATTTACCCATACGAATACGAGTACCATTCTATTTGCGGATTGATATTGTTGGATTGTTTGATTTATTTGGTTTGTTCTATTCTTCTGTTTTTTTAGCTGCATTATATCCCGAAGTGAGCTTATAAAAAGTTATTAATAACTATAAATAATGTATTCTCACGACTTGCGCAACATTCATGAACTTTGTTATTTATAGTTATTTAATTTGCACAATCCCTTATATTCAAGTTTTCATTTTTTATATTTTAAATATAATAAAAACAGTTGTTAGAAAAAAATGTAGTTACCCATATAAATCTGATAAAATAATAAATATATACTATATAATATAATATCCTATATAATATAGGTAGCATTTATTAAATGATTATCAAGTTGGTATCTTTTTTTATTCTAAGTTTCAAACCAAAATAAACTAATTATCATAATTATTATGTTTATTATAAACTTTATATTATTATAATAATTATATATAATATATATAATATAAATTCAATATTATATTGAATATATTTATTATAATTATTATTATAATAATATCGTTACGAAACGTAATACGATAATGATTATCGTAAATATCATAATCGTAGGCGGTAATTTTTAAATATTCGGTTCTTATATTTAATATAATATTGATAATCAATTTGATTCAATAATTGAATATAATTTTCATTTAAAAAATAACATTTATTGTAAATTCATTTACTAACTAAATTCTGTAATTGTTTGGCTTGTTCTAAATGATAACTCAGCTCTTTGAATGCAGTAGGCTTATGTTTATCTATCCACAAACTCATTGTTGTAATATTGCGATAAATGTGGTTATTTACAAATTTATAAATGCGGCAAAATATTTTTATATAAATAAAAAATAAAATTGATTGATTGGGTGATAATTATAATATAATAAAATCCCATTCATTTCTAACATAAGTGAGGTACTCTAATGTCTATGATTTCTAAACATGAAAACAAAGATTTAGAATATAGTATTAACAGTATCCATAGAGCTAAAAACATAGATTTAGAGAGGGCTCCTATTCTAAATCTATGGCTAGAGAGATACTTTCACTCTAGCTCGATGACAGTATCTATCGGGTACATATTTATATCATGCTAATCAGTGTATTTATCATAGAGCTAGAGAGAAAGAGTTTCTCTCTAGCTCTGTGGTATTTATACACAAATATAACACGATATACTGCGTTATATATTGTGCATAATGAAGTTAATAAATAAATTAGTAATTTATTCAAATCAAAATAAGAAGAATGGCTTAACCAAAAAATAACCTTAAAATGTAAATGTGAGATTCAATTAAGATATATAGGAAGATTATTCCATTCTATCAAGACCTCCTATAACCCGAGGTTATAGGAGGTCTTGATTCTATGGCAGCTGGAAATCGGAAGGATATTTTATAGAGTTATTTAAATTAACATCATATCCCTGCAGTAATACATTGACGTCAATCGATGATGTATATTTACTTAAGTGTACTAATATAAATCAGTTTATATTTTTAAATTATATTTAATATATGAAAAGAAAATCTTTAATCAACATTGATCCATTTCAAGTTATTTAAATAACATTATAATGTTAATTATTAACAACATCATAATCATAATCCTGTGTAATAATACTCTAATATATCATCTATATATTAGATGTATAAATCTAACAAATCTAGAAGTAGTTCGTATTACGATTTATATATTTAAAAGTCTAGATAAAAAAATATCAATCGATCACATTAATGTATAGTAAATCTTAATATTTAGAAGTGATCTTATATAATTATGAATACAGAATTATCGGCTCTCGTTAAAACACGTAACACTTAATATATGATATGCGTCGAAACAAGACCTCCTATAACCGAGGTTATAGGAGGTATTGGTCGAAGGGACATTATAATATATATATATATATATATTAAAACCTGTTAACCTGTGCCGTCGAGTCGTATCCGACCCCTGGCGACATCGATGACAGCAGCTCTCTAACTCATCCTACACCTTGAGGCTCGGATCATGTTGTAGATAGTACCATGGAAGTTTTTCTTTATGCTATCTAGCCATCTTTGCCGTGGTCTCCCTCTGCTTCTATAACCCCCCATTCTTCCTACCATCACTTCATATTCCATTCCGCCTGCTCTTATAACATGGCCAAAGTAACATAAAGATGCCTTGACTATCCTTGACTCAAGCGTCCATTCTGGTTTTATATTGTCAATAACCCATACATTTGTCTTTCTGTCGATCCATGTTACTATTAACAGACGTCTCCAACACCATAACTCAAAAATAGCATCGATCATCTTTCTCGCAAGCTTTCTCATTGTCCAAGATTCTGCTCCGTATAAGACTATAGGGAAAACTAAAGCTTTTTCAAGCCTGATCTTAGTTCTGAGGGTAATTCCTCTATCTTTTCAGCTTTTCGTTAGTCCCCCCATTGCATATCTACCCATTGCTAACCTTCTGCGTATTTCCTTCTTACAGAATCCATCCTTGGTTATTAGAGATCCCAAGAAAATAGAGTGCGATACTACTTCAATATGCTTTCTATCTACTACCATTTCTCCTTGGTCTTCAGACATCATTACTTTAGTTTTACCTACATCTATATATATATATATATATATAGAACCTACTATATAAGTACAAACTTATCCTAAATTCCTGGACGGGATGCAAATATTCCACTAAACTAATAATAACATTATAATTCAATAGACATATAAATCTGAAACCTGTTCACTTGAAGGACTACCTACTCATAATATAACACTCATTTATTCTGTTTGACCATCCAACGTTATTATATTGCAAATTCATAAAATAATTCTATTTTTTAATATACGATTCAGTGGTATGATTGTTATGTTTCAATGTAATACAAATGGCGGATTTGCCTTATATTTGGAAAACATATTTTACAAAAAAGCCTACACAATTCATATTTCTGTGAATTTACTACTCATATACTTTATATTTACAACTATATTCAGAGCGAATGTGATGGATTATAAAATAGACTATACATACGTATATAATATAGCATTAATTAAATACTTAATATATATGATTAAATACGCTTTTATCGTAAGCATTTAGTTCAGATAATATACATTATATTAAAGTGCTGTAATATTGTAACTTATAATTTGTAAGTTACAATTAAAACAGATTAAATAAGTATAATTGTTAACTACAGCAGTATTTAATTAACAATTTAAAATGAATGTAAACACCTTGCCCTAATAGAGTTTTACCTTCAAATGCTAGCATTGAGCATGAACAGCTGTTACTATGGGTAGTTATTTATAAATAACAGCATATTGTGATAGATAAATGAATAATAAATAGATCTACGACATATATATTTTCTCATTTTTCGATATACACAAGTCTTGTGGACATCCTGTCAAGGTGATGATGCAAGACCTCCTATAACCTCGGGGTTATAGGAGGTCTTGGATGATGTCAAAGACAAATAGAATATATCTGGCGAATAAATTACAATAAATGTCTATACAAAATAATCAATTTTTAATTGTTACAATATTCACATTCTTAATTACTATATATTTAGATTAAAATTCTAAATTTATGTTAATCACTCACTTTCATACAAACCTTAACAGCTTTATTAATTTAATATTGAACCTATCTGAAAATATAGAATTAGTTTATAAAATAAAATAGGATAGTGAATGCTATACAAATATAATAGTTCTCATATACAGATATCTTATTGATTTATTTTCATATAAACAAAATATAGTAGAAAATTTCGTCTGGAAATGATAAACTTGAAATATTTTCTAACGTTAACATATTTTATTGAAATAAATAATATGAAATATATATAAAAAAAGAGAATATTAAACGTTTACATATAGGTATATACTTATTCCTTTATATATATATATATAGTTATATTACAATAGTTACAATCACATTGGGTAAAATACTTGATAAGCTCTGCTTTTTCGTTCATCCAGGTTAATATCTAAACTCTGATTATTATTATATAGAAGATAGTATCAGTTAATTTATAAATCAAAACGTATATAACACTAAGTGAAACAATTCATTATTACATGACCTCTACTATAATAATTTAAAATTATTTTGAATATTACATACACATTTATTATGAATAATAAATGGCTTATTAATAATATTATTGTAATTATCACAACTGTACTTATGATACGTTAATGAAGTTTTGAGGGAATGAAATAGTTACTTATATGTGAGATATTATAAGATTAATACCATTGTTTATTTTCATAATAATTATTTAATTGCTATATAGCATTATCATTTAAATTATACAATTTATTTACATTATCGTTATTACAAATCTTCTTGTTTGAACAGTTCTTCATTAATATACATTAATATTCATTAATACATTAATTTCAGAGAAATAATATGAATTCGAAAAGAATATTATAACTTATTTGTACAGGTGTAAGCTGAATATAATTTATATTTGTTAGATATTTAGAATTTCTAATAAACTCTGTACTATAATAAACTTATAAAGATTATAATAAAATTAGATTATTTATAATTAATATTATTTAAAAAATAATTGTATATGAATGAATGAATGAAATCAGTTTATAGACATACGACATACTATGTATATCATACGTCTATGGAGGATCAGTGAAAGCATAGGCTTTATTTGGTCGATACCTCCAATATGTTCATGTACAGATTACAATATTAGTAAAAGTAATAATATAATAATAATGATTCATGTGTTAGCATTCTTTGTAATAAAATAGGAAATATATATATATATATATAAATTAATAAAAATAATAAAACAATGTTCATGAATAAGTTATCATCATTTTCAATCCATTACATTAAAGTAAATAATAAAATAAGATAATAAAATAATTGTATAATATTAAAATGTATTAAAATATATATTAGTAAAATATGTAAATTTACAA
This sequence comes from Osedax fenrisi, assembly GCA_964019155.1. NCBI lineage: Eukaryota > Metazoa > Annelida > Polychaeta > Sabellida > Siboglinidae > Osedax > Osedax fenrisi. The sequence continues at coordinate 8,978,471 of OZ025244.1, read as the reverse complement.
TATTGAGAACTTGTTAATAAAAATAGTAAATTATTATAAATATGTGTAAAATAAAAATATCTAAAAGTATGTTATAAAATTAAAACTACTAAACAAAAATTAATCATCTTTCAATAAGACGTGCAATGGCACCACATTCCTGTCAAATTACAGATGACTAATAATACCAATAATAATTAAAAAATATTTAAAACAATAAACGAAATAAGATGTAAAACAAATATAAATATTAAAAAAAATAAATATTAAAATATATAAAATATATAAAAAAAAAACTAATATTTACTTATAAATTAATATTTTAATGTTTTTTTTAGAATACATACATTATTAATATTCTTTTTTCGTAAAATATATATATATATTTAAATACATTTATATTTTACTATAGTAGTCAATTATAATTGAAATATAAAAATACGAATAAAATATTGCAATACATTTGTGTAGTTCATTTAAATATATTAGATATGTATCACATACCTATTTACATACATAATATTTGTTTGGTTATTTAAAATTGTAAGATTAACTTACTTTTAATAATACAAATTATAATAACTCAATAATAATATAATTATTAATTATGTAAATATCATTATAATAAATTAAGATGATTATTTAATTTATTTAATATGTATATTAGTCATACATATAGAGAAGATATTTATATTTGCTTTATTAATTAATAATTTTAATAAAAAAGTTGTTATTTATATAATATGTTAATAATATAATATGAATGGAAAATATTGAATGAGTTTGTAAAATAAATATACTATTACTACTATCATGACAGCCATGTGTACAGAAGATAAGGCCTTTCTAGGAAAGCCTTAACTACAAAATATATTACAACGATAAAAATAAAGTATATAACAATATTTACAATTTTATGTTTGATATATATACATATATACATATATATATACGAGGGTAAATGAACAATCGGTCGCTTCATCAGAATTTCAAAGCGAAACCGCCCCCTTTAGACGAAACACTCGCCACTGTTTTATTCAACGAGAAACCATCGTATTCCTCGGCCTGTGTGTGATGTAATAAGTGTAGTTATGTAATATGTGTGATGTAATAATTGTGATGTAATATGTGTGGTGCAATAAGTGTGATGTAATATGTGTGATGTAATGTGTGTAGTGTAATGTGTGTAACTATATTGAGATGGTTTTGTAAATAATACAATATGTGTAGTTTTATAATATAAATAGTTAAATAATATATTTATATTAAATTTATTCAATACTTGATTTATTATTTGATACAAAGGAAATATGTATGAATAATATGCATTGCATATATGGTTTATTTTGTTAATTTCGAATCAAGTGACATTAAAAAACCTGAAAAACTAATTTTTCATTATTATTTAGATAAATGTGTTGAATGACATTTTTATTTTTTGTAAATTTTGTAAATTGAAATGTTGAAATTTTCAGAAGTTTGGTTGAAGTTAGCAACAATATTAATAATTCTTAAAATAGAAATTCTTTTTAAAATAATAGTCTAAATTTTGTAGGAGTTTTTAAAATATTTGTTATAATATTAAAAATACTTCATATATTTATCAAAATTTGCTAAGATTTATAGATTATATATAATATTATTAAACTAGCTGGAAGAAAAACAAAATTCGAATGACGCAAGGTCGTGAACAGCAACATTTAAAAAATATTTATTCTCAATTTAAAAAAAAATATCTTCCTTATTTTTTAAGATTCATAGTTTTTAATTATTATATATATTGGCCGGGAAAATTGAAAACTAGGCAATATTTATCTATTCACAAATACAAATATGTAAAATGTATCATTATACTTGTAGAAACTAGCATATATATATAGCATAAATCATGAGTAGAAATAAAATACAAAATATATTTTGTATATATATATACAAAATAATATACAAATATTTATATTTTTATACAATTTATAAATTTTAATTCATAGATTTATTTGTGTTTTAAAATTATTCTTTTACGAATTCTATTTCTCATAAAAACTTATTTAAGCATCATTTTAGAAATAATATTTAAAATGTTGATAAAAAAAATAAAAAAATAAGATTTTTATTTTACGACTTTATGATATACTAGATATATATTGATTTCATGATGAATGTTTACTGACTATTTTTAATAAAAAACTAGGAGTAATTTTAATATAACAATGATCAACTGAATATACTGTTATACTATTGCTACAGGTTCAACCTTATCAACTCGTGATCACAAGTGAAGATAACAGTGAATTCATAATGAAAAATTCACCGTAGCGATATTCTCGCATTTTTATTGTATAAAGATATCCGCAAATTTAACTTACGTTCTCTTTATATTATAAAATAAATATTCTTGAATACAATTATCATACATCATCAATAATGATATAATGTTTATTATTACATAAATATAATACATTGTTGTCATACCAACGAAATTAACAAATATATTTATGATATTTAATAAATATGGGTAATATTGCAGTACTTCAGAGAAAAAGCAAACTTATATATATGAGAATTATTGGTAAGTAAAACATGAAAGTTGACTCCAGGATTGACCACCTCACTACTAGTGCTGTACAATTTCAAATAGTTGACTGGTCTCGAAACTTTCAATTTTTCAAATCATTGATATAACACCTTCAAATACCTATATCCTATAAAATATTGTGGTCTCAAATCTTTGAGAACTTCAAAATCATGATTTCAAATCTTTTAAATCATCAAAATCATGGTCCTGAAATTTTAAAATCTTCAAAATCACTATCTCAAAACTTTCAAATCATATTTTATATCATATACGGTATCTAGATCATAATGTATATCATATGTTACATACTACTAACACTACTACTACTACTACTACTACTACTACTACTACTACTACTACTACTACTACTACTACTACTACTACTACTACTACTACTACTACTACTACTACTACTACTACTACTACTACTACTACTACTACTACTACTACTACTACTACTACTACTACTACTACTACTACTACTACTACTACTACTACTACTACTACTACTACTACTACTACTACTACTACTACTACTACTACTACTACTACTACTACTACTACTACTACTACTACTACTACTACTACTACTACTACTACTACTACTACTACTACTACTACTACTACTACTACTACTACTACTACTACTACTACTACTACTACTATTACTACTACTACTACTACTACTACTACTACTACTACTACTACTACTACTACTACTACTACTACTACTACTACTACTACTACTACTACTACTACTACTACTACTACTACTACTACTACTACTACTACTACTACCACTACTACCACTACTTTCACTAGTAGTGTAAAATACCTACAAATAATGGATTTGAAATATCAAATACTTATTTTTTAATTTCGGTTCTTAACATTTCAGTTATTTAATAATATGTGAAGATATCAAATACCTATATTTTTATTATAATAATGAGTTATCAGAGTTATAGCAGCATGTATTTAAAAATAGAATCGCGTGAACGCTCTAAATAACGAAATTGGCGTTTCTAAAACGATTGCGAAATTGTGTAAATATTTCTCATATTCATATTTAGGTGTAGGTAAATATAGTTTATAATTATGGTTCTAATAGTTCATATTATGTGTACAATTTTATCGTATTTTCGACATATTTATCATGTTTAATATATTTTTAATATTTTGAATACACTTTATTATAAGGTTACTTTAAACCTACACTTATTATAATAATGATATAAAATAAAACATAAATCTATAGAATATATATTTCAAATATATCAAATTAAATAATCTAGTTACAATCTCACTTTTGTTATTTAAATCACTCGATGATTCTCGATTATTATGATAAATAATTTATAATTATTATAGTTTATATAATTAAATATTATATTTAATATAATTATTATAATAATATTAATTTAATCATTACAAATAATATTTAATATTGTATGAATATTATATTTAATAAATGATACTTGATAATTGATACAATTATATTAAATATGGAGTATAATTTACATATTATAATACCATATGGTGTATATAGTATATTTATAATTTAAGATACTATAGTATAATATAATCAAAATCACTTAATATATCCGTTATTATTAATACATTAATAATGATTATTAATACTCATTTATTAAAATAATAACAACTTTTAAAATTAAAATGTAGGTCAGATTATTAATACTGTTATCCTATTGGACATTGCATTAGCAACGCTTATTTAATAGATATTTAATTATATTGATCCAACATATATTTCTATTTTACCTAGATCGTATTGCTTATATATTTGTATTTTATTTTACTAAACTATATTTCTATTGATCCAAAATACGAAAATATAATTAAAAAACAAATTTAATATTGGAGAACCGATAATTAATTTTAAAAACCGAACCGAACCAAAATCATAAAAAAAGTATTTGATATCATCAAATATTATAAAATACCCGATATTTTAAGAACCGAACCAAACCGAAAAATTAAGTATTTGATATTTGAGATCGATGATTTGAAATTTTACAGCACTACTCACTACTGACCATTAGTTTACTATAAGCCTGGCCACCAGATGGGGGTTTAGGTGTTGGGTCTTTCTTAGGTTTGTTGCCGTTTTCAGATTTAGCAGGCCATGTCGGGAACATCGACGAATCAATCGGATGTGGAGCCTGATATAGTGGTTGTGGTGGTGGTGTAGAGGGTAGTGGTGGTATTGTAGAAGGTAGTGGTTGTGGTGTAGAGGGTAGTGGTTGTGGTGGTGGTGTAGAGGGCAGTGGTGGTGGTGGTGTTGTAAAGGGTAGTGGTAATGTAGTAGAGGGGTAGTAGTAGTATGTGGGTATTAATGGTTCAGTAAGGTATTGATATAGTAGTAGTAGAGGTGGTGTAATATTGGGGTAGATTGTAGTAGGGTGGTTGTAGTGAATTTTACATTCTTGTTAGAATATAAATACAATATTTAATTATTTTTCATAATATATTATATCTAATATTATTATTATTATTATTATTATTATCTAACTATTACTATGTTTAACTCATTATTGTATATATTATGAATACTTATTTGAAGGAAAGTAATAAAAGAACCTCTCTGAAGTATGGATTCTTTAAAGCTTCTTCTGCTGTTATTCTCTTCTCAGGGTCGTAGGTTAAGAATCTATTACGATCATAATAATAATATTATAGCAGTGATAGAGGTAGATATCATATTAGCCACACTATAACAGGATATTCTTATCAATAATTTGTGAGTATATACATGTATATTTATATATTGTATACAATTACTTTATAAAGTGTATTAAATGAAATACATAAAATTAGTATTATAATTATTCAATCATTTATAAGAAATATTAATGTGAATAAAAATTATAAAAATGTATTCTAAGTTTTTATTTAATTATTTAAATATTTATTAATATTATTTTACAGTGATACATTTTAAAATATTATTTAGAGAAAATAGTCTTGTATAATAGTAGTATAGATGTATTATATAAATATTGATTAACGAAAATATATATATATATTAAAATTACATGTCCTAGGAAACTATGAACAAATTTTATTATTATAATACTATAATCTACGAAAATATAAATTTTAAAGAATAGAAAATTGATATAAGATAATTATTACATGATATGATAAACTGGATTATGTGTATGATAATTATATTTAATTATTATTCGTATGTGATTACTCAATATATAGTTAACTCTCGATATCGCAGAATTCTAGAGACAAAATACAAATTTCTGATATATAAAATTATTCTATATGTATTTACATAGGTACAGAACCAAACTAGCATTAGTAAAAACGTATGAGTTAGCGGGGTTCTTAAACATAATGTGTCTGAGATAAAGAGAATTGACTGTATATATAATTTCACTATGAAGACTAGAAATTAATAAACTAAATAATAACAATATAAATAATTTTGGGTTAAATTACCTTTGTATTTATTTTTTCAACAACACAAACATATATTTACTATATATATATATATGTATATATGTATATATATGTATATATATATACATATATATATATATATATATATATATATATATATATATATATATTATTAAGATTTCAAAACCGTCACGTATCATATATAAATATAGAATTATTAATAAATAGTACTTAGTTGTATAAGTCGTATTATAAATAAAAAGTATGATTATAGGGTGTAAGTGAGTATTTATTATTGGGTAAAAGGAGTATTTATTATAGGGTGTAAGGAAGTATTTATTATAGGGTGTAAGGGAGTATTTATTATAGGGTAATATCATATTGATTATAGGGTGTAAAGTGTATCACGTATAAGGTAAAAGTGTATTGACTAATTATAGGGTGTAAAGTGTATAGATTATAGGGTATACAGAAGGATTATAGGGTACATAGAAGGATTATAGGGTATACAGAAGGAGTATAGGGTCGGGTTGGGGGTGCTGATACGAACGCGTTGATGAGGTTGAAGCCAGTCGAAGAGAGGATACTTCCGAAGCGATTCTTGAGCTGATTGTACGGGTGGTCGGGGAAAGTGCATTTCTTCATGCCGGGCAGCTCCGATACCCCGTTCCAGATCTCATCGGTGGGTGTGCCTAACTCCTACAATAGTGGTGAGTGACAGGTGTCAGAATGTGTATGTGAATGTGTATGTGAATGTGTATGTGTATTATTAGTGTAAATACTATTAATGCTATTAGTTTTATTTGATGGTTTTTAATTTAGTATATTGATTTTTTATTTTATTATTATTAACAACTAATATTATTATTATTATTATTATTATTATTATTATTATTATTATTATTATTATTATTATTATTATTATTATTATTATTATTAAAAACTAATATTACTATTATTAACAACTAATATTAACAATTAATATTACTATTATTAACAACTAATAATAATATTATTGAATAAAGCTAAATAAGAAATGTCATCTATGTGGGATTTTTATATTTCTAATAAATTGGTTACAATTAATTAAAATTAGTAATTTTGTATTGATGTTATTCTATTGCTAATATTTATGATTTATAACTGATATTATTATAAATTTAGTTTATATTTATTTTCTCAATATTTCTAATTAAAATTTGTATATTTTTTAGAAGTATATTTTCTCAATATTCATTTAAATCATATAATTATAATATATTTTACAACTGAAATTAAATTATGTATAATTTGTATGGTTTGTATATAATTTATTTATAATTATTATTAAAATTTGGATTCTATTACATTATATATTAAAATACGAATAAGAAAGTTTATAAATGTAGGAACAACTAGTCATTATTGATTAAAAAAAGAGTTCATAATTAATAATACTAGATCACTGACATCTGTATTTGTTTTACAAATAAAGAATAACAGTTTTTAGCTCTGTCTTAGGAATAAAGCCTATATATATATATATAGTTCGTTGTCACTTCATATCTGCATTAATTAATTATTAAATGTTTTAATTCGATTAAGAAGGGTGTTGGAATTATTATTTTCAACAAAAAAATAATTTAAATTATTATATTATTAATAAAATAATAAAATATTTATCTATCATTTGATCTATAAAGTATACTTCAAATCGCCATATAATTATATAAAAAGAGTAGTTTATTGGAAATACCAATTTAATATATAATTTAAATTACCAGTAATTTTAACTAAACAATAGGTTAAATTTGTAATTTATTTAACAATTTAAAAAATTTAAATACATTTATAGGAATAAAATAGTCTTTGTGTGTTTACAATTTAGTTTATACTATATCGGTAACTATGATATGACTATTGTTCAATTAAATGCGAGTATTTTAGATCACAAGAAATTAAAAATATAAAAATGTATTAAAAATTATAATATATTTTTTATACACATATATATTATTCATATTACATACACTAATAAATATAATCTTACTTTATATATATAAATATAATTTTTCATATTAGATATTTTATGTATTCTATATTATACAAGTAGGTATCAGATAATATAGCCGACGGTTTCAAAAGGGGCGTGGCTATAGACAAAAGAGTGTAGACGCTAATTTCAATATAAATTGTGGATAAATTTGCATTCGCTAATTAGTTTATATAATTGTTAAAAATGTTATAGTTATTTTATTTGATTGTTCCATGCATAGACATTTAAATACACGTAAATAGATAAGTGGAAATAGGTGGTGTTGTAAAAATGTTATTGTCACTGTATATGTAATATTTTTAATTAATTAGTTGCGTTTTGCTTGGGTAACTATAATAACTACCATGATTACATGACGTCACGTCTTTAACCGAGTTCACACTACCACTACCACTACCACTACCACTGGTACTGCGATTTATCGGGTCCACCACATAAAAAAAGAGAGAATTCTCTCGATTTAGAAGGATTTTAATGAAAATAAATGCACCTATTTTACAGATCGTAATGGAATATATTCACAATATAGAGCTCTAATTTATTCTTGATATTAAAAAATATAAAAATGATCTACACTATAATAAAAATTAGAGAGAGTAAGTCATAGTACTAATCTTAATTAATATGTAAAATATTATATTTATTTATGGTAATACAAAGTATATGCAATGACAATTTTACTAGTTGTTTTTATGTTGTGTAATAAACTTTAATATAAATATAGGCTCATTCGAAATGTAATGCAGCTAAAAAAACATGGAAAATGCAAAAATTAACCCAACCATACCAAACTAAACCAAACCAGTGAAAATTCCATTTGAAATCATAATATTAATATTTTATTAAATATACTTTATATATACACATTTTATATATGCATACATATATTTAATAAATATTATATAAATCAGTGATACTTTCTCTTATTTATTTAAATAATACATATGTAAATACTCAACGTAAACCTATTAGTAAAATTGTCATACATTTAATAGATTATTACTAATACTCATCTTGTTTTTAATATAGATTAGATTAATTTTAGATTTTGTAGTAACAAAAATAAATTAGAGCCATGTATTGTAGATATATTATATAAAAAATGAATTAAAAATATTAAATATTCAGTGACCTATTTCCACCTATCTATTTAAGTGTATGTACCTGTCTATATATAGAACACAAGTCACGAATGCTAATAAAATAACTAACATTTTTAACTATTATATAATCGAATTAGCGGTTACAGTATTTTGGCTATTACCACGCCCATACCACCCATCTTAAATAGCAGGCTATATTGCATATCACTAGGGTTGGCAAAAACCCAAAAAATCTAAGAAATATGTAAGAGGTTTTTGGGTTTTTCTAGGGTTTTTCTTTATCTTAAATTATAAAATAAAAAAATCAAGAAAAAATATAAAAGAAATATATATATTATATAAATTATATAATATAATAGTGTTGTAATATATATTAATATAATACTATAAAGGTTAATGATATTTGAAATTGTAAAATGGCAAGTATTCTAATAAATGATTTATATTATTATAAATAAATATAAATAATTAATATATATTTGAAATATAATAATATTTATACACTTAATAATAATATTTATTTACTAAATCACATATAATAATAGCAGATATAAATATACTCCTCAGTATAAATATATATATATATATATATACAGTCAACTCTCTGTAAGTCAGACTACGGATAAGTCAGACTTCTCGATAAGTCGGACACATTTAGTTGGTTTGGTTGTATTTGTATCTAGTTCAATGTTAAATTAATTGGATAAGTCAGATAACTTGGATTGGATAAGTCGGAATTTTCTATAAGTCTGACACATATTATTGTCATTTTTATGATTTTTATAATGGATAAATCGGCCTTTTTATTGTCAGGAATGTTTACTTTAAATAATGTATATTATAATTTTAGTAACTAATATTATTGAATACAACATTTTATTATGTTGATTGTTGCATAATTCCACATTTATGTAACCCTTTAACTCATGCTGCGCATATCATGTATTATTTGCATGATATTCTGAATCTCGGATAAGTCGGACATCTCGCTAAGTCGGACACTTTTCCCGGTCCCTTGCGAGTCCGACTTATCGGGAGTTGACTGTATATATATATCATTATTAACTTACTTGTATATTAATTGAAATGTGATAATTAAATAATATTAATTAATTATATACTATAACCATCGATATAAAAAAAGTGGATAAGCAATTGAATGTAGTGTATGGCAATATCCGCTACGAGCGCTGCAGTCGAAACCCACTATCTAGCCTACTACTTTTTATTTATAATAATATGTATTTATCATATATATATTGATAATCACTACCAATGTTAATGTACTATCTATACTAAAAATAAAATTATATATTTAAAATACATAATATCAACATTCCTCGTAATGTTGTGTATTTAAATTGTTGTTATAATACTATTTTATTGATTTTATTGATATTTATAATTTAAATACATTGATATAGATAGAAGTCACTTTAATCTATTTCGACGAAAAGCCTACTGTTTCAATATTTGACATATATAATATGACTAATATCCAATCAAAATCACTGATACCAATTTATCGATAAAAGTGTAATTCACGTGTCTATCTTTTACATGCATTGCGTGCGTCAATTGCTTATCCACTTTCTTTATATCGATGACTATAACCCAGAAATAATAATAAAAACAAAAATGAAAAACCCTAAAATTATCAAAAGGTTTAAACCCAAAAACCCCTACTTCTGCCAACCATGCATATCACCCATACAAGTACATATATATATGTAATATCATTTTCTAAAATGTTAAAAATGTTATTGTACCAAATATCTTCAAATGCCATTTACACAAAATAATGTTTTTCATGTATCACTCAAAATTCAATATCTAATTGGATAATGGATATAATGATTGAAATTATCTATATAAGTAGAGAATACAATAGATGTATATATGTAATACTTTTTTCTTACAATTATTAATTTTAATTTGTCTTTATTTATTAATGATAAATAAAACATATATTTATAAACATATATAATAAATAATTTAATGAATGGATATATAATAAAAAAAATATTTTTCAATAGAATGCTATATTATTAAACTATAGAAATTAAAATTATGTGATTACCTATTATTCAATTTTTGTAATTGAATTTAATGTAATATCTGCATATCTATTTACAATATTTATATTATGTTGACTTTTTTTATATGAATTTTACAAATATTACTATAAATTATTATTATAAAATATAAATTAGTAAATTTACCTTAATTAGCTTACAATATTTATATTATGTTGACTTTTTTTATATGAATTTTACAAATATTACTATAAATTATTATTATAAAATATAAATTAGTAAATTTACCTTAATTAGCTCGAAATAGTTCATAGTACATAGTTCATGAGGTTATTATTAATAATACACAAGATGTGGAGATATATTTGAAAATTGTGATTTGCATAGTATTTATTTTAAAAATTTGATTCAAATCAATTAAAAATAGATATTATACTGATATTATTTACATATTATATAATTAATGTTTATTAAATATTTATACTCATAATATATATGAGTTGCTAAATATAAGTAGATATAAATTGTATATACATAATTGGTTTTGATATGATATTTAATTTAAAAAATGTATCGATATATTAATTTATTTGATAAATATATAACAAAAATAATATAGAAAAATATATATATATATACAGAGATGGGCAAATTTCAAAAAAAATCTATATTAGATACTGATAAAATATTTTTGATAATTTATATAATAGATACTGCTACTGATATTTTTAGAAACTTTATAATAGATACTGATACCGATACAGGTATTTAGATACTTTTTTATAAAATAAATTATAAATGCATTTATATATATATCAATTATAGACATTTTAAATTTATTTTATTAAATATGAAACAATTATTTTATATTAAACAATTATAGTAACATATTAAAATTAGGACATTAATACATCAAATAATATTTTATATAATTATTAAATAGGTTTTTGATTATTCAAAACAAAGCACCAATGAATCATCAACATTAAATATAAAAAATTATTTTATATGTAAACAATTAAAGTTGAATATTAAAAGTACATCAAATAATATTTTATATAATTATTATATAGGTTTTTAATTCTTTTATTTAAATAAAGTACCAATGAATTCACCAATTCAATGATGCTTGTATATTTAATACATATAATTATAGTATATAGGATATTCATTATATTCACATATTCATTATATTCAATAGAACAAAGAATAATTTATAATAATATACAATAATATAATAATTTAAAATACGTATTATTAGAGATTGTTTGATATGTTAATCAATATGTATTTACCTCTATATATAATAATAATTCGTATTAATTAATCCAATACATTTTATATATATATATATATATAGAATAAAATAGAATCTTGCATCATCATAATAGCTATTATTTAAAATACATTTAATTAATTTAATTAATTAATTAATTAATTTAAACAATTAATTGAATACCCTATTATAATAGATACCTATATTAGATACAATTTTAGCTTTAATAGATACAGATATCGATACTTTAATAATTTCTATAATAGATAGTGATATTAGATAATAAAGTATCGGCGATAATGTATCGCCGATAATATATCGGCGATACTGCCCATCTCTGTATATATAGAAATATAAAATATAATACAAGTTATATTATACAACATAATATATAAATTAAATATAGTGAATTGAATTAAATTGTATTAATTTAAAAAATGGTAATTCATATTTATAAATATTACAGTAATAATGATTACAGGTTATAAAATTAAGAAATATTCATTTTATTTAAAGTTGCAAACAAATTTTCCAAATATTTTGATATTTTCATCAATAACAATATGTTTATTATAATATTGTCTCTTTACAATTTGTTTACAGTAATTGTAAATCGTTTAGCATTATATATTTTGTTAAATTTCATTTTATTCTTTGTATATTTTAATAATTTATATTATCGTTAGCAAATATGTCGAGGTTGTAATATATATATTTTATATTTAAAAAATAAAAAATCAATAAATAAATTAAAAATACACTATTGTTATGCAAATATAAAGCGTAATGTAAACCTGTAAACCAATGGTTTATACACTTCTTATACTTGGTATAGTAGACAGACGTGTTATAGATGCATATCGCATGTTGTTGAAGTGGCAATAGTTTAGTACTAATAACTAACTACAATGAGTGGAGGGCACTAACTTTAAATATGCGATGCAGAGCGTCCATGTCAGTTTTAGCGGGGAACAGCGGCTTCCTGGTCAAGAACTCACTGAATATCGCTCCCACTGACCACAGGTCTATGGCCGTACTGTATAGCTATAGGGTGAAGTAACGGGGTAGGTAGGGGTAGGTATGGGAGGGTAGGTAGGGGTAGGTGTGGGAGGGAAGGTGAAGTAAGCTTAAGAGATCACTATCAAGAAAGTTTGATTATGGTTGTTTATATCTTAATTTGGAGGTTTTATATATATTATATCTAAATAATATATTTTCAAGTTGCATTTTATTTCATATCTTCATATTGTTTCTCAATATGAAGATATTAATGAAATTATTTCAATCTTCTTCTGTACTGATTAACTCACCAGCTTTATGGAATTTAAACCATATCCGCTCATCACTACTACTAACCTTGGTGCCTAGAAGTAGTTCCGGGGCCCGGTACCATAGGGTAACCACTATGGGGGTGTAGTGACGAAGCGGGGCTCCGTATTCTCGCGCTAATCCGAAATCACCGATCTGGATAGAGGGGTGACTAGCGATTACTTTCAGTGATATTGTATCCGAGTGGGAAGTAAGCGAGGTAAAGTATGTTGAGAATGCGGTAATAGAAATTGTTATTTAGAATCAGTACACAATAGGCATGATGATAAATAAATACTGGGGTGCAGTTTCTGAATCCTCTCTTTGAAATGAGACAATTATGTTAATAACGCTCGGAGACCAATTCTTCATTCCTATATTCATGCGATGTCACACAGTCCAAAATGATAACAAAAAATAATTTTGTATTTATTTTTTATTCCATAATATTAATAAATGTAGTGTTTTTTAGTATCTGTATAAATATCAGCCATAAAATCAATCTAGAAATACTATAAAATAGAGTTTTTAGACCAATACTATTCAAAAGTATAAATATTTTATTTATTCTTAATTTATTATCCCTGATTATTGTATTTTATATTATAATGTTTTATAACTTATAAATTGACGATTTAAAAAAAATAAAAACCAGATTGTTTACATTTTATTATTCTATATCATTGTATATATAAATAATATATATTATGCCTAATATGTATTATTGTAGTATTTACCAATTTACAAATAAATTTCATTATTTAACTATATTTATATTACTATAAAAATAAATGTATATATGTATATGTAAATTACTATGATAAATAAGAATATAAATTGAAATAGATTATAATATCATTTGACTGTCAAACTTTAACGGTATGGTGTGTATAAATGTAGGTATCACAAAAACTATTATATGTATTATACTAATTTTGTTTGTATCATATAAACAATATATATATAAATAATCCTATATAAAATTAATTTCTAAATTGTTATATTATCAATAGATATTCACAATTACAACTTTTAAATGCTGTTTTCTCAGAATCATTATTTCGAGCTAGGTATGTGTGTATAAAAGAACGTTTATCAAAAACTATTATATGTATTCTACTAATTTTTATTGCATTATATAAATAACATATATATGAATACTCATACTGAAGACATTTTCTAAATTTGTATGTATATAATTGCAAAAATAACAATTTCTATATAAATTCCGTAAATTAAAAAAATAAAATGTATGCATATATATATATATATATATATATGTTATATAATATGTATTATAAAAAGTTACGTTCTGTAATAGCATGTGTATACATTTAATAAATAGAATACATAAAAAATTAGCTAAATTCAATGAATAGAATTATGCAAACATAATTTCTATAGACCCATTATTTGCTCTATACATAGAGAGGCGGGCGTCGTGTGACATCCCATAACTAACTTCTAAAATTTGTTATTGAAAATAGTAAATTAAATAATCTATTTAAAATAATGATACTCCGAGATTATGAATCATAACTGCAGACTCTTTACCCATACACCATCAAAGGTATACAAGTTATGCTAATGATTTACCATTCTAATGAAGATTATTTAACGTGATTATAAGAAATTGGCTGTAATGAAATAAATATTAGAATTATTGATTTTTAAGAAGAATACAAATTCATGCATCTACTAAATTACTAAATTGATTGAATTTAACATTGACAAATCAAATAAAATTGTTAAACATAGTAATTAACCAATAAGCGCTATGGTCCAGGTATATGTATGGTGATAACTATAGGTGTGTGTTAATAGATAAATAACTTATGATCGGAAAATTTACATTTAATAATTGGGCTGAATTCATAACGTATATACAAATTCGTATTACATTCAATATATGATATTTAATTTATATTAATTATAAACAAATTAAATGTTAAAAATCAACTATTTTTTCTGTGAATTATTCTTACGAATATACGATCAATATATTAGTGGAAACATTACTTCCCCACTGATGTTTAACGGCGTGCGATTGAGTGATGCTACCTTTAGAATTCCTTTATGGCTGAGCAACAGGTTGGAGGTCTTAAGATCTCTGTGTATGATCCAGTTGTCGTGCATATGCGCTACTCCTCGCAACAGTTGAATCATCAGGGTTTTCACTTCACCTGTGTGTGGGTGTGTGGGTGTGTATGGGTGTGTGTGGGTGTGTGGGTGTGTATGGGTGTGTGGGTGTGTGTGTGGGTGAGTGTGTGTGTGTGTGTGTGTGGGTGAGTGTGTGTGTGGGTGAGTGTGTGTGTGTGTGTGTGGGTGAGTGTGTGGATGTATGTGTGTGTGTGTGTGGGTGTGTGTGTGTATGAGTGTGGGGTGTGTGGGTGTGTGTGTGTATGTGTGTGGGTGTATGTGCTTGTGTGTGTGGGTGTATGTGTGTGGGTGAATGTGTATGTGTGGGTGGATGTGTGTGTGTGTGTGTATGTGTGTGTATGTGTATGTGTGGGTGGATGTGTGTGTGTGTGTGTGTGTAGTACATCAGTGTAGACGTAATAATACTTCAATCAATAAACACCGTCAACATATAATAATATATCAATGCCCCGGTAAATATAATATATAATAGAGATACAATAATATATATATATATATATATATATATATAATATTAAAATTATAAATATAATAAATTAATTATTGACAATAGAAACATCTGAAAATGTGATAATTTCTCACGTTTCTAATGTGACTGGAAACCTATTCCATTTAATAGGTAGACTCTAGAAGATCTACACAGAATTGTAGTAGAATTATAGGTTGCAGATCTATGCAAATAGATGGGTGAAATATTTAATACGATTTGAAAATATTTGTTTACAAATATAGAATAAGATATATAAGATTCATACTTTTGATATTTATTAAAATATAATATAATATAATATAAATATATATAATATATAAACTTTTGATATTTATAAGAAATATCTCTCATTACAGTGGAAGTATTCAAGTGCGTAATAGACTAACGTACATAGCCTAATTGATAACATAACTACCATAATATGATGATGATGATGATGATACATAATGATACATGAATATCAGGTATACTAACCGATCATGAACGGTTCCTTCATACTTTCCATGAGACATTTCATATCATGTTCCACGTAGTCCATGACGATGAAGATTTTGTCCATGTTACTTCCGACCACAATCTCCTATAGTGCAGTGTGTAAATCATCATTAGAGAGAGAGAGTGTATGTTTAGTATATAATAATAATAATAATAGAAAGGTTTATTGACTGAATGAAAACTATAGATGCGTGAAGTTGAAACAATAAAACAAATAAATAAATACACGAATAATAATAAATTTAAAATGAAGAAACTATAATGATAACATATATGAATATAGTTGACATTTAAAAGTAATAAAAGATGATATGGTCCGTAATTCATCGGGATGACTGTTCCAGTACATCGGAGCAGCAACAGTATGCGTAGTATAGCAGAGGTTGTCAGTATTGTTAGCTAGGGATCATGGTAGGCAGGAGGATATGCTGATGATGAGAAAGTTAAGAATAATCGAATGAATGATATTTATTATACTATACATAAATAATGATTACGCATGGCATATGTACACAATACGATATTGTTATATAATGAGTAAAAAAGGAACCCTTTAATATAGCGATATGCTTTCGAGAAAGGATTCCACACAAATATATACGAATAAAAGAGATAATAAGGCAAGAAGAGATCATAGTTATGATGATATAGTATGCATGGAATGGTGAGAGAGATAATGATACTATAATGGCAGGAATAACTGAATAATAGCAGATAGTATAGGTAGTAGGGGCGCTGGAACGATGGTATGTATGTAGGGGGGACCAACCAATCAAAATAAATGTTGTGGTAAAAGTGGGGGAGACCGATACATAGGAGGTTCCCCGTAGGTTATTAATTGGGGGGGGGGGGACATATACCCCTCTGTTGCAGCGCCCCTAATAGGTAGACAATTGGCTACATACCCGTACGTGTACAATATTCACATGCTGAGCCTTCAGCAATGTGTTGATCTCTCTGAGAGAGGTGATCGGGAACCCTTCCTTCTCTTTCTCCATCTTCAATCTCTTCAACGCGACTATTTCATCTGGTAAGCAGGCGTTATTATGTAATGTTATTATTATTGATTATTAAATAGTTTATTGACTACAAAACATTATAATATAAATATTATCATGTAGGTAATACAACTACTTCAATGCAATACACACAAGTATTGCATGCAATAACGTGATATTCATAATTATAATACACCTAGATATTAGTGTCGGTGGCAATATCTACTAAACTACTTAGTGAGAAACATACTTATTTGACTGACCTTTCAATATACACAATATTGTAGGTATTTTTTATAAACATTCTGATAAATG
This sequence comes from Osedax fenrisi, assembly GCA_964019155.1. NCBI lineage: Eukaryota > Metazoa > Annelida > Polychaeta > Sabellida > Siboglinidae > Osedax > Osedax fenrisi. The sequence goes on along the minus strand of OZ025244.1, from coordinate 8,960,269 downwards.
ATAACTTTACATTTTATTCACCACTTCATTGATATAGGGCTTAATTAGAAGAAGTTCAGTAGAAATTGTGAGATGTGTTAATTTACTCATTATTTACTGATGTGTGACATACATTTAATATTTTATTATTTCACTTATTTTCTCAAATGAACACCTAAGTTACATATTATCTTTAAAAGTTGCAATTATATGATAAAATATATACAAATATAAATTATATATTTTTATTTTAGGTTTTTATAAAAGATCGTTTTTACGTAGTTATATAGAATATTGATATATAGTGATGCCATGAGGATTATAGTTGAATTACATGATAGTTATATAGGTAATCTTAGAAATACATATATTTATTTGAATTTACTGTTTATTCTGAAGATTTATCTTAATGGGCACACATAGGCATATGTTTAAATGAATTTAGATACAAACAATGTATACTTATATATAAATATATATTTAATAATCCCAGCTACAATTATAGTTATACAAATAATTTTGTATTATATAACGAATTATCTATTCTATAAGGATACTGACATATTTATGTATATTTAAATTTAAATATAATTTAATTAATTTAAAAAATACTATTATGTACAATAATCGTATTATACATAATTTGATATAATACAATTAATTTAATACACATATTTTGTATTTTTTCAAACTCATTTTATATTTATTCTTATTTATATAGTTTTTGTTTAGAAATTAATATTTTACATCTAGATGAGCGAAATTAATATTTGTGAGAAAATTGGATTCAAAGTTTAGCATAACAATAAAAATAATCTATTTTGTATTATAATTAATTGTTTCCTTATATCCCGGAACTCTAGTAAAACTTAAATAAATCTAGTTTTTAAAAATTCCGGTCCAACTCTATGGAATTCCCTCCCTCCTACCATCCGTTCTATTAGATCCCACAAAAGATGCATAAATCTTCTTTTTGTATTCGTTATGTTATCTCGTTGTTTCTTCAACGTATTATTATTATAATACGTTATATTATAATTGTTATCGTATTATTAATATGTGTCTTGACGCACGAGTGAAGGTGTCTACATGACCCTACTTTAGTGTATAATAAACATTATATCATCATCATCATCATCATCATCATCATCATCATATAAATATTAATATGTTTACTAATTATATATCAATATTATATATATATATATATATAAATATAATTACTATATAATACAAACTTATGATATTGAAAAATAGAAATGTGACTAATATTAATATATACAGATCATAACATCATTTTAATAATGAATTTTATTTTTATTTTAAACTATAATAATTATTATTTATTATAATTGATAAAAATTCAATGATGACAAAATTACAAAAATAATGAAATATATGTTTAGAGTTCTCTTAATATATAATCAAAATAAAAAGTTGAAATTGTTGTTAATAATAACACAAGCTATTGAAATAAATAAAGAATATAAATTTTAAAAAACATAATAAACTGTGATGAAACAGAGATTACTGAATGACATGGGTCCCTTATGAATGCTTAATTAGTAATTATTGATGACTACATTTACGGAATACTATTTTTAATAATTTATTATAAATAATTCATAGTTTACTCTGAGCATAAATATTATATGTATAGATAGAACACAATTATGTATATTATAATAAAGTAATATTACTAATATTATTTTCAAAATATATATATATATAAATAATTATTTTGAAAATTGAAAATCCTAATAAAAATATAAATTAAAATGAAATAACTCTTTTTTACTTATACCAAAGATTTTCTGAAGGAAAGATATAACACTTACGCGAAATCGTGTAATTCGAATTTGTATACAAAATACCCTGGTGCCACCTATAGCGGGTTACTTTTAGGAACTATGTGTTGTTTATAATGTAAATTCGTATTTAACTATACACTTTTAAAATGTTAAATAATATGCTTTAAATTAATATTTATATGATGAAAACTAAGTGTTCATTACTAATATATAACAAACAAATATGATATTTATGTTTTAAATGCTATAAGTATATATTTAGTGAGTAAAAGCTAATTTATATTGCATGTAATTTAATAGAGCAATGAAAACATTGTTGTATGCAAACAGAGCCGAACCTAAATCTATTTCAGTGATTTCGATACTACTGCTAGCAGCGGTTAGGGATATTACTAAATTACGTTGCATGCATAGGGAGTGTTATATCTTTGCTTCGCAAAATCGTTGCTTATACTATAAGTAAAATACTTATACTATATAGTAATACTATACTCAGTATAAGTTTTATACTATTATTATGGGTAGTAACTTGTTTTTTTATCCTTAGCCCTATAGACAACTCCATAGGTTCCTTCTTCTATTCGATTTAAACAATTGAACTCCTCGACACTGCGACATCCTTGTATGGCGGGGAAGTAGGCTGGTAGTTTCACCTTATCGGAGTAAAGGGGATAGATTATAAATTATATTTATAGATTTATCTGATATGATATATAGTATAGGGCTATTAGTGTCACCTTATCGCATATAGTAGGTTAGATAATAAATATATGAGTAGTTTTATCTAATACAATGTTTTATAGTATGCAGGCAAGGCTGGTAGTTTCATCTTATCGGGAATAAGGGGGAGACATCGGTTTAAGTATGATGGTTCTCGCATATAATATATAATAACATAGCTATATGTGAAGAGATTAATAAAGAATAGTTATTAATAAAGCACTACGAATACGGGTTAACCCTTGAAGCATTATTAAACATGTACCTTGTGCGTGTATGTAGTCTATACAATCTATATAGATGTTATATAACAATCAGATGGATACGAGAGAATGATTCACTCTCGAGGGAGATTAGTGGTATACGCTCGGTGAAGCAAAATACTACGGTTGTGGTATAGTAGCGTGGACAGATAGACAGTCCACCGTTGTATCTACGTAATGTATCAACTGAACTGTCCATCTGACCAACTGTCCATCTGAACAACTGTCCATCTGAACAACTGACCAACTGTCCATCTGAACAACTGTCCAACGACACTAATCACACACACAGACACACAGAGATAGAGAGAGATAGAGAGAGAAAGGCTAACCGGCACAGGGGATGGAACGGGTGACTTGTCATCCTCTTCTTGGCTTTCTTCCGATTGAGAATCATCAAGATCCGTGCCTTTACTGAGGACAAATGAGGAGAGGTGTTAATGTGGTGTAGATACTGCATACTACACGCATAGAGTGGTGTGGCGATTCATATTAATACTTAACTATAATTACCTTTGAAATACCTAAATCTGGTAATAATGCTAATAATAAAACACTGTTTCTATTTACAAATCATAGTAGATTATTTAGCAGTGACCATAAGAATATTACCGTTGACCACAAGGCTATTACTGTTGACCACAAAGGCTAAACACTGACCTATCATCGGAGAGGATATCGGTTACGAGTCTTTCGTTACGTTGCGCTTGTTCCGGAATCCTCTCGCGTTTTTCCTCTTCCTCCAGGCGGTACTGATCCTCTTGTCGGCGCAACTCTTCCTCAGATTCAGAATCATCAAACTTACTTTTAGCTGAATGGGTAAAAAACATCTTGCGTTAAGTGACATATATTAGTTTATCATATTGTTATTAATATTAGATTATATTGATTGATTAATAATTTATTTAAGCAAATTAGTCAAAATATAAAATCGTAGTTATAAAGTATAAATATTTGCTATACTATATATTATATTATTTCAACCTGTATTCATTTAACCGTATATATATATATATATATATATATATATATAAATATAAGTAAAATATAATAAAACATTAAAAATATTATATATAATATTAAATTAAAATTAAAAATTAGAATAAGAAATAAATATGCAATTAACGTTTTAAATAAGATTAACTTTAGATTAATTTATACAGAATGGTATTTTTTTTACAAAAACTCTAATATGATAACTTTTATAATTATGCATTTAATTATTTACAATGTTTAAAAATTATATATTGTTTATTTAGATTAATGGATAAATTAGTTAAAATCGAAAAAAAAATATGTTTAATATGAAATATTGATTGATATGTTATTTAGTAACTGTGCAAAAAGTATCTATGAAACCAGTTTAGAAATAGTATAAAAAGAATATTTTATATCACGCCATTATAAAATAAATTATTTATTTTAAATCTACATTCCTAACTAATATAAATTGTTATATAATATTGTATATCTATATTATAAATTTTATAAAAATAACATTTATATATAGATAAGAAAATATAAAACTATTACTATATAATATTGATTTTAAATTGGTTGAATGCATAATGGTATTACTTTATAATTTATTTATTGAATGTTTTATTGTTGACTTATCAAATACATTTTACTCTGAATAATTTGTTTAACTATGTTTGCATATATAAATGAGTATTTAGATAAATGTACTAAAGTGATCTACCTTATTTATTTTGCTATATATTTAAATAAAATATCTATGTAAAATTCCAGTGAGAATATTCAAAAATATAATTATTATGTATTAGATTATATAAAATTGGTGAAAAATGATGTATAGAATTTGTATACATATATATTTTAATTTTGTTTGTATATATGATTATAGATATGAATGTCCTTGTTATATAACAACAACAACATTTTAAATTCAATAAATAGTTTTTTAAATACATTCAATAAATGGAGTAAATGATTACCTACCTATATATCTCTATATATATATATATATATGAAAATTCAACAAATAGCCGTTCCATAGGTATATCCCCTAAATTTAATATTATCATTAATACGTGATTAAATGTCTTGTAAATCAAAATAATATACTAGATATATGTTTAGGTAGATATGCATTTGTTAATAATTAATGAAACACTGCGTCCCTGATATTTTGTGTAGGGGATTTTATTTGTTTATATCTATTTGCATGTATTTCAGATTAATTTAAAAATTAAATTAGGATAACAGTAATATCCTACGTATAATTTATTTATTATAGTAATATAATAGTACTATATTGTATCATATTTATATAGACCTTTTTTTGTTATATAAATGTAATGATACTGTCGCTAATGGAATAGTATATTTATAATTAAAACTTTCATATTATTATAATGGTTATATTCATTTAATTCATACATATTAATAATATTATTCTATATTTTATATAATATATATAGTATATATACAGGATACAGGATTAAGTCGTAAACAAATATTATGTAATATAATATTTATTATTAATTATAAATCTGGGATATACTTTCAACTGTATAAGGAGATATGAGATTTTCATATTGATTTTATTATAATACAATTGGTATCATTGACAACTTATTAAATTATATAATACAGGTTAATTTTTGTTTTTTCGAATTTGTATTTAAATATAAGTTATGATCACAAAAGTGCGCACAAATTATTAATAACCATCACATTCCGATGTTTCATTAAAATGTATATGCGGTACTGATGAAGCCTATCTAATTATATATATATGGCTTATACTAAGTAGGTTTAAAAGTAAAGTTTCTATTTATGTATTCATAACATAATTATGTTATAGTGTAGAAGAGAATAGAGTGTATATATGCAAACCTTGATAGAGAGCTGAAGTGACAGGTGAAGCTGATGTAAGGGTGGATTACAATTACAGGGGATATATTTGTAAGGAGTTTAGTATAGGAGATATTGGTATTAAGGGGGCGTGGCTAACTAGGTGGTGGGGCTACTTAGATCAGTGAGAAGAATGTATAGGTAATGATTAGCAATGGAGTAATAGGGAGTGTGGGGATTGTTGTTACTGATGGTAGTGTGGTGAGTATAGCTAATAGAACTGTTTAATCACGGTGATAGTCAGGGTAAAGTCAATCTGTAATAGTATAGTTAATGATACAATAGTAGTTAATGATAATCAAGTTTAGCTGGCAGTGTAAGGCTTAACAATGTTACAATGATGGTGATACTAATAGTTTAGTTGTATTGTAGTTAGACAATAGAGCATTGTAATGATGATGTAACTAAGATGTAACAGGTGATGTAATAATGATATAATATGTGATGTAACATATGATGTAACATGTGATGTAACATGTGATGTAACAGTGATGTAATATGTTATGTAACAGGTGATGTAGTGATGATGTAACAGGTGATGTAAAATGTGATGTAACCTTTAGTCAATAGTTCCTCATCGCTGTACAAAGGGAGAATCTCCTCTTTCTTTTCTTCAACCTGAACAGCAATACCATCATGTTACATAATAGATTATTTCTACTAACAAACTAATGATATTGTTGAAAAACACTCCCATTTACATTACTATATATATACCATGTACTACATAGTATGTGTATACTTGAAGCCTACACCATTAGCAAGTTTTACCTATGATTTCAATAAGGTTATCCCTGATGGCATGCTCATCGAAATCATAGGTAACTTTTATTTGGGCATAGACATTACTATTTAATTTATATGATATAGTTACTCTGCCTCTACCATATCTTCCCCCTCACTTACCCTCTTCCTTACCTACCCTCCTCCACACCTACCCTCCTCCTTACCTACCCTCATCCTCTTCACCTACCCCCATCCTCTTCACCTACCCTCTTCCTCACCTACCCTCTACCTCACCTACCCTCCTCCTTACCTACCCCCATCCTCCTCACCTACCCTCTTCCTCACCTACCCTACTCCTAACCTACCCTCCTCCTCACCTACCCTCTTCCTCACCTACCCTCCTCCTTACCTTCCCTCCTCCTCACCTACCCTCTACCTCACCTACCCTCTTCCTAACCTACCCTCCTCCTCACCTACCCTACTCCTCACCTACCCTCTACCTCACCTACCCTCCTCCTCACCTACCCTCTTCCTCACCTACCCTCCTCCTCACCTACCCTCTTCCTCACCTACCCTACTCCTAACCTACCCTCATCCTCACCTACCCTACTCCTAACCTACTCCTAACCTACCCTACTCCTAACCTACCCTCCTCCTCACCTACCCTCTACCTCACCTACCCTCCTCCTCACCTACCCTCTTCCTCACCTACCCTCTTCCTCACTAACCTCCCACTCACCTACCCTACTCCTAACCTACCCTCCTCCTTACCTACCCTCCTTCTCACCTACCCTCCTTCTCACCTACCCTCCTCCTCACCTACCCTCCTCCTCACCTACCCTATTCCTCACCTACCCTCCTCCTCACCTACCCTCTTCCTCACCTACCCTCCTCCTCACCTACCCTCTTCCTCACCTACCCTCTACCTCACCTACCCTACTCCTAACCTACCCTCCTCCTCACTTACCCTCTTCCTCACCTACCCTCTTCCTCACTAACCTCCCACTCACCTACCCTACTCCTAACCTACCCTCCTCCTTACCTACCCTCCTTCTCACCTACCCTCCTCCTCACCTACCCTCTTCCTCACCTACCCTCTTCCTCACTAACCTCCCACTCATCTACCCTACTCCTAACCTACCCTCCTCCTTACCTACCCTCCTTCTCACCTACCCTCATCCTCACCTACCCTCCTCCTCACCTACCCTCTACCTCACCTACCCTCTTCCTCACCTACCTTCCTCCTCACCTACCCTCTTCCTAATCTACCTTCCTCCTCACCTACCCTCTTCCTCACCTACCCTCTTCCTCACCTACCCTCCTCCTCACCTACCCTCTACCTTACCTACCCCCCTTCTCACCTACCCTCTTCCTCACCTACCCTCTTCCTCACCTACCCTCTTCCTCACTTACCCTCCTCCTCACCTACCCTCCTCCTCACCTACCCTCTACCTTATCTACCCCCCTTCTCACCTACCCTCTACCCTCACTGCTAACCTCATCGTAAGCTCTTCCGGCTATATTCGTCAACTGCCCGACCTTGTCATGATCTTCATCACTAAACGATGACGCGTCGTCGCTTATATCTTCAAGGTCGTCGTCGTCTTCTATAATTGTTGTATTCATATTTAATATAACTATTCCTAATCCTATTACTACTAGTGTTCGAAATGAACCCGAACTGAAGCTCACATTTAAAAAAATAACGGTCCCGGACCGAACTGAAGCTTTGTTTAAAACGAACCCGAACTATTATTTAATTACAGTCCTCGAACTGTCGATATATATCGTCAATTTAACAATTTTAAAACAAATTGTATATCTTTATTTATTCTATATTATCATTGATAAATAATGTATCAGGTAATATTATATGTAGCAGACTAGCGTCTTATATATGGTTATATAGTTTTTATTAAGTTTATATTATATATTTTTAATTTAGTTATTTTATTTATTTGTGTATTATGTAATAATTATAAATGTTACTTTCGTCTAGTGATTTTTGTGTTTTTAGTTAATGTTATTTAGTTTATTATATATTTGTAATTGGTTATATTTTTGTTTTGTTTATGTAATAATTAAAAGTAGAAATGCATTTCTTGTTGATTTCAACATGTTGATTTTATATATATTGATTTTTGTGTTTTTTATGTAGTGTTTTTATTTAGTGTTACATAACCGTCGCGTGGAAATAATATAATCTGAATTATATTAGATTTAACAATATTATTTCATTTTTGATTAGACCTTGGCACGTGGAGGTTTGTAAAATATTTAACATATTATTCCATATTGTAATTCTGGATATATGTTTTATAACAGTTTTAGTGTATGGTTTTTTTGTCTTGATGATTTATAAATAAAGAGTAAATACAACGTTCCCCTATCATTTTGAGTGGTGTTTTATTTGTTACATATAAATCGACCCTCATTATTACATATAAACCAATAGAAAAGATAATATTAATTATTATATTAGTATTACTAGTATTATTAGTATTATATATTAGTTTTATTTTACATCATTTATATTAGATGATTTCAGATAAAAATATAGATATGCTAATATTTTTAAATACAACAAAATAATTGAATTTGTATTATCTTTATTATATGAATTGTATTGTATAGTTGACTTTTATCATATATATATTTAAAATAGAGCTTTACCAAATACTTTAAAGTTGAATTAAATAAACAGGTAGTTCTCGTGTGTATGTCCGGACCAATAAAATGGGTCATAAAATAATATTTTGAAGTGATTTATATAATTGTGTATAAATAAATGATCGGCTCCCATTAAAACCACGAATGCCTTAACATGAGAGCGGCTTCGAAGGGACATTAGAGTCATATGGTTATAAGTGAAAATGTCATCTAAGTTTCTGGATGGGATGGAAGGACTCCACAAAATAGAATAACAATAACAATCGTATTAATAGAGCTTCGAAGCTTCACTTATCTTATTAGAGTTTCGAAGCAAGTTCAAACTTTTCCACTTACTTATGAAGCAGGTTCGACCCTTGCATTATTTTACAAACGAACTTTGAACTAAACATTTTTTTTGAGTGAAGCTTCTAAGTACCAGTATTAGGTTAATTTCAAACACTAATTACTATTAATATTACTATTACTATTACTATTACTATAACTACTACAACTACTATATTAAAATATATTAAACAGGTATATAACCTGATTAAAAGTAAGCTATAAAGAAGTTAGATGTAATTAACAAGAGATATAATATTGAGGCATGATGATATTTATATTGCAAACCTTTTACGGTACCGAATATGACATCTATTTCTTTTGCATTTCTAAATGATATTTATAATATGCATTAATGAAGATATTTAATGGATACATATAAATATTCATGAATAAATTAATACTATTTAAAATATTAATATAATATAATTGGATTTAAATGTGATATTTGTTAAATAAAAAATACTGATTTATTGATAAATTGCTAAATTAAAATTTTATATTAATATACTATTTATTTTGAAATATTAGTATTACCAAGGATGATAAATCTTTATATTAGTTACTGTATTAATTATAATAAAATATTTTAATAAAAATATATAAATTTAAATTTATTAATTTTGAAATATTTGTAAGTTTTAATTAAATGTATAGGACGGTCCTATTAGGACCATAGCAATAACCAACATATATTAAACAAAAGGTGCATTTTATATGGCAACAAAATAGTAAACAAATATTATATATTATATTATATATATTTATATGTTTTTATAGTGAAAATAACTAAAACTTAAAAAATAATAATTATTATTATTAAATTAATTATTATGTTTGTTTACTATATGGTTACCATATAAAAGGCCACCTGGTGATTAATATTGTGTGGTTACTGTTATGGTCCAATACCTTTAATTATCACACTATTTTATATTACAATTTTGAATTACACTTATCGTATAATTATATTAAAATTATTGTACATATTTAATAAAAGTATTTCTAAATGTAATATATATTTTGCATTAACTTTATCTGATAATATAATACAATTTCACGGTAAATATATGTTTTTTAATAAGAAAACTATAGTGAATATGACATAATTGTTATTAAATAATTTATATTTTTAATTTTTGAATACTATAATAATTATAGTAAATATTATATATCTAGATGAAAACTTAAATATTATGAATCTTTATTTATTATTTTGTATTACAAAATAAATATAAAATTACGATAATATTATTAACTTAAATGATAAACGCTATATTGTGCGGAACATGAAAAGTATTCGTAGACATTATATCACATGACGCACTGAGTATTCAGTGGAATAGGGATTGATTTAAACACTAGAGAATATTTAATATGTTTGACATGTTTACATTTATAAAATGATTATTTGAATTATGATATAAATTGTGCGATTTAAATCAGCGCAACACTGATCTTAGTTCATATATACCTTAGTATCTTTGAATATAAACCTTAGTTCTTCCTTTTTTCTTTCATGTTCTGCAGATGAAAAATAAATTAAATAATGTCTACATAATATATTAATTATTAAGTAATAATTATGTAATATATATTAATAAATTTCAATCAATTATAAAATACAATCAATTATAAAATATAATCAATTATCTAAATAATCAATAATATGTACCTATTTTTTCGTTTAATTTCATTCTTTCGTGACTTCTTTTCGTGTTATCTTCAAATATTGTTTTATATATTATATAATATTTATGTATGTAGGAAATATATATATATATATATATACAGTAAACTCCCGATAACTCAACATTGCTGATTAGTCAATATTATATATATTCCCGCACGAGCGAAGGGGTCTACATTATCCTATTTTAGTGCTTAATAAACCGAATATCATCATCATATATTTGATTATATTCATATAATTTCAATGTAAATCAATAATCTATTATTCGAGAAAAATAAGTCAACATATACCCTAGCCTATACATTACAAGTTAATTTATATCTGATATAAAATAAGTGAATACTGTCAACTATATACTTTTTATACAAATATATTTTTATATTATAAATAAAACTATTTAAAAAGCATTTATAAATGGATTATTAATCAATTCGCAACTATTTCACCTCAACCAATCATGTGTTATATTAAAATTATAGAATATATCAAAGAGTTTCCAAATGATCATGAATCTTTGATATTTTCATAATAGAATTATTGTAAAGGTACTAATTATCCATCATCTCTATGGAAACGGACTACAAGTAAGTATGTATATAATTCAATGTATTGTAAATATTGTAAACAAAAAAAAAATAATAGAAATTAATACTACAACAAACAAATATTATATATTATTTATTATAAAGGAATATGCAAATTTAGTTAAATTAATAATAATGATAAACCCCGATTATTAAACTAAAAACTATAATTAATTTTAATATTCTAGCATTATAAATAATAATTGACATGTCAGTTTATATGAACACACACAAATGAATGAATTCAAATATAAACTGCTAACTCTACAACCTCAATAATTCCATATCACCAATCTCCTTCAATGTCGAGTTATCGGCAGTTGATTTTATATGTATATATATAAACTAATAGATTATAATATATAAAAGTGATGTATAATATGTTATGTTGTGTTATACGACTATTTTACGTTAATATATAACCCATGTCTCTTTCATTAATTAGAAATTTAACAAATTTGTATATCATTGAATTAATAAATTAATTGATATTCCTGAGCATGATAATTTATGTTTTGCAATACTACTAATGATAATATTGAAGTTTCATCAGAACATTTATTATACATACAGAATATAATATGCTTATACATGATAATTTAATGATAAAATAACTATAGAAATCATTATTTAATATGAATATAAGATTTTAATAATAATTAAATATAGAATAAACATATAAATATTAATAATTATTATAGATATATTTAAATGTGACATTGAATTGTTATGGAAGAGATGCAATCAACATAGTAACAAGTATTATTACTTAACAATGTCTCGAATGTAATCGTTAATATTCATATTAATATTATGTAACTCTATATTAACGCACATATTATGAGCATTAACGATAGCAAATATATCATCATATTTGGAAGTCCTTACAAAAAACTAATATAAACTATAAAGGAAAGAGAAAAAATTTCTACTTGTCTTCTAATAAATAATGATTATAAAACAATGATTAGCAATAGTTTCTATTGTTGTTCTATTATCTCACCTCTGTCTAGTTTGCGGCGTTTAATTTCTAAATCTTTACTTTCGGCCGGTCGTCTCTCATGTCTAAATGTGCGTGTAGTACGGTCAGTGTTGATCAATAGTAAATTTGATATAGTCTTACACTAGCACTAGCTCTCCCTACGCACTATATACATATCCTTCGCACTTTATATAACATTTAATTGTATTCGCATATTTTCACCAACTTTATGTATCACTCACACTTTAAGGTAAAACATGACTGGCAATCACGCATTATATAGTGCGGCCTCACTGCTGATGATAAGGTATAGTCTATACTGTATAGGTGATACATACGGTGTTAGGCATGCTGACTAGACAGCTAGTGTAATAGTTAGACTATAGGGGGTGCTAGTGATGATCACCCAGAGATAGGCATTGATTTGTGATCTAAAGTCATCATTTAATAATGGTAATTATATATTTCACTTTTCTGGGATAATAGTACATATTTTTCATTAGATAATTATCTATTCTATATAATATATAACTATAATATTAATAATCTAGTAACGCATTATCTAATTACTAATATTAAAAGTGACTGTGTTATCAACATAGGATAAATAATAATTATTTAATGCGTTAATGCGTTATTAGATTATTAGTATAATTATAATAATATGTCGAAATGCTAATCTAATAGTCAATCATTTCACGTAGAACACACACATACACACACACACATGCATACTTATATACATGCGAACAAACTTGTGCACATTGACAAATACACACCTACACATACTTACACATACACCTACACATACCTATACACCTACTTACATACGCGCCCTATAACGACATACACATACCTTACAAGGCATACCTTTATACATCTACCTATACCCCCCACACCTACCTACCTACCTACACATCTACCCTCTTACCTATCATGAGTTGAGCGCTGATGTTCCTCCTCTCTCCGTCTAGCACTCCTTTGTCTGCGCGGCTGCGCCTGATGTTGTGGTTGATGTTGTGGCTGATGTTGGTGCGGCTCGTGTTGCTGATGTTGATGTTCGTGTTGCTGCTGCTGCTGTTGTTGCTGTCTCTCGGGACGATGTTGTCTGTCGTAGCGTTGGCGTTGTAGACGTCTCTCTTCGTGTCTGTGTTCGCGTTCGATACGGTGGCGCTCCCTCTCTAAGTCGTTCAGCTTCGTCGAGCTGTCAATCATTATCGTAGGAGATTAGACGTCGGCGAATAGTTCAACTTTAAGTACATATAAATAGTATAAAATATATAAATATCTAAAATAGTATAAATGTATTTTCGATTATATATTCGCTTAAATAAATGATCGATTAATTAATCAATAAAACAATATACTATTACATGATATACGCCGGCCTCACAAATGCACTATATATATAGCAAAAGTTAGTCGACAAATTTGTACTATCATCGTATTATCAATGATTAACGTATATCATACTAATCTATAGAAATTAATTTATTATATCTATATATATAGAGATGATATTTCAGTATTACAATGTATACATTATAATGAGACATCGAGTTTTATCCTTGTCATAATTGCATTACTAAAACGTCCTGCATTTTATGCACGTACTATGGAGGAACCAATATACATAAACAGACTAGAGATTACTATGACTATAACTGACCTGTGGGATTTCTGCCACCGGGCATCATCTCTATGCGGTCTACCTACTGAGAACATTGTTGTAAGGGGTCATGCATATTGATCATGTTAAATAAGGGTGTGTGTTTATTACGAGGTATAGTGTATGTGTTATATATAATAATAGTAATAATATTTATTGAATCACGTATAATAATAACGGATTTAAATGCACGCTCAAGAAGTCAGACTTGTACGTGTTATAAATAACTGTGAGGTACCCAATAAAATACAAAACAAATATGTAAAAATATATATATATATATATATATATATATGTGTGTTATACATTATGTGTTAATTGGGTAATCGAATAAATATCAAATGATGTTATGTAATCTATAATATTTGAATGCAGTCATGAGCGAATACTTAGAAAACAACTTATCGTCAACCTTTATCCTGGTGTTTCTTGGAATCTTTATGTCGGTGCTTGTGTTTCCTGGATGGAGGCGGTGGTTGAATGTTCAACAGCTGTAGTTCATCTGTTTCACTAAGCGCAATAGGGATTAGTTGTAGAGCATATGTATCATATAGAGCATAGGTGTGATGTATAGATTAGGGATTAGATTAGAGCATATGTGTCATATATTATATATCCCTATTCTATACAACACCTATACTATATATGATATATAGTATAGTTGATGTATAGAATAGTAATTAGATAGAGCATAGGTGTCAGTTATAGAAAATGTATTATGTATAGCATAGGTAATGGGTATACATTAGAGATCAGATAGCGCATAGGTGTGAGTAGGGCCAAGATATCATATATAATATAAATACCATATAACAATATACATGTTTTATAAGCTTTAGAATATATTTCTGGTAATACTAATATTTACTCACTGTATTCAACTACTAAAACATATTTAATAATATTAAATAAATAAATATGATTTTATGATATATAATATTGAATATTCATAAAATTAACTTATAATGTAGTTTTATTTATAAATAAAATAACAAAGAGTTGGTCTAAAATATTCATAGAAAAAGTTGTATTTTATATGAAGTGAAAAGAGGTATGTTAATTTCTATGATAAAAGAATTATAACAATACATGTGTGTGTTGCATATAATTACACGAATACACTCATCATTGTGTTCATAGGTTTAAATCATATTGCGAAATATTTAATATATATATTATAACATAATAAATGTTATGTAAATAGGGGGAAGGAAATAGGAGAGAGGGGACATTTTTTAATAATAGTAATGGCATGATTTTTGTAGCAGGTAATAAGGTCAGATGAACAATCAGTTGATAGAGTGTGTAGATACAACTGTCCATCTTTCCCCTACACACACGAATCACAGCCTAACATACCTAGCTCTCTCAGGATTGGGCGACAGTATGATGACCTCTTCATCGCTGCTGATCTCTCCAGCCTCCATGACACAGTGGGGGGGGGAGGGCGAGGAGGTCTGTAGTTTGTAGGTAAGCCTTAATTATGCTCTACAATTTTAATTTTTCTAATAAATATTATTATTATTATATTATTATTATATATTCGGTGAAAGATTGTTTAATTATAAGAAGTGTATTCGACATAATGAACTCGTTGTAACTAATTATGAGTATCTGTAAACGTTATGTACCACGTACCAAGTAGATATGAGAGTGATGAAATAGACTTCTAATCCAGGCGTCAGCGAGATACGGCCTAATTAAGTAGAATACATGACAACATCCTGTATAGTAAGGGTGATCGGCTCGATAAGAATTAATGATTCAATAAATATAGGTTAAATTTTAATATTGAAAATTTAAATAAATATTTCGAATAAAATATATATATATTATAGAATAAAGTTATATGTAGTTATATAACAGTTATATTTAAATATATATTTGATTAAATAAAAACTATGTATATATAATTTGCATTGTAATACTACCTTATAACATCTATGAGCTATACGTGAATAATACGCTGCACATAATATGTTATTTAAGGTGTGGCCTGTTGATGGGGTGAAGGTAGAGTATATTTTACTCAGCAGTCAATTGTATATCTATTTATAGAATTCTAATAGTTACCAGTTGTCAAGTACTGTACGACGTTAGCGCCCCTAAAAGGCACATATAATCTATACTGGCATATTCTACATTATATAAATATATAGATAATTCGCTCAGTGTACGTCTCGGTTTACACGAAGTCGAAAATTATATATGTTATTGAAGGCTGATTAAAAAATACGTAGGCTTTGCTTAATAATAGATATTATAACTTATGATTAATATTCTTATAATAGGTATATTATTATAATACCCATACGTGAATACCCATACGAGGCACATAATATGTGTTATTTAAGGTATAAATGAAATTATGAATATTATACAATGATTATCAATCATTGTGTCATTATGATAAAGACTATTCAATATAATTATTATAATAATTATAACATTTTAAATATAACCTTTATAATAAAGAATTTAATATTATATTACATATGTTGGATCACCAGAACTTTACGATCAACGGACATCGATGTAGGTCTATCGTTATGTTAATCTTATTATATTTTGTTTTAGAATATAAGATTAACTTTACGGTCGACGGACATCTATACATATAATACAATACAATCAAGTGAACTTAATGATCGATTTACATAGTATTGCATATATTATATGATATAAGATTAACTTTACGATCAACGGACAATCGATGTTCGTCGAATTTGTCCGTTGATCATAAAGTTCTGTTGATCCACTATGTTTTATAATAATTATATATGCCATATAATATGGGTTATCCATTATTAAAGAACCGCGCTATTTACAAAAAAATACGGATCAATCGAACTATTGGTCCACTGGTAGAATCTACGGTCATTTTTACGGACATTGTATGACCGTGTTGGGGTCATTTCTCAGGTCATTTCTACTGTCAGAACTATTGGTCCACCGGTCATTTAGATTTTGAAATATAAGTTAAATAATAATCCAACTATAATACGTATATTCAAGTATAACTAAACCATTATTATTATAATTTCACTATATATTATAAAATAAAAATCGAAATGACCGGTGGACCAATATTTTTGACAGTAGAAATGACCGGAGAAATGACCACACCACGGTCATACAATGTCCGTGAAAATTACCGCAGATTCGACCGGTGGACCAATAGTTCGGTTGATCCAAAAATACTTGTCGTCAATTATGATAAAACTTTTAAAGTTATAAATTATATGTATTATAATATAATTATATTATGTAAATATTATAATAATATAAATTATTAAATATATTCATTGAATAATTCAAACTTAAAAATATTAAATTTAATACATATTTTAAATATAATAAATATGATATTTATTATTATAAATTATAAATTATAATTTATAATTAATTTAAAATTAATATGTATATAATGTCAATTATTACATATGTAATAAGAAGATATTACATTTATATAAGTTTAAAAATAAATAATAATTATTAAATATGTATTACTCTTGTGACTTAAACATTGTATAAGTTAAACAATATTATATTGAATATATAAATTAAATATTAATTAAATTTCATTTATAAACGTTATTTAAAAAATAATTATTTCTTAATTTGGTATTGAAGCAGATAAAGTATAAACTAAGATATTAAATTAAATATATGTATATAACCTTAAAGTAAAAATAATATGAAATTATATTAATAGAAAAGTAATGTACACGTTTTATATTATTAAATGATAGAATTAATTAAATTAAAATATTAAATTTACATAAATATTTATTTATAAAAATAATCCTGTATTATCTTTGTTAAATAAGTTCAAAGATATTAATATACTAAATAACACTACCATAGTATATTATATATATATATATATCAAAACCCCTACAACCTCGAATAGAAGGTATAGTCACGGTACTATCAATACCTCTTATAACCGAGGTTATAGGAGATCTTGATACTATAGTGTATATGTTTATATGTTTATATGTAGTGTAGGATTATATAGTAGAGTAAAAATATTACAACAAACATGTTATGCAATTAAACATTAATGTAAATACGCTTATAAATACCCATAGTGTAAATACGTTATATTATAACACCCAGTTTGTAAATAAGATGTTATGTATATTATCATATATTAATAATAACATTAAGTATTAGTTTAATATATAGTATAAAATATAATGTATAGTATACTGTATACTATACGGTATATCGTGTTTTGCTCTATAATTTGATCTCTATTAAACTGTTTTATTACAAAATATATTTAATAATTTGATCTCTATTAAACTGTTTTATTACAAAATATATTTAATAATTTGATCTCTATTAAACTGTTTTATTACAAAATATATTTAATAATTTACCTACTTATTAGCATATATACTAAGACCTAATATATCCTATAGATTATAAGAGGTAGTATATTGACTCTAGTATTAAGTTAATATATGTATATAGTATATACTATATACATTATTTCAAATAAATAATGATGAATGGAATTTTGTCCTTGAATTTACTTTGGTTCATATATATAATCAATAAGTATTCTGGACAATTTTAAATTGAATAAACATGTTAATAGTATTAACATATACTATACCTACTGCTGGATTTAGGGAGGCAAGGTGGGTAAATGTACATTTATAGGGGCTAATAAATGTTATACAAATACAATTTAATATTTATCAAATACGGTTTTTCTAAATAGTAATCAACTATTAAAGACATTATAATTTGAAAACAATTACAGGGGCCCCTTTTAACTAACTAATGGTGAGATTAAATCAAAAGCATGCTTGTATTTTCACCCAAAACACAAATGATATATTGTTTTACTTGTAGCAATTTAACTAAATTTACCAAGGAATACAATGATTTAAAACATGTAGGAAAATAGTGATATATCAGCGCACACATAAACATTATGATTAGGTCTAACAGTATATAAAGAACTAATAAATACTTGAGACAATTAGAAAGTGAAACACGATACATACGAGATGTGTTAAGGGGGTCCCAATATCAGTATTTCCGGAAATGTTTGCTAGAAAGTTGTTTTCTAGCAAGTTGTAGTGTAACGTATCAAAGGAAATAGACAGGTCAAGAAAAAACAAATAATAAGAATACTTGTTATCCATAGATCAGGCCTGTATCCACGGGGGGGGGGCCTGTGCGGGCAAGGTCCCCTGAGATCGGATATGCCCCCTTGAAATTAGGTAGACCCCTACAACTTTTTAACATTAAGTTTTTTTTCATATAGTATTTACTTGATATTCAATTATATTTATATTTTTATTTTATAATTGTATTTATATTATATTTATTTATTAGAATGTATGTATTTTAATTATAGACATTATAGTGAGTATCCAATTCAGTATTTATGGTTTTATAAAATATTTTCTAAAATTATGGTAAATATTATAAATAAATTTTAATTATTAAATTTCATCTGATCTCAGAAATTGTTGTCCTAAATGTACAAGTGGTAGAGCATCTTTTGGAAATAAAATAAGAAGATTTACCGATAATATGTATATATATAATATATATTATAATATTATATATATATATATACACAATAACGAAAATTTAATTTATATCCATTTGTAGATTATAGTACTTTCACAGAATACTTATAAGTGGTTATACTTTTGAATTCCGCAATGGAAGAAGAAAATGGTTTGATAAATGGTCCCAGTCATGACATTTATTCTATGAATCTCGTAAAAAAAGATCCAGATTGACTATCAGTGCACTCTTCTAAAAAGTATTCTTTCAACTCCTCAATGCTAGATCAGTACGAAATATATTTTATATTATTAAAAGACAACAATTATTTATACCTACAAATCACAGACAACAAATATTAAATATACTGCACACTGCACATCAAGGGGTAGAGAAAACTCGTATATTAGCCCGAAACTGCATATATTGGCTCAGTATTAATAAAGACATTTCAGACATGGTATCTAAATGTTTGATCTGCCAAGAAATATCAAACTGTCAGTCCAGAGAACCTTTAATGCCTAGGGAAACACCAACACGTCCATGGCAGATATTAAGCACTGATATATTTGAACTCAAAGTCAAAGAGTACCTTATATTAGTAGATTTTTATTCAAAATTCCCATTTGTCTATCAAATACAAGGACATCCAAAAAGTTTCAATATAATCCTGATACTAAAGAAACTATTCTCGGAACATGGAATACCCGAGATACTGATAAGCGACAACGGAAGGCAATACTCCTCTGCGGAATTCCGTAAATTCACAGATCTTGGAACTTCAAACACTCCACTAGTAGTCCATACTATCGAAGGAGTAGCGGTTTTGCTGAAAGAACAGTACAAACCATAAAACGAACATTAATAAAAACAGATGATTATTATAAAGCTCTATTACTACTACGTGCAACTCCTATAGACAGTTACTTACGTTCACCAGAAATATTATATAACCGTAAAATAACTACTACATTACCAACCATACATAATAAATTACATAATTATGATATTCAACGGCGACTAACAGAACGACAAACTATATCTACAAATAATTACAACAAACGCTTTACTACGAATGATCTTGCGAAACTAGAACCTTATGATAATATATTGGCGCGTAACCCTCTCACTAATAGGTGGTTCCCATCCATTATCCAAGCAGTCCGAAGTGGACCATGATCCTATGTTGTAGAGACCCCCAGCGGTCAGGCGAAATCGAAGCGATCTGAGACCCTGGCATGGAGATTCCGCTCCGCACAGTGATCCTGAACCAGAGTCTATAATGAAGGAATCTACACTTACCGAATTCCATAGACAAGAGAAAGAACCCGAGGCTACTACAGAAAATATACCAGAGGCCACTCTTACCATCCGAAAGTCTACTCGAATGAAGTACACTCCCGTACGGTACTCCTCTTGACAAAGAACGGAAGATGTTATGATATAGCGGTTTGCATTCAATAAGCAACGCCGTATACGGCATCCACCGCCACGCGCGACATGCATCGAAATCGTTCATGCATGACCATATCCACTATATATTCGACTGCTTTCGTAGCATGAATATCTTTGATCATAATACTAATCTTACTATATACTACCGTTTGTTAATAAACTATATATACCTTCTTGTGTTTGTTGATATTATAACATATATATATACAAAATAACGCAAATTTAATTCATATCCATTTGTAGATTATAGTACTTTCACAGTATACTTATACGTGGTTAATAATTTGAAGTCCGCAATGGAAGAAGAAAATGGTTTGATAACTGTTGATTGACTATCAATGCACTTTCCTAAAAAGTATTCTTTCAACTCCTCAATGCTAGATCAGTACGAAATAAAGTTGATTTGATTATACAATTATTATTGATTATAGGTATTATAGACCTAATTGTTCTATATCTGCTATCACTGATACTTGGCTATTGCCAATTTATAACTAGGACCTACTGGTGATTCTGCTCTAACTTCCCAACTGACCCCTGGTGGTTTTAAAGTATTGCTTGCTAATAAGTATACATCACATCGTCGTGGGGGCCTAGCTCTGTTATTCTCATCGGAACTTAAGATTATTTCGTCATCCACACTATGTTTCTCTTCATATGCAATTATGATCTATAATATTCAGTTTCCTTCATTATTTACCATTATAATTATACTTATCTACCTTCCACCTTCATCTAGCCTATGGAGTTTCTTAACTGACCTATCTTCTATTTTAGAATCTTTCACATCAGTTAACATGGTTAACCGTATACTTATATGTATAATATAATTATATAAAAATTATTATTCTTGGTGATTTTAATATTCAAATTAATAATGATAATTATGCTTCCTTATCTATGAATGAACTTATATTTGAGTATTACTTGACGCAACATGTTACTTTTCCTACTAACACTAATGGTAATACTATTGATTTAGTTTTATCTTTAATGATTCTAATTTAATTTCATATCCCATTCAAAGTTTTCTAATATCTGATCACTTTTCCATTTTATTTAATCTGAACTTGCCGGTGATACAAATTAATCTACCTTCTAGATCGTTTCGGAAACTCTCCTCTATTGATAAACCAATGTTTGTTAACTATGTATTCCATCAACTTAATAACAATATATCTTCTGATTTGTCTACACTTTGTGATTATTTTAATTTGTCATTATTTCATTCGCTTGATATTTGTGTACCCTCCATTACACTTATCAACCGAAATTAATCTAAGTTTTCCTGGTTTAATATTGAACTTGTTAACCCGAGGCAACTACTTCGTAGACTACAACGTAAATATGTATCCTCTAAATTTGAAATTGATCTTATTTCCATTAAAGTTTTCGATCGTTTTACAAGAAAAAACTTCTCTCTACCAAATCCTCATACTTTACTGAAATTCTCGGTAGTTATGGAATATATTCTAAACAAGCTTATAAATTATCTTTCACCTTAGTAGGTAAAACCCAGACTAAGCATTTTCCGGACCAACCTGATTTAGTTTTTTCCAACCTGTTAATTTTTTAGCCAATTTCTTCACACAACAAATTTCTAGCATTATCAATGTACTTACAAAAATCAACTCGGCACGACTCAATCTCAATTTAATATCCACTCATAATCACTGTTCATGTTTTTCGCTTCCCACACATGGCATTGTACTCTCTTCCATGACAATCAATTACCCTGTTGATCCTATTCTACTCAATCTACTTCGTTCATTATCACCATATTTTATGTGACTTATCGCTGAATTCATTCATAGATCACAATATTCTTTATATTGGACTTAATGAAATTGGTATACACGGTCAAGTTGAATTATATATTTTGTTTCATCTATAACATCTTTTGTGAAGATTAACTTCTCGTTATCTACTCCTTATTTTTTACATACACGGTGTTCCACAATGCTCTGTTTTTGGTCCTATATTGTTAATTATTTGTATTCTTCCTATAAAATCAATTTTTCACAAATATCCTAATATTAACTATTATCTTTATGCCGATTATCTTCATATATATAGCCATTTCCTAATTCTAGTGATTCTGGTCTTATTCAAATATCTATGTTTAATTGTATTAGTACCTACTGATCTCATTCATTGGTTCTATCATAACGCATTTCCTAAAATCTATCTAAAACTAATAACCTACTATCATATTCTCAAGATACAGTTCTACTCTATCAATCACACATCTTTTTCTACTATCTCTTCAAACTTCTCAATATATAACTACCCTCGGTTTCACTAGATTTCACCCTATAACCTCTCAACCTGACTAATCTTCACACATTAATAATATGATTCGCACTGATAACTATTTTCTATATAATATTAGAAAATCTCGTTATAAGCTTAACTTTGTCATGACTAAATGTTTAATTCACTCGCTAGTATTCAGTAGATTTATCTACTGATGTTATTATTGTAGTTAACGTTAAAACGTATATCTGTTAACCGGATCATATAGGATAAAAAAATCAATATACTGATTTTTTTTATTATATGCATATAAAGTTATGTATATATATATATAGTATATAATATACACACAGTGTATTTTTATTTATTGTTTATGTAGACCCTGAGTAATTCACTTTGTGCGTCAATATAAGTAATAGAGTATACTAGTAAATTACTAGTAGTGATATTATTACTTGTATACTAGTTTATATTCATTACATTTTAGTCTTACAATTTTGTGGGGCCTTAGTATACCTTTCTGGCTACGGGCCTGCCATAGATAATATGATAATAGTATTATAATTAAACAGAATGTTTAGGGCAGTTTATGTACTACGATTGGGAAGGTATGCACTCTGAAAGCAATATAGTTCGATATGATATAATCAATAAACTGACGCGAAACTATGCGTTCCATGGTCTTATAAATTGATGTTAATTGCGAAACAGGACGATAGTTGGATAGTTTGGAAGAATCAAGATTATGTTTCTTTATTATCGAAGTGATGTAGGCATACGTCATTGATTGTGGAACAAAGATAATGATAAACGAATTAAACCAGTAATTATATCAATTAGTAATAGGGGAAAGTAACCGAATACGAACAGTGCCCGAATACGGACACTCTCGGTATCTCAGAAACCATAAATCCTACAAAAAAAATGTTAATGAATAACATATTCATAATAATAAAAATAGTCTAAAAAAGTATTTTTTATTTTTGAATTATATAATATATTGCTAATATATCAAATAAACTGATTTTTTTATTACGTTTTTAAATTTATGAAAAAAAATGTCAACTTAAAACCTTCTCAAGATTATATAAATGTATCGATATAAAATATAATACTATATTATTAAAAAATAAAGCATTCTAAAGATTGTATTTTTAATTTCTATATTTTTTATCAAATATTCATAAAGTTATAAGCATATATCTAGAGGTCATATAAGTTCCTAATACGGACACTCTAAATGTCTTAATACGGACACCCTATAACCAATTAGCGCGCAGCGTATAAACAATTCTGATATTCATAAAAATCGCGTGTGTTATAATATTAATACCACCAATAAAGATAATTCTAAAAAAATGATTATTTAGATACTTAAATTGTATTATTAATTTAAAAATAATAAAAATAAATAAATTATTAACTAATTAAATTACAATATATTTTTTATAAAATTAATTATTAATAACGTAATTGTAATTTGTCTGATTGTTTCATCAATAATATATAGTTTTATAGTGGTATATAGGGTGTCCGTATTATATCACCGGGTGTCCGTATTCGGACATGGGTACCGAATACGACACCCCCGTTATCTATGGAATTAAAATATTAAATAAAATTTAAAAATTACAATAATATCTATAATCATAAAATATTAATATATTGTAATTTTTGAATACAAATAATGAGTCATACAAAGTTAAGACCATTTATTGTTAAAGTGTCCGTATTAGGTTACTTTCCCCTACTTATAAGTAATTATAATTATTACAATAATAAAACTAATAATATCTCTATAGGTAGTAACATTTATGTTAAGATAATTAACTTATTAATATGTAATATATATTTATATAAGTTGAATCACTAATTGTCTTTATTGACCAATTAAATAATATAGACATTATAGCCCTAACAGAAACGTGGCTAGGGAAAGATGATTATCCTAACTTATATTTTAATAATTATGAATGTTTTTCACAAAACAGAATAAAAAAAAATAAAAAAAGAGGTGGTGGGGTACTTTTATTTATAAAAAAGACCATCATTAGTAATAAACTAGATAAATATACTATATACATTCCAGATGCTATAGGTATATTGACTGTATCTATTATATTTAATAATCTGAATTTCATTCTTGTAGTCAACTACAGAAGTCCTGATTCTAGTTTAGATGAATATAATAACTAATTTATACTTTATTTAGTAACATTAAGAAAGACATTATAATATGTGGAGATTTTAATGATGATATCTCTAAACTTAATAGTGATTTAGAAATAAATATGATGTCAATGGGAATGTATTCATTAATTAAGTCCCCTACTAGAATAACCTCTAAGAGTAATTCTATTTTAGATAACTTCTATACAAATTTTATTACTGACATATTATCTTCTGGTATAATTAATTACGAATTATCAGACCACTTACCTATATTTTTAAATATAAAACTAGAAAAACATATAGAAATCAATAATGGACAAGTTATTTACAAAAGAACGTTAAATAAAAAAAACATTGAGAAGTTGATAAATGACTTATCATCTATAGACTGGAATTATTTATATAATTCAGACAATGTTGAATTTTGTTATGATAAATTTATAAATACATTCCTAAATAGTTATAATGGTTGCATACCATTGAAAAGTGTACACATAAAAAACAACAAAATAAAAATTTTCATAACGAATAAAATTAAAAATGCAATAAATAAAAAAAATAGACTTTATAAAATATTTCTAAACAATAAAACAGATAGAAACTGGGATTTATTATTCAATTAAAAAACAACTAAAATACACAATAAAAAAAGAAAAAAATAAATATTTCTCAGAATTATTTAACAAATCTAACAACATAAATGATAAATGGAAACTTTTAAATAAATTAACCCATAATAATTTTTGTTTAGATAAAATCAACAATGTTGTTAATAAAAATAATGATGCTATAGATTCTACTAATGTTGGGAATGAATTTAATATTCACTTTGCCAGTATGGGTAAACATATTAATAATAGTTTTGAAAACTTGTATATTGAAAATAATTTAATAAATAGTAATATAAATTCAATATATATTAATGAGACTTCAGAACTAGAAATCATTACTATCATTAATAAAATAGACTCTAAATGCTCAAAAGATCATGATGGCATTGATTTTAAATTAATAAAATTGGTCATATACCCTATATTAAAACCATTACTTCATATATTTAATTTAATATTAAACAAATCCATATATCCATCGAATATGAAAAAATCAGTAATTATACCTATTCACAAGAATAACAATAAAAATAATATAGAAAACTACAGACCTATAAGTATAATACCGCAATTCTCAAAAATTATTGAAAAAATAATTAAAAAGAGAATAGATAATTTTATAGAAAAAAATAATATCATATCTTCAAATCAATATGGCTTCAAAAAAAAATCAAACACATTACATGCAATATATGCCTTAACAAATAATATAACTAATTCCATTGATAAGCATAATAAAATAGCTGCAGTATTTGTTCACATTAAAAAGGCTTTTGATACAATTGACCATAAAATACTATTCATTAAATTATATAAATACGGAATAAGAGGGCAAACCCTTAATTTAATTATATCCTATTTATATAACAGAAAACAATCTGTCAGATATAATGATAAAGTATCACCTCTAATTACTGTATATGATGTGGGGTTACCCCAAGGATCTATACTAGGGCCACTACTATTCATTTTATATATTAATGACATATCAAATTTATTTATTAACTCTATTGATACAAAATTGATATTATATGCTGATGACACTTCTATTACAATAAATAATGCAAATAATAGTAAAATAAATGAAAACTTAAAAATATTGTCAAACTGGTTCATTAACAATACATTACAACTAAATATTAGTAAAACAAAAGTAATGTACTTCTACAGCAATACAAGTATTACCAACACAAATGAGATAATAACGCTAAATAACCAAACCATTCACTGTGTAAATCAATATAAATTCCTAGGGATTTACATTGATACTAAATTAAATTATAAAAAACATATCATTGAGTTAAAAATAAAATTAGCTAAAATATTGTATTTATTTAAAAAAAATTCATTTATAATTGATACTAAAATACCCTATTATTATATAATGCACTAATAGTTCCAAACTATATGTATTGTCTGATAATATGGGGAATTAATTATAAGAGTAATATAAATAAATTATTTATACAACAACAAAAAATAATTAGATTAATTAATAAAACACCTAATCGTATACACAATACTTATAAATTACATAATACTGATTTGTTATTTAAAAAATTTTTAATTTTAAATATATATTATTTAATTAATTACATATCTCTTAATTTTATGCATAATGTATTTAATAAAAAATTACCAATCAACATAACAAATAAATTTGAATATAAAATAAATAACTACAATATAAGAAATAAATGCAATTATAGAATACCTAAATATAAAACAAATAATAAACTTCATACAATAAATGTATATGGTATTAAACTTTGGAATGAATTAAATAATACATGTAAAAACTTAAAATACAATGCATTTAAAAAATATATAAAACTTGAATATTTAAATAAATATTAATCTCATTATTAACACTCGTCAAATATAATTGTAATATATATATATATATATATATATATAACAGTTGATATATGTTATATATATTTACCAATTGTTGTTGTATATATAATTTTAAATTAGTTCATTAAATTACCTCATTTCTTTCTTTCATGTTTTACTATTCTTAATTTTATCGTTGTCATATTATTGTATTATTTTATTATTGGAGGGTACCCTCGTCGTGAGTATAGATTACAAGATAATCTCTGGTACTCTCCTTTGAGCAGAAATTGTATATACTGCATTATATTGTATTTCTACTCAATAAACCATATTCAATTCAATTCAATTCAATATAGAATTTATAAAAAAATAGTGTACAAATATTGAATTAAATATAAATGTATATTAATGTATGTAATATTTTTATAAATGTAATGAAAATATAATTATTTTATATCATTATTATTAAAATTATTATTATTTTTCAAGAGAAAATATTAAAATTAGTACACATTATAATTACTAATGTATGTTATGCCCGGGTGATGAGTTTTTTAGTTATTTCGATATATGGTACCTGATTTGACTCTAAGTTGACCACATATTTCATAAAATTTACCTATATATAGGAACCTATATTAATGAATGTAGGTATTAATAATATATATCCTATTAATATTTTTAATTATCTGGAGAAACGTTAATTAATTTATAAATTTTAAATATTGTAATAAGTAACTCATTTTTATCCAATGGATTTTTATGAATTACTCATTAATACGAATTCGGACCTATTAATAGGAGCCACTTAACCTCGTCAAGGTATCGTATACTAAGTGGATTTCGACTCAGTTGCTATGTGAGGATTACAGGAATTTCAACCTAACATTTCATTATTTGTGAGTTTTTGGTTTCATTCATGGAGTGAGCTGATTTCTAGCCGATAGAATGTTATGTATTTTAGTTACATTAATTTATAAACAGATACTGGCGTAACTGATATATATATATATATATATATATATACAGGGACGGATACAGGGGGGGCTAGGGGGGCTCTAGCCCCCCCCTCATGATTATGATTTTTTATGAATTTGTGGACATTATTTATTTAACTGGATACATTTGATATATATATATATACATATATACACAAACTACAGTGTATACAATATATATTATCCCAATGGGCCACTGCAATGGGATCCCATGGGATGTATTATATTAGCGATTTACATATTTATAATTAATAAGTAAAACATATGAAGAAAGGTATCTTCTGCTAAAAAAATACTCGCACAACAATCCATAAACCATCACGTTTTTAAATCACAAAGAAAATGTAAATATTTGTACATTTCAAATGATCATTTATGTAACAACTTCAAAGTTGTTACACACGATGTTATTCTACGGTGAATCTTTAAATAGCGGATTGTAAATACCATGTTTTTTTCATTTAAACATGTATCACAATCAAGTTGGAAAATGTGTCACTTCGTCCATGATTAAGTTTAAAGATGCGATTGCAGATTTAAGAAAACATGAATCTACTATTTACCACAATAACTATTTGGAAGACAATTCTCGTTTTATTTAAGTGATGGAAAATAAGAAGCAATCTGCTATAATGCAAGTCAACAATTCAACATCTAAACAAATTGAATGCAATATATATATATATATATATTTCTATAGCAAAATGCTGATCTAGGAAATTTCAATGCACTTCTAAAACTATGTATAAACTCTGGAAATGATATATTAAAATAACACTTGTGAATGTGTAATAAAAATGCTAAATACACCTCAAAAACAACACAGAATGAATTGATATTTGAATGTGGTGAATATATTAAAGAAAGAATAATTGATGATATAAAAAAAGCTAAATATTGTTAGGGTACTAGCTGATGAAACCACATACGTATTTAATACTGAACAAATGGCTTTAGCAATTAGATATTTTAATAGTAAGTGTATCACTGAAAATATTATTTCTTTCATAGAATGTGAAAATCTTAGTGGAGAGAGTAGAGCTAACTTTATTAAGGATACACTAACTAAAGCTGAATTAAATATTAAAAATTTAAGAGGGCAAGGATACGATGGAACAAGACATATTTCTGGCAAAGTAAAAGTAGCGTCAATTATACTTTTGAATAAATATCCTAAATCTACATATGTACAGTGTAGATCAGATGTATTAAATCTATCAATAGTAAATTCATGCATAATCTCATTAATTCAAAATATGACGGGGATATTATGAATCTTCATATTTTTTGAATATTCTGCTAAGAGGCAAGGTTTATTAGAAGTTAGAAAATATTATACTAATTTGTGTTAAATCTTCTAGAAAGAAATTAGTTACCTTTGTAAAACTAGATGGGTTGCCAGACATGATGCTTTGAGAGTATTTATTGAACTGTATCAAGTAATTATTGAAACAATGTTAGAAATAAATGAAGATAAAACATATAATTCAGAAAGTATAACAAAAGCTAACAGTCTTTACAATTCTATGATTAATACACAATTTATTATGTCATTAATTGTATGTAATAATTCACATTAATAATGTCATAGAAAATTTAACAACTGCTCTCCAGAGTATGTCAATAGATGCATATAAGGCTAATCAATATATTAAAAGTGTAAATAAAGGGATAGGTATATATACCTTTATTTACACTTTTAATATATTGATTAGCCTTATATGCATCTATTGACATACTCTGGAGAGCAGTTGTTAAATTTGCTATGACATTAGTAATGATATATCCTACACGTGTGTAGAGCTAACATTGATGAAGTACAATTGGAATGGAATGAAGAAGCATCACATTTATTATCATATTCAAATCAAGTAATTTATCTACCAAGGTTAAATAAAAGACAGCTACATCGTGCAAATACACCTGCTTCATCAGATGAAGAGTATTTAAAAAAAAGTAATATCTATTCCATTATTGGATCATTTTATAATGGATATGAAAGAAAGAATCAATAAAGAGATATTATATATATATATATATATATATATATATATATATATTGGAGTATTCTTAATTCCAAAAGTAATGAATGAAAACAAGTATTCGTGGAAAGAAAATATACTTAATTTTTATGAATTAGTCAAAGTGATTTAGCAAAGTTACATTTAATAAAAACCTAATTGATTTTCTGGGAATTTAAATGGACAGAGACTAAAGATCTATCTAATACGGTAATAAATACTCTCAATAACATGCCAAGTTAACTTGAAATTATTAAATGTATTTAGGTACCTACATTAAATTATATATATATATATATATATATATTAATAATATATCATTTATAATTTATATAGGTGTATAAGTGTATAGTATAGGTGTATTTTTTCTAATATCTATGAAATGATTTTATTGATGGCTATAGCTACTATTGATGGCTACTACCCAAATTACCTCGTGTTAATGTGAACGTTCATTTAGCTGATTAATAACAATACATTTATTGTATTATAAGACATAGGACCTATTTACGTTCGACTATGAGTGAAGATATACTAAATGGACTTTCTTTATTATATATATACATAAATACATATAGATCGTGATTGTGTTTATATTATTTCCAAATTTGCATTACGTAATCCAAGAAGAATGCAATTGATTAATATATTGAATTAATAATTTTTAGTAAAAATATAAAATTGCATTCTATTTAATTTAATATATTATTTAATTTATATATATATATATACATATTATTCAATTGAATAGTATCATAGTAAATATATTTACATATATATATCCTATATCCTATATCCTATGTCTTATTTTTAAAATACACTTTTAATTGAATGTCGGCCCCCCCCCCCTTGAAAAATACCTGTATCCGCCCCTGTATATATATATATATATATATATAAAACGATCCGGATGGGTATACATTTAAATGAAAACCACTGGTGTCTCTTAATTGCGGATTACCTGAAGCGAGAAGTGGGAATCTGCGATAGTATAGGCAGAAATAACACGGATGCCGTATATAAATTATTGATAGTCTACACTGTAGATAATATGTGGTATTTATATTAGTACTAATAATATAAACTTGTTCTCATTTCAGAAAACCGGTTCTAAAGGTGGTGACTCAGATGAAAGTGAGAAATGGGTCAGGAAATTCAAC
>OZ025244.1:8890418-8922918 GCA_964019155.1 Osedax fenrisi | reverse complement strand
CAATATGTTACACATATCGATACGATAGCAAGTGTTTTTAATTTAATCTTTGAATTAATCATAAATTCAATGGGGATATCGCAATTGATAATTTCGTTAAAAAAGGAAAAAAATTTATTTGATTTATAAAATAAATTATTTATTTTGAAATCTACATCCCTAACTATTATAAATTGTTATAGAATATTTTATATATAATATATAAAATCTATAAATATAACATTTATATATAGATAAGAAAACATATCCATTACTTTATATTATAGATTTTGAATTAGCTAAATACATATAAAAATTCATTACACTCTGATATAATAAAAAAATAACATTTATATATTGATAAGAAAATATAAAACTATTACTTTATAATATTGATTTTATATTAGCTAAATGTATAATTTTATTAATTTATAATTTATTTAAATTTTTTTGAATTTATTTATTGTATACTTTTCACATGCGTTTACTCGGAATACATTTTGTTGCTATGTTTACGTATATACATTAGTGTTTAGATAAAAGTTCTGAAGTGATCCACCTAATTTCTATTGCTATATATATAAATAACATATGTATACACAATTCAATAGAGACAATATTACAAATATAATTATGATGTATTGGATTGTATAAAATTGGTAACAAAAATAAAATAACATAAAATGATGTGTATTATAAATATAAAATATATATTTTTATTTTTGTTGCTCTAGAATTATAGATATAAATGTCATTTTTATATAACAATAAACAATGTTTAAATTCAATGAAGATATGTTTCGAAACACTAAATAAACGAAGGCAATGTGTTCCCTATCTCTATACATGTAAATTCAACAAAATGGCCGTCCCATAGCGATATCCACTTAATAACCATATATTTTATCATATATAAATATTCTACTATATAATAAATCTATAAGCTGGCAACGTCAGGTCTCCTCTATAGAGGATAGTATATATCACTTTATATATATATATATATATTAGAGAGGAAATTGCCAGCTTATATATAATCTATAGATTGGTATACCAGATCAACTATCTAGTATGCGTCACGAGTTAATATTTAAAGCTATCACCTTTATTTGATCAGATAACTGTTTGTGTGGTTGAAATAAGGGAGATAAAATTATTATTATTATCGGAAAAGATGTGATAAAATAAATATCGTAGCTCAACAAGTTTAACATACTAGATAGATAAGTTGAAATACCAATATATGACTTATATATATAAATATATAAATATACCATATATAATATACATAAATATGAAGAGACTAGTTTTAGTTGTATAACATATATGTTATATCTATATATATATATATATATATATATATATATATATATATATATATATATAACATATAACATAAATACATCTGCGTCAACTTTATCTATTTTCTGAATAATATATTTGGTATTTCTTTTTCATTATATTAATTATGATATATTGTAGGATTGACGGAGATATTAATATTAGGTATTTTGGGAGTAAGAGCTATGGAACATAGAAGGGATAATGGTGAGGGGAGGTAGTATGGGATTCAGGTTTGGTATTATAATTGAGGGTAACGGTGTTTGGATTGGAAGGAATGAGTTTGGGAAGGCTTGAATGGGTTTCATAGAGAGACAATTTGAGCAAGAGAAATATAAATTAGCCGAATTAAAAATAGCGATAGCGTAAGCAGTAGGGAGGATTGTTAAAATTAGTCTATGATCTAGATACTATAGATGAAGGATGGATCAGCTATAATGGAAATTATAGAAGCATTGTTTATAGGTGAGATAATAATATATAGTAGGAATCGTATAGTAAGTACATTATGAAGTCATATTTAATAAAAATATAATATAAAATAATAAAATATAATATAATATTAGAGTTTATAAACAAAACTGCTCGCGGTAACAATTTATATACAGTTTGTAGTTGTTTCTTTGAGGGGCACCATGTTGAGTATACTAACTATAGATTGTATATGTGAGTACCACATGTGTTCCGAGGTAAGAGGTAGCCACCGAGACTATAGTAGCTATATATAACTATAGCTCAATATACTTGAGTTTACATACTGACCCGGGTGCAGCGGACAAACTTAGATGCAATAGACCGACACGGACAATATACCAGAGACTATATATCTATGGTAATAGGAGGCATAACAACCTACAATATATACACAATAACTTACCGTAGGATAGTCGTAGGTAGTCCAAATCTCATTATATAAATATTGATAATTCGTACTATGGATATGTCGGATTTCTCGATAAGTCAGAAAAATGTAGGTTGTTTGTTTAGATTTATATCTAGTTCATTGTTAAATTAATATGATAAGAAGGATTGGAAAGTCTGAATTCTCGATAAGTCGATCATATTGCCATTTATTTTATGATTTGTATAATGGAAAAGTCGGAATTTTTATAAATTATCAATCATTTTTACTTTAAATAATGTAATAATTGGCAGTTTTGAATACCAGTACAATTTAACACAAGTAGTATCTACATGCAATTGTAAGCACCTAATTCGCATATCTATTTATATAAAGCGTGACTATATAGTAGCCTAAAGAGTATTCTGAAATTTCTCAATTTAGGATATATATATTTAAATATAATAAATACATCAAGCTACACAATACATAGTTCATGCTATTCATTACTTGAAATCAAGTTTGAACGACATTTTAAACTAATGCAATATGAGTTATTTTATACAACTGTCATATATTTATATTTTACCTAATTCTACCTTTGTATTTGACCTAATTCACTATAAATCTATGGTAACTTAGTATCACAATCGATAATTATTTTATGATCATTTATTTTATAAATATAACAATAACACAATGCCTAAAAAATTTTATTTGTATACAATTACTTATATTGTTTTTATACTTTATATTATGTGTTTCATGATTCCAAATGTTACTTAATTATAATAAACTATACATGTATACATTGTTATAATGACATTATTATAATGAAATTTAATACAACTTTGTATGACTCACTGAATCTTATAATTTTCGATATTAATATTATTCTGTTCGAGATGGCAATTCCACTAAATATATTTACAATTGTCTTTACAACTGATTTTAAACGTGGCTAATGATACAGTCAGTTTATATTGTGTGTATATATATATATATATATATATATATATATATATATATATATATATATATATATATATATATATGCATGTATGTGTTAGTATATGTACTAATAAGTTATAACGTATTTATACATATTAGTTAATAGTATTAATGAAATACGCATAATATATTACACTTTATAAAATAATATTGATAACAATTATGATTAATAATACAATAAATAATAGATTAAAATTGGTAAAAAAATAATATTGATAAACATAAAGATTATTAATAAAATATAATACGTTACACTTTGTAAAAAAAAATTACATATAGTATTATTTTTATTAAAATATGTTAAAATGATTAAATGTAATACCAATATTAAATATATAACTTTATCTTATCTAAAGTTGAAAAACTCTAAGATCGAACAATGTCGTCTCGATTCTAAAGATATGGATTTATAAAATATAGTTCATGTCATGTATTATAACAGGGTCTATACAAGTTATGTTATTCTATTATTTGTTTATATATGTTATTCACATGTTATGTTCATTATATCAATTAGTTTATTATTATAATTATTATTATAAGTGTATATCCCGAGTAACCAAACACGTTGCCCGTCAACATAAAATATATAACAACGTTCCAATGTTGTATATATTATAGGTCAAATAAACACTTTGGATATACTTATTCTATTTATGCAATATATGTTCCTATTTTGTATATATTATAGGTCAAATAAACACTTTGGATATGATTATTTTATGTATTCAATGTATGTTCCAATTTTGTATATTTTATAGGTCAAATAAACACTTTGGATATCATTATTTTATGTATTCAATATATATTCAAATTTGTATATTGTATAGGTCAAATAAATACATTGGATATTACAACAGCGATATCTATTGTGCAATATTATATTTTATAGAATATATCTCTTATCAATAATAATTATTATTAATAGAATTCTATATCAATATAATTGTATAATATATACATACGCGCACACACAAACAAACACGTACACACATACACATGTGTACACACACATATATATATATATATATATATATATATATATATATATATATATAATATCTAAGAGTGTTAATGTATACACTTTCTCTGTTTAATATTTATGTGATTTATTTCACATCCCACATTAAAGTAATAATGCACTAATGAACAAATTAGTTAATTAGTTTGGAAATATACATTATTATAATGGAATATGTAAATACGATATATTAGGTAAAACAACTATTAATAATATGATTATATATATATATTGAAACTCTTCAGCGTCGTGCAGTAAGAATACTTTACAAAATTGGTCGTCGAACAATGGTTTCCATTTCATAGCTGTTGCATTCGCTTGGATGGTTAAAGTTACTTCTAGTTTGTATGAATACGAAAAAATTCGGACCAGGTAAACTCGGACCACTTTGAAATAAAATTCGGACTACTTTTGAAGAAGATTCGGACCAGTTTAAAATAATTATATATAGTATACTTCTATAATATGGGTTAAAGCATAAAAGTGGTTCGAGTTTTCTTTAAAAGTGTTCCTAGTTTATTTCAAAAGTGGTCCGAGTTTACCTGGTCCGAATTTACCTGGTCCTAAATTACCTTTTCCGAGTTTACTGGTACCCGTTTGTATTACTCATCGAGCCATTTATAAATGATATATCAAGCTTGCCCTGATTATCTCGCTAATGTTATTACTATACACTCTACTATCAACCTCGTAGTGTTTGTTCAAATATGATGCTCCATCAACCTATCACTACGACAGTAAACGTAGAAGCGTCATTTGCAGTCGTAGCTCCAAAGTGTTGGAATGCATTACCAGCGTAGATCAAATGCAGATCAACTGAATCTGAAACTTTATTTAAAAGTAAAGTATATAACTATGTATGTCTTTATAACTGCATTATTTAATATTGTTCTCTTTCTTTTATATATATATATATATATATATATATATATATATTGTTCTTTTTATTGTTCTTATATTTATTTATTTTCAAATTCTTATAATCTTCATTATTATTCGCTTATATGACGCCGATAAACATATGATGTTTTGTAGTCTATAAACTACTTAATAATAGTAATAATATAAATATATAAATATATATATATATATATATATATATATATATATTTATTAGAGGAGATATTGTCAGCTTATATATTGGGATATCAGCTCAACTATCTAGTATGCATCATGAGCTACTTTTTATATTTAAAATATGGAAGATAACATTATTAATTTTTTCCAGAGAGATGTGATAAAATAAATGTCGTAGATTAACAAATTTAGCAAACTAGACATAATAGCTGAAATACCAATCTATGACGTATATATGTATATACATAAATATAAAATATATACTATACATAAATATGGAGTGACTAGTTTTAAATGAATCGCGTGGTACTTTAAATATTTTATATTTAACTGTATAATGAATATTAAAATAATGTGTGAGCAAGTTAAAATAAATATTGATTATTCGATGATGTATATAATGTATAATATATATATATATATATATATATATATATATATATATATAAATATATATATATATATTGATGTATATATATAAATTATAGTTTTTCATTTAAATTATAAATATATATTTATATATATTTTCCATAGTATATATAACATATATGTTGTGTCTATATATATATATATATATATATATATATATATATATATATATATATATAACATAAATACAGCTGTGTCAACATTATATAAATAATTAATTCTCTAAACAATACATTTGGTATTCATTTTTCACAAAATTAAAATAAGAATATAATATGTAATTTAAATATAATCTATAATTGTACCCTCGCCTTAAGCAGTTTGTATTTATACTTGGAAACATACTTAACACTTTTAATGTGTATATAGTAAACATGTTTAAGTTTTACCATATCTACAACATCATTACCATAAAACATCTTTATAGGAGAAGTTATCCAATTATTGATAAAAGGACTATGCGAAGCATAGTATGCGTGCCTAATTCTAAACCCTTACCATCGACAGAATTAAATTAATATATTGAATGATATTTATTTATTGCCGTGTTATCAACAAACGTTTATTCATCGTATGATCGAGGTGTAGATCATTTTATAATAATTCTATCAGGAATAGTTTGAATAATAGTGTCATCATTCCTTCTGATAGATGAAATCCTCTTTAGCCGCAACACCGGTATTGCCAGAAAAATACGAGTTATAGCTATCCCACCGACACTACTAGGTGCGTAGAATACACCGAGTGAAGTATCTGAAGGTAGTCGAAGCCAACGTCTGACGAACGACCGAATACTTCTGTCCATCATTTTTAATGAATTTAAATATACGTTAGAGAAAGTCAAGGTATGAAACATTCTTGGAATTATATGAATGTTAAGCATAAACATTTGTTGTTATGTTTTAGAGAAGATTTAGAGATTGACAAAAGTGTCGATATTAGGTAAACATTAATTGAATTATTTGTATTATCCAAAGACCATATGTTGATTACAAGATATCTATAAGTGTATTCTATATTTAACGCTTTAATTGTAGAATTATCAATAGATAAAACTATATGGGTTACGTATCCATTATTTTTTATTTGGGTTAATAATTATATTCAATGTAGCGCATTTTGACTTGCTAACGTTTAACCCACATTGAGTTAGTCTAAATAAAACATGATCAACTTGATCTTGCATCATTACATAATCTTTCGCAAATAAAACCAGATCATCTTCACATGCACTATGGCTTATTGTATTATTTCCTTGTAAATTAATATTACCTGGCATATTATCAGTTAAATAATCTATAATAGAGTTAAAAAGAGCGTGAGACATTGGTTAACCTTGTTTTACTCCACGATTGACTGGTAGGTGATACTAGGTGATATTCCATTTTTATATTTTAATTGAGTTGAATAATCAGAATAAGTATGCATGATATAATTGGTATACATTTTAGGAGTCCTTACTCTTTCTGCTAATGTTACAATTGAGTTGTGAGATACTGTATCAACAATGTTAGAAACATACAACAAACACATCTTTAATGGGCGAAATGAATTTGTATGCTGATATATAATATTTTTAAGTAAAAAGATATTCTCAGCAATGTACAAAATATACTTGGTATACATATTAAAATATTGTTGCACAATTAAAATAAGAATCTACTATTTTCATTACCTTTATGATGTATCGTTCATTTTATTATTTAAAAAATATCATTGATATATCTATATATTAATCTAATTATTAAATTACAATTAAATACATATTTAAATGTTCTATTTTACTTCTATAATATATATATATATAAAAAGTTATACATAAATTATTAATTATAAATGCAGATGCGATTTTGTATAAAATAAAATATTTAAATTAATTTTCCTCTAAGTATCCGTATGATTTCTAATCATGATGCTTTTAAACGTAATGTTAAAAAATATATTCTAGCCATGCGCTGATTAATTTAAATTGTTTTTGTTTATAATGTTTATATTTTTTCGTTTCTCTCGTTTAACACTTGCCAGAGCATTTTCATGCTAACTTTGAGTGTATAAATAAATCGTATTGATTGATAGTAGTAGTAGTAGTAGTAGTAGTAGTAGTAGTAGTAGTAGTAGTAGTAGTAGTAGTAGTAGTAGTAGTAGTAGTAGTAGTAGTAGTAGTAGTAGTAGTAGTAGTAGTAGTAGTAGTAGTAGTAGTAGTAGTAGTAGTAGTAGTAGTAGTAGTAGTAGTAGTAGTAGTAGTAGTAGTAGTAGTATTAGTAGTAGTAGTAGTAGTAGTAGTAGTAGTAGTAGTAGTAGTAGTAGTAGTAGTAGTAGTAGTGGTAGTAGTAGATGATATTTGATTACCAGAAAGTATCCTTCATATTAATAGTAAATTACATAGTATAATCATTGTTACCTAACATCTTACCATCTAATATTATTATAAATGGCTTCCCACATCTTACTTAAATATATACGTTTACATGTATATAGATTAATATAAATAATGCATATATACATACATATTATATATATAAGTTATATAATATTAAACACTCAACAAAATGCAAAGTAAATTTAGATATAACATAGAGGTACATTTATATAAATATAGATAATTAATCAGTCAGTTGCTGCAGGTTTAAGAACATTAGCAAAACATAATGAAATTGAGTTTGATGTAGAACCCCTGTCATTATTGTTATCAAACTTTGATAAATTATTCAATGCTTTTAATAGAAATATGGTTTGTAAATTTAATTTAAGATATTATAAATTAATTAATAATAATTATAGGAAGAATCACATAGACCTATGTAGAATTCTTTTAATATATATAGTCACCAAGAGTTCTTTGAATATATTTTATTGTATATAAAACAAATTCAAATGTCTAATAGAAATTTACCATGCTTAGAAGTTATTTAAAATACTTTATTGTATGTATTATATATTATTATTATTTATTTACTTAATATATTTACCTAATAAGGATGGATTAATGCAATAAAAATGCTACCAAAATTATATTCTGTACTAAAAAATTAATATAATATTAAATTTATATTAACAAGAAGATGCAATCAGGTATATATATATGAATATTAATACAAATGAAAATAAAATATCTCATGACTAAGACTAAGATGCGCCTGTAAATTTATTTTGTGTTATACTGGAAAAAAAATATCAATCCTCTAATCCAACACCACAATAATTTAGGATTCTATTACGACAGGTTATGGTTGATTCTTTGAGTAATCACAATCGAGAGGCAAATTGCCAAGATGATTTGGATAATTATTTGTTTAATTTGTCTCATTATAAAATTCAGCGTGCAAATATAGAAAATAGAAAACTGAATATAATTCACTCTATAATAGTTGAAATGGTTTTATATAATGCATGCAATTAAGAGATTTAATATTTTAAATATTAACCATAGGAATTTTATAGTTTTACTACAGTTAAAGAAGATATAATAATTTATATTTCCGGGTACATTATAAGTAAATTAAAAAGAAAAATTTGTAATGACTGTTTAACCTTAATCGAATCAGCAAAATTATCTAACAATACTCATGTTATAACAGAAACTTATGAAAAAGGTATATTTTAATATTGTTTAAATGTAATAATATTCATTTAATAACACACGAGGATGCTAAGAGCTATTAAAAACAAGCATTGGAATCTACACCTGACTAACCAAGAACTATATAAGAACATCCCGAAAATATCTGACACTATTAGAAAACAACGACAAAGTTTCGCAGGACATTGTTGGAGGAGTAAGGATGAACTGGCTAGTGATCTACTACTATGGAACCCAAAACATGGTAAGAGATCCTGTGGCAGGCCCAGGAAATCATATATAGATCAGTTAAAAGAAGACACAATGCTTAAGATAGAAGAACTTCCAACTGTAATGAATGATAGAAATGAATGGAAATTACGTGTTATGAAATGCCGAGCAAGCTCGACTTGGTAAGGGTAAGGTAATAACACACAATCAAAAAAAAGGTATATTTCAATATTATATATATATATATATATATATATATAATAATGTTTTTAATAGCAATGCCCTCTGCTAATAGTATACATGTATCAAAAGTTATTTTATGTATAATTATAGTCATCCTAATACCAAAGCCCTTTACTAATACTAATGTTATACTAATATCAAATCCTATAGGATTTTCTAATATCAAAGATTTACTAATATCAAAGTTATTTGCTTCTTTAGTACTTTCTGATATCACATTAAAATAGCTTTTCAAATATCAAATCACTATGGAAATGTTCTAATATCTAAGCTTTACAATATCAATGTACTTTGCACCTTTAGTACTTTTTGATATCCAATCACTGATAATATATATATATATATATATATATATATATATATATATATATATATATCATACATTAATGCTCTCATATTTATATAACAGATCGATAAGGTTAGTATAAGTTTAATTTATATTTAATATTTGATGTTATAGTTCAATATTATTTATATCTTTGATGTGTTCTTATTAGATCTTGTGAAAAATTATAATATATATATATATATATATATAACATAAGTTATTTAAATTATTAAATATTATATATTTAACATCTTAAAAATACATTATTGTATTTAAATAATACTTAATTTGAATGAATAGGTTCTATACACTAATTATTATTTGATATATAAAAGTATATAAAGTATATATAAAGTAAATCTGTAGAGAAGTCAGTAGTTTATTATCAGCGATGTTTACTAGTGAAATCTTTACATTTTCTAATATTTTAGTTTAGTTACACATTTAATTTACTAAAGAAATTAATATAGTAATATTATTAATAATAATATAATTATTAAATTATAAATGAATAGATAATTAGAATTATTTTCTAAATATCGATGTTAATAAACTACATTATAAACTAAT
Source organism: Osedax fenrisi (assembly GCA_964019155.1). Taxonomy (NCBI): domain Eukaryota; kingdom Metazoa; phylum Annelida; class Polychaeta; order Sabellida; family Siboglinidae; genus Osedax; species Osedax fenrisi. The sequence continues at coordinate 8,912,288 of OZ025244.1, read as the reverse complement.
ACAAAACTATTAACTTTCGTCTGAAATTTATTTATATATATTGTGTTTTCTGTTAAGATATAATTCAATATTGGAGATATTCCTAATGATATTATTATGGGGTATCTTTCTGAACTATCTATGTAGTACATAGTATGTACGATTTTTACTCAATTATTCCTTAAGAATACAATTATTCATTCAAATTAAGTATTATTTAAATTCAATAAAGTTTTAAACATATTTATATATAGTATTTAATAATTTAAATAACTTATGTATCGGCCGAAGCTACTTATATATGGGTAATCAAATTTTAATATCGGGCGAATTGACTTTATTGATTAGGGTGAATCGAATTATTTTTATTCACTACCCTAATAGTTTTATTTTTAACTATTTACTCTGATACACATAATCTTAAATCTGATTAAGAAACATATATATAGGATGAATTTACTATATGAAATAATTTACTGTAAATAGTAAATATATGTACATATATACATAGTACATATATGTATATTGAATATGTTACGCGACTACGAGATTATCACATAATATATTTATAAGCATATTAATAATATAACTAAATAGGGTTATGATAAAATACATTTTATTTATAATTAGTGCATGCATTACCAACATTACACGACAATGAAGAATATAATACATATGTATGACATTATGACATAATTTTTGGTATCGATTTCGATCTAGATATTTATTTATTATATTTTATTATATACTTATTATATAATTATTAATAAATAATAGGTATACTGGGGAAAATGAAATTAAATATCTGGAATTATGTGCAATACTGGATCCGAGATTTAAAACTACTAGAGGTAATACCAAATAATTAAATGCTACATACACACAATCACATACACGCACCTAAATAACCACTCTATCACGCAGATTCCATACTCTACTACAACATCCCAAGCGGTCATAAGCCACACCGGAACTGAGGCTCCTCAACCCGAAACCGAGGCTCACCACCCCCAAAGTATAGAACCAATATTGATATACGAACTACCCCCCGGAGCTGAAAATGAAAGAAAAATTAAACACTACACTGACATGTTGAATATGACCTGCTAATATGAAACTTGGTGGGCGGAGAGGGAGGAATTCTGCAACGAAGCGGAGAGAGAAGATGACGTGGAAACGCATAATATCCTACAACAGATGAGATACGACGGCTGTGCACTTAGTGAAATATCTAAGTTCATAGCCGGCAGAACTGAGGCTCAACCGCTGCAACGTCAACAATACTATGAACAATTGACATATAATATTAATAATTTAAAAAAGCAGTCTCTAATTATTATTTGACCGTGGTCATGAAGATCCGATTATCGAAAGTCAATTATTTACTTTTCGTGTGTAGTAATAGAATATCAACTATATGTATCCCAATAACTTTTATTAGTCATATCAATGTATACATTATAATATATATTATATATTAAATATTATATAATATCGTATTATTTATTTATTAATCTAATTTTTTAAAACAATTATTGAAATAAAATGTTAAAAAATATATTAATGTATATATTATAATAATATTATTAATTATTTATCGAACTAGTTACTTTATAATTAAGATAAATTATATTTTGCATATATGTTACTTTTGAAAATCCTTCCACTGATTTGAAAATATTATGTCATTATATTATAAATGATATGCAAGAATATGCAATAACTTGGTTTTCGGTAAAAGCTAAGCCACATTTTTATCAGGCGCCAATTTATATTTATAATATGATTAATAATACTAAAATAATTAATCATTATCGTATTATTAATATTTTATTAAAGTCATTAATAATAACTCATTTGCATTACATAGTGAAAATATAATATGTGCAATGCTTACGGATACTAGAAATGAAGTGAGGTTAAGGGCTGTAAGGATTATTATGTGATATAGGGGTAGTAGTAATAATAGTAATGCTAGTATATTTATTAAACAAACATTAATTATAATGCAAATTGCTATTTTGAATTAATAGATCAGAATGGAATATGGCTTGAATCAATCCTATATCGTCATATTTCTAATGATTGTTTAAACAATTATATTAATTCTACAGTACCTATTATTATATTTCTATTCTATCCGAGCCATACCCAAAATGTTGAGTGACATATTCGTCTTGTATCTCAGACATCTAATACAATCGTATCTCCTGAATTAAGAGATGCACGAATTAATATAACTCTAATACAATGACAGTTAATTCCACACTTTGCATCGAACTGTAATTTAGTTGTTTAATTTTAGTCTGATGTATATATTTCACTTTCCGTATTATTTTTGTATATAATAAACTATATATTTCTTTTATTTTAAATAATAATATAATATTTTATACTCTAATACAACGAAATTTAATTCCACACTTTGCATCGAAATGCAATTTTGTTGATTAATTTTATTTTGTTGTATATATTACATTTTCTGTATTATTTTATCATATTATTTTTGTATATATATACATATATACAACTAAATATATTATATAATAAACTATATATTTCTTTTATATTAAATAATAATATAATATTTACATTATATAATAAATATTAATTTTATTAATTATTTGATATGATATTATATCACAACTTTCTTAACAATTTTAGTTATTTTGAAATAATAAATACAAATAAGAATACATATTATGATGCAAAAATATATAGATTATATTTATGACATGTGAATAAAATTAGTTTATAAATACAAATTATTCAATTATAATAAATAATTTAATTTTATAATTTTCAGCCTATAAGTTTAATTTCATATCGTTAAATGCTAATAGTAAACGACTATATTGGTCATTATATTAAAAAACTGACCCAATTTATTATATTAACCTTTTTTTTTCAATTATGACAACCCTATATATTATTTATAATGCAATTGTCAAAATGAAAACGCCAGCCCAAAAATCATTCAAATCCACTCATTTATATACAATAATATCATATAACTCTATAAGATAACATTATTTTTGTATTAATAAAATACTATATGAAAATACTCACCCTTAGTGTGCATGTATTGAAATAGGCAGATATACACAACCACTCATGCACATCTACACATCTAGACATCTATACATGAATATGAACATTGACAAATACACACCTACACATACACGAATATACCTTACACACATACATAAACATACCTATATACCTACTTACACACACACATAAACATACCTATATATCTAATTACATACTTGCATCTATACCGACATACACATACCTACACACCTACCCTCTTACCTATAGTGAGTGGAGCACTGATGTTCCTCCTCTCTCGGTCTAGCACACCTTTGTCTGCGCGGCTGTGATTGATGTTGTGGTTGATGTTGGTGCGGCTTGTGTTGCTGATGTTGATGTTCGTGTTGTTGTTGTTGTTGTTGTTCGCGGCGTAGCGTTCACATGGACGGGAGTCCATGCGCAAACGCTATTACAGCCTCTGGTTGTTCAATCAGGGCTGACAGTAGGGGCGCCGCTCCCCCAAACTCACGGATTCGTCTTCGAGCTGTGGCCGGGCACTCTTGGAGCCAGTGCTCGAGCGTCTCTGGGGCTCCTTGGCAGTGTGGACAGGTCGCGGAGGAGTCAGCATCGACGATGTTTCGGTATGCTGCCAGCTTGTGGCAGTGGCCACTGCGGAGCTGGGCTAGTAGGACCGAATCCTTTCTAGAGAGGGAGACTGGGGCTCGCTTGCCGTTAAAGACCGCTTTGGTTCTCTCGTGGCTTATGGCCGGGTCCATCGTTTCTCTCTTCGTGAAGGCTTTGGCTGTCTGGAAGGTTATACCACCATCCGTTGCCGCTGGTTCTTCGTCTGAAGCTGCCACTGCATTGGCTTCGACGTCCGCCCACTCGTTTCCTATGAGCCCTATATGGCCGGGGACCCATTGTAGCGAAACACGTGTATTCAACGAGTTCAGAATTCGGCGGGTCTCTGCTAGGTCTGAACCATCGCTCAATCCAGGCGACTGTAGTGCTGTCAGGGTTGACTGGCTGTCGGTGCAGATAATGAAGGGGCCTTGGTTCTCGCGGTTCTTGATCCAGCCAACTGCCAGTAGCATCGCTGTCACTTCCGTCTCATAGGACGACGTGAGACGTCTTCCCTTGCGTGTGATGGAGGTGATTTTGACTGGGTCAGTGGCTGGGCCTGATGTTACTACTGCTGCGCTGCCTCCGTTTTTATATCCTCTTTCCGCCGATCCGTCAGTATAGATGGTGATCTCCACTTCTCCGGCTGCCGCGATGGTGTCCACTGTGTCCGTGAGCAGGGTTCTCTGGTCACAGGACTTATCGCTGATGTTCGTGTTGCTGCTGCTGTTGTTGCTGTCTCTCGGGACGATGTTGTCTGTTGTAGCGTTGACGTTGTAGACGTCTCTCTTCGTGTCTGTGTTCGCGTTCGATTCGGTGGCGATCCCTCTCTAAGTCGTTCAGCTTCGTCGAGCTGTCAATCATTATCGTAGGAGATTAGACGTTGGCGAATAGTTCAACTTTAAGTACATATAAATAGTATCAAATATATAAATCTAAAATAGTATAAATATACTTTCGATTATATATTTGTTTAAATAAATGATCGATTAATTAATCAATAAAACAATATACTATTACATGATATACACAAATGCACTATATATATAGCAACATTCAGTCGACAAATTTGTACTAGCATCGTATTATCAATGTTTAACATATATAATACTAATCTTTAGAAATTAATTTATTATATCTATATATATATATATATATAAAATATATGAAATAATGTAATATAGTGTAATATAGTGTAATATAGTGTAATATAGTGATGTTGATTCAGTATTACAATGTATTCAATATAATGAAACATCTAGTTTTATCCTTGTCATAATTTAATTACGAAAACGTTGTGCATTCTATGAATGTACTAAGGAGGAACACATAGACATAAACAGACTAGAGGTACTATGACTGTAACCAGGGATGTGGTCAAATACGTATATGTATTTATACGCTGATTTTGTGTATTTGTATTTGTATTTGTATTTGAATAATTATTCAGTGATGTATTTGAGTGTCGTATTTGGTGTATTTGATCAAATACAGTTTCAAATATACTTTTAAAAATATTTAATTTAATAATTTAATAGAATATAGAATTTAAACAATTACTTTTGAATGTAAAAATATTAACAAAACATTTACCATTTATATTAAATAATACATTTATTAAATAATAAAAATTATATAATATAACAATAATTTTCAAAGAATTTTATGAATACTATATACATATATTTATGAATTTATATTCTATATAGAAAATGTTATAAATTATAATTTATAATATCCCAAGCAACCAGTCTATTGTTTGCGGTTTTTTATTTTATTGATTTATTGTAGGTAATAAATATATATTAAATAGATTTCAATTAATTATTATGCAATCTTTTATATGGATAAGGATTATTATTTTATATAAAATATGATTATATGATTTAAAATATGATTAAATCATATGATTTAATATTTAATGTGATAATATTTGTAATTTTTATTTGTATTTGTATTTGATAAAATGTATTTGTATTTATATAAAAATGTAATAAATATTTGTATTTGTATTTGTATTTGATTTTTTAATAAAAATTTATTTGTATTTGATAAAGTTTATTTGACCCCAACCCTGACTGTAACTGGCCTGTGGGATTACTGAGAACATGGATGTAAGGGTCATGCATATTGATCGTGTTAAGGGTGTGTGTTTATTACGAGGTATGTGTTATATATAATAAAGGTAATAATATTTATTTATTGAATCACGTATAATAATAACGGATACAAATGGACGCCTCAAGAAGCCAGACTTATACGTGTTATAAATAACTGTTTAGGACCCAGGAAAATACAAAACAAATACATAAATAAATATATATATATATATATATATATGTGTTATACATTATGCGATAATATGGTAATCGTATAAACATCAAATAATGTTATGTATTCTATAATATTTGAATGCAGTCATGAGCGAATACTTAGAAAACAACTTATAGTCAACCTTTATCCTGGTGTTTCTTGGAATCTTTATGTCGGTGCTTGTGTTTCCTGGATGGAGGCGGTGGTTGAATGTTCAACAGCTGTAGTTAATCTGTTTCACTAAGCACGATAGGGATTATATGTAGAGCATATGTATCATATATAGTATAGGAGTGATGTATAGAATAGGGATTAGATTAGAGCATATGTGTCATATATTATATATATTCATATATATATGATATATAGTATAAGTGTTGTAGAATAGGGATTAGATAGGGCATAGGTGTCAGTTATAGAAAATGTATTATGTATAGCATAGGTACTGGGTATAGATTAGTGATCAGATAGCGCATTGGTGTGAGTAGGGCCAAGATATCATATATAGTATAAATACCATATTACAATATACATGTTTTATAAGCTTTAGAATATATTTCTTATAATACTAATATGTACTCACTGTATTCAACTTAAAACATATTTAATAATATTAAATAAATAAATATGAATTTATGATATATAATATTGATTATTCATAAAATTAACTTATAATGTATTTAATATGTATATTTAAAGACAATTATTCTTAAATTAATCAAATGGTTATAGTTTTATTTATAAATAAAATAACAAAGAGTTGGTCTAAAATATTCATAGAAAAAGTTGTATTTTATATGAAGTGAAAAGAGGTATGTTAATTTCTATGATAAAAGAATTATAACAATACATGTGTGTTGCATATAATTACACGAATACACTCATCATTGTGTTCATAGGTTTAAATCATATTGCGAAATATTTAATATATATATTATAACATAATAAATGTTATGTAAATAGGGGGAAGGAAATAGGAGAGAGGGGGAATTTATTAGTAATAGTAATAGCATGATTTTTGTAGCAGGTAATTAGGTCAGATGAACAATCAGTTGATAGAGTGTGTAGATACAACTGTCCATCTTTCCCCTATACACGAATCACAGCCTAACATACCTCGCTCTGCCGGATTGGGTGACAGTATGATGACCTCTTCATCGCTGCTGATCTCTCCAGCCTCCATGACACAGTAGGTGGCGAGGAGGTCTGTATTACGAAGGTAAACGTTAACTATGATATATTACTAGCTGTATACACATGTGATAGCTACACAATATATGCAGCTATATTACTTTGAAGACCTTTAGGAGGAAATAGAATATTAATATTATAAATGAGAAAACGACAATAAATAAATTAAAATTAAACAATATTTAAAAAAAATATTATTATCAACAAATTTCTAATAAATGATTATTATATATATATAATCAAATCTTGGATATACCACGTCCGAATAAATAATTGTGAATACATGCGGAAGTCCGGCAATCAGGATATAAAACATTACTTATCTCAAGATCTCGCGATGGTATAATATATATATATATATGAATTCAGTTTATATGAAAAGTTAAAAAAGGATAAGTAAATTCGCTATTGGTTAAACATTTTGATTGGGATATTATATATCCGATATATATACAATATTAAGACTAATAACTTAATTTTATTTTTTAGAAAAAATCCGATTAATAAATATAGGATGAATATAGGTTATTTCATAATACTCTAACTTCGAATAAACATGTAATATTTTAATGTTAATTGTCAGATAAATATAGTCACTTCAATCACTCACATTTATCGTACTATACATTGATCATGTGTTCGCTTGGATGGTGAACATGTGATACATATGATTATAATAAGTAACCATTTATTATTATAAGATTACATTCACAAATATAGGTGAGCACAATATTATTCATGATATGTTTTTAAAATATGTGACTACTGTTAATAAAAATAATCTATCTAATTAATATAAATCGGTAGATTTAATACAAAATATTGATATATATTTAAATATATTGAATACCTTTAAAAGAAAATATTATATAAATATCATTATAATTTAACAGAAGAAAAAAAAAAAAAATTCTTCTAATAAATATTATTATATATTCGGCGAAAGATAGATCAATTATAAGAAGAAAGTGTATTCACCGTAATGAACTCTTTGTAACTAATTATGAGGATCTGTAAATGTTATGTACCAAGTACCAAGTAGATAGGACGAGTGTGATGAAATATACTTCTAATCCAGGCGTCGGCGAGATACGGTCTAATTAAGTAGAATGACAACATGACAACATCCTGTATAGTAAGGGTGATCGGTCGATAAGAATTAATAATTCCATAAATATAGTTTGCATTTTAATATTGAAAATTTAAATAAGTATTTCTAATAAAATTATATATATATATATTAGAGAATAAAGTTATATGTAGTTATATAACAGTTATATTTAGATATATATTTGATTAAATTAAAACTATGTATATATAATTTGCATTATAATACTACCTTATAACATCTATGAGCTATACGTGAATAATACGCTGCACATAATATATGTTATTTAAGGTGTGGCCTGTTGATGGGGGTGAAGGTAGAGTATATTTTACTAGGCAATCAATTGTATATCTATTTATAGAATTCTAATAGTTACCAGTTATCAAGTACTATACGACATTAGCGCCCCTAAAAGGTACATATAATCTATAATGGCATATTCTACATTATATAAATATATAGATAATTCGCTCAGTGTATGTCTCGGTTTACACGAAATCGAAAAATAGATATGTTATTGAAGGCTGATTAAAAAATACGTAGGCTATGCTTAATAATAAATTTATATTATAATAATAGGTTATATATTATATATTAATATTTATATTATAATAATAGGTTATATATTATAACTTATGATTAATATTCTTATAATAGGTATATTATTATAATACCCATACGAGGCACATAATATGTGTTATTTAAGGTATAAATGAAATTATGAATATTATACAGTATACTAATTTAATGATTAAATAATTATAATAATGATTATTATAATTAGTATATAATCTTCATAAGTATGAATATATAAATATTCATACAATCAATGATTATCAATCATTGTATCATTATGATAAAGACTATTCAATATAATTATTATAATAATTATAACATTTTAATTATAACCTTTATAATAATGAATTTCATATTATATTACATATGTTGGATCACTATAACTTTACGACCAACGGAAACCGATGTAGGTCTATCGTTATGTTAAAATTATTATGTTATATTTTAGAATATAAGATTAACTTTACGATCGACGGACATCTATACATATACTACAATACAATCAAGTGAACTTAATGATCGCCGGACATCGATTTCCATAGTATTGCATATAAGATTAACTTTACTATCAACGGACATTGGTTTCTGTCGAATTTGTCCATTGAACGTAAAGTTCTGTTGATCCAATGTTTTATAATAATTATATATGGGTTATCCATATTTAAAGCACCGCGCTATTTACAAATACTTGTTGTCAATTAGGTACCTGGTCAAAAGCTTCGCAATTTATGTGCGATTTGAACGCCCGCAAAATTGTTTATATGAATTAGTGAATTTATAATAGCGTATACGCTATTGTATACGATATTGTATATCGTATACGGTTGTTTGTACAAACATTAATATTTTTAGTTATTTTCAATTGTTTGGTTTGGTTTTATTGGGTTTAGTTTTAATATTGCTAGGTTTTTTTAGCTGCATTAATTCCCGAGTGAGCCTATAAAACACATATATATATATAAATATATATATATATAATATATATATATTATATATATATATGTTAATGAATCATTAACTTAATGATAAGCCTTTGCATGTATGATAGTCTATAAATAGACATACACTAATTATAATGGCCACTCATATTCTATTGTCAAATCACTAATTCAAATAAACAAGTTTGCGTGCGTTAAAATCTCTCATCAATCGCGAAGCTTTTGACCATAATCCGTCAATTATGATAAAACTTTTAAAGTTATAATTATATGTATTATAATATAATTATATTATGTAAATATTATAATAATATTATATTATTAAATATAATCATTGAATAATTCAAACTTAAAAATATTCAATTTAATACATATTTTAAATATAATAAATGAATATGGTCCATAATAGTAACCAAACAGTAATAGTAACCAAAAAATAGTTATCGCCAGGTGGCGTTTTATATGGCAACCATATTGTAAACAAACATTCTAAAAATAATTTTTATTTTAAAATAAATAGGTATAAAACCTACTAATAATTACTCTAATTAATATATAAAAGAGAAATTATAAGTTATTAAATAGAAGTTTTTAATTGTCATAAATTAATTAATGCTATACAATTGTGTACCATTATTATATTTTAACTACAAAATAAATAGCTGTTAATAAGTGAATTTAACAACTTTTTTCATTAATAATTTTAAATTTAATAATTATTGAAAAACGTCATATTCAATATAATATCTCTAAAGCTATATTTATATATAATAAGTATGTATTATTTTTAATATGTATAAAATATAAAATGAAAGTATAACTTACAAGTTTATTCAACATTTAAGATCGGCAACTACCTAAATTATTTAGTAAATGCTATTTAAAATAGGCGCGTTCATAGTAACTATGAATCATAGTATAATCAAAGCCCTGGGCTTTGGTATAATATTAGGATATCAAATTTCGATCACATTTTAATTTTATTATACATATATAATGTATAGGTTCTACTTGAAATTAAACGGGCATTCTAAAACTATATAGATATCATATTTTCGTAACATATTCGAAGTAGAATAAAATAATTTCTAATAGTATAAATTAAAATTTAATAAAAAATCAAATTCATTAACAAATATTTGATTGTACAGTTACTGTAACGGATAACATATCGATGGATTATATTATTATACATATATAATATATAGGTTCTACTTGAAATTAAACGGGCATTCTAAAACTATATAGATATCATATTTTCGTAACATATTCGAAGTAGAATAAATTAATTTCTAATATTATAAATTAAAATTTAATAAAAAATCAAATTTATTAACAAATATTTAATTGTACAGTTACTATAGCGGATAACATATCGATGAATTATATTATTATACATATATAATGTATTGGTTCTACTTGAAATTAAACGGGCATTCTAAAACTATATAGATATCATATTTTCGTAACATATTCGAAGTAGAATAAATTAATTTCTGATAGTAATAATTGTAATTTAATCACACACACAATTATTTATGTATATATATACATATTATATCTGAATAATCGCGTATGAATATAAATTATATTGCATATTATTTAAATGCATCACTAATCACTGAATGTAAAGAGCATATAACTTTATATAAAAATAACTCAATAGATAAAGGATAACTATATTACAACGACTCGTTGAATGAGTGTAGTGAAGCATGACGGCGTTGGTTCCAATAATATGTGTCCCTATATACAGTATAAACACACATATATGTATACAAATATACTATATTATATAGTATCTACAATCTAATAATATATCTCTATGTAATTGTATATATGCATTATAATAAAAATGTATACATATGTGTAATATACACAATTAGCATTACACTCATAAATTATCTTCGTATTTTATTATATGATATTTTGATTGACAGTTTAAGGCAAAGGACATTTGTCCTTGATTGCGGTCTAGTTTTTAAATATATGTTGTTTCATTTTGATTGGCCGCCCTTATCGCGTATACACCATAATATATAGTCACTATACTAGTTTATATTAAATATATCGTATATAGGTACACATACTAAGATACGTAGAGATTATGTAATGCGTGAAATGCATACTATTATATTTAATATTCTTATCTTATGATCGCATAGTAACTATGATAGTTACTATGCGATCATAAGATAAGAATATTAAATATAATAGACTACTATGATAGTAGTCTAATTATTAATGTATGATTCAACAATTAATCTTTCAACTAGTAGTGATGTGATGTTAAAATGTGATCGAAATTTGATATCCTAATATTATACCAAATCCCAGGGCTTTGATTATACTATGATTCATAGTTACTATGAATGCGCCTATTTTAAATAGCATTTACTAAATAATTTAGGTAGTTGCCGATCTTAAATGTTAACATTTGAACATTCAATTGAATAAACTTGTAAGTTATACTTTCATTTTATATTTTATACATATTAAAAATTAATACATACTTATTATATATAAATATAGCTTTAGAAATATTATATTGAATATGACGTTTTTCAATAATTATTAAATTTAAAATTATTAATGAAAAAAGTTGTTAAATTCACTTATTAACAGCTATTTATTTTGTAGTTAAAATATAATAATGGTACACAATTGTATAGCATTAATTAATTTATGACAATTAAAAACTTCTATTTAATAACTTATAATTTCTCTTGTATATATTAATTAGAGTAATTATTAGTATTTATTTTAAAATAAAAATTATTTTTAGAATGTTTGTTTACAATATGGTTGCCATATAAAACGCCACCTAGCGATAACTATTTGTTGGTTACTATTACTGTTTGGTTACTATTATGGTCCTATACCATAATAAATATGATATTTATTATTATAATTAATTTAAAATTAATATGTATATAATGTAAATTATTAAATTATTAAAATTGTCCCCTGAGATCGGCTATGCCCCCTTGAGATTAGGACGACCCTAAAACGTGTTTAACATTAAGTTTTTTTTCATATAGTATTTACTTGATATTAAATTATATTTATATTTTTATTTTATAATTGTATTTATATTATATTTATTTATTAGAATGTATGTATTTTAGTCATATACATTATAGTGAGGATCCAATTCAGTATTTATGGTTTTATAAAATATTTTCTAAAATTATGGTAAATATTATAAATAAATTTTTATTATTAAATTTCATCTGATCTCAGAAATTGTTGTCCTAAATGTACAAGTGGTAGAGCATCTTTTGGAAATAAAATAAGAAAATTTACCGATAATATATACATAATATATATTATAATATATTATATATATATACAACATAACGCAAATTTAATGTATATCAATTTGTAGATTATAGTACTTTCACAGTATACTTATACGTGGTTAATAATTTGAAGTCCGCAATGGAAGAAGAAAATGGTTTGATAACTGTTGATTGACTATCAATGCACTCTCCTAAAAAGTATTCTTTCAACTCCTCAATGCTAGATCAGTACGAAATAAAGTTGATTTGAGTATACAATTATTATTGATTATAGGTATTATAGACCTACTTATTCTATATCTACTATCACTGATACTTGTCTATTGCCAAGTTATAACTAGGACCTACTGGTGATTCTGCTCTAACTTCCCAACTGGCCCCTGATGGTTTTAAAGTATTGCTTGCTAATAAGTATATATCACATCGTCGTGGGGGCCTAGCTCTGTTATTCTCATCGGAACTTAAGATTATTTCGTCATCCACCCTATGTTTCTCTTCATATGAAATTATGATCTCTAATATTCAGTTTACTTCATTATTTACCATTATAATTATACTTATCTACCTTCCACATTCATCTAGCCTATGGAGTTTTTTAGCTGACCTATCTTCTATTTTAGAATCTTTCACATCAGTTAACATGGTTAACCATATAATTATATGTATAATATAATTATATAAAAATAATTATTTTTGGTGATTTTAATATTCAAATTAATAATGATAATTATGCTTCCTTATCTCTGAATGAACGTATATTTGAGTATTCCTTTACGCAAAATATTATTTTTCATACTAACACTAAAGTAATACTATTGACTTAGTTTTATCTTTAACTGCAGTTATCATGATTCTAATTTAATTTCATATCCCACTCAAAGTTTTCTAATATCTGATCAATTTTCCATTTTATTCTATCTGAACTTGCCGCTGATATAAATTAATCGACCTTCTAGATTGTTTCGGAACATCTCCTCTATTGATAAACAAATGTTTGTTAACTATGTATTCCATCAACTTAATAACAGTATATCTTCTGATTTGTCTACACTTTTTGATTATATTAATTTGGCATTATTTCATTCGCTTGATATTTTTGTACCCTCCAGTACACTTATCAACCGAAATTAATCTAAGTTTTCCTGGTTTAATACTGAACTTGTTAACCCGAGGCAACTACTTCGTAGACTACAACGTAAATATGTATCCTCTAAATTTGAAATTGATCTTATTTCCATTAAAGTTTTCGATCGTTTTACAAGAAAAAACTTCTCTCTACCAAATCCTCATACTTTACTGAAATTATCGGTAGTTATGGAATATATTCTAAACAAGCTTATAAATTATCTTTCACCTTAGTAGGTAAAACCCAGACCAAGTATTTTCCGGACCAACCTGATTTAGTTATTTGTTAATTTTTTAGCCAATTTCTTCACACAACAAATTTCTAGCATTATCAATGTACTTACAAACATCAACTCGGCACGAATCAATCTCAATTTAACATCCACTCATAATCACTGATCATGTTTTTCGCTTCCCATACATGACATTTTACTATATTCCATGACAACCAATTACCCTTTGATCCTATTCCAATATACTTCGTTCATTATCACCATATTTTATGTAACTTATCGCTGAATTCATTCATAGATCTCTTATATCATCTATTGTTCCACACTCAATAACATATTCATAGATTATTCCGATTTAAAAAAAAACAACTCTTGACCAATATAATTTATCAAGTTATCGTCCAATATCCCAGTTATCATCATTATCTAAGACCTCAGAAAGAGTTGTGTCCACTCAACTTATTAATTACAATACATCCAATGATATTGTTGATACATATCAAATTGCGTATCTTCCTCGTCGTAGTTCCGAAACTGCACTTACTTTAATCATTAATGATATTCTCATATATCTTGATAATAAAGTCCCATGCTATCTCTTACTACTAAACGTATCTAGTGATTTTGATACTCTCGATCACAATATTCTTTCTATTGGAATTAATGAAATTGGTATACACGGTCAAGTCCACAGTTGAATTATATATTTTGTTTCATCTGGTGAAGATTAACTTCTCGTTATCTCCTCCTTATTTTTTACATACATGGTGTTCCACAATGCTCTGTTTTTGGTCCTATATTGTTAATTATTTGTATTCTTCCTATAAAATCAATTTTTCACAAATATCCTAATATTAACTATTATCTTTATGCCGATGATCTTCATATATAGCAATTTCTTAATTCTAGTGATTCTGGTCTTATTCAAATATCTATGTTTAATTGTATCACCTACTGATCTCATTCATTGGTTCTCTCATAACTGAATTTCCTTAAATATGACTAAAAATAATAACCTACTATCATATTCTCAAGACACAGTTCTCGTCTATCAATCACTCATCTTTTTCTACTATATCTTCAAACTTCTCAATCTATAACTCCTCGGTTTTACCCTTTAACCTCTCAACCTGACTAATCTCCACACATTAATAATATGATACGCACTGATAACTATTTTCTATATAATATTAGAAAATTTCGTTATAAGCTTACCTTTTTCATGACTAAATGTTTAATTCACTCGCTAGTATTCAGTAGACTTATCTACTGATGATATTATTGTATTTAACGTTATAACGTATACCTGTTAACCTGATCCTACTGATTTTTTTTTATTATATGCATATATATGTATATATATAGCATAATATATGTATAATATACACACAATGTAATTTTATTTATTGTTTATGTAGACCCTGAGTAATTCACATATTGTGCGTCAATATAAGTAATAGAGTATACAGTATACTGTATACTAGTAAATGACTAGTAGTGATATTATTACTTGTATACTAGTTATATTCATTACATTTTAGCAATACAATTTTGTGGAGCCTTGCCCCCCTTGGTATAACTGTCTGGCTACGGGCATATCATAGATAGTATGATAGTAGTATTATAATTAAATACAGTGTTTAGGGCAGTTTATGTACTACGATTGGGAAGGTATGCACTCTGAAAGCAATATAGTTCGATATGATATAATCAATAAACTGAGGCGAAACTATGCGTTCCATAGTCTTATAAATTTATATTAATTACGAAACAGGGCGATAGTTGGATAGTTTGGGAGAATCAAGATTATGTTTCTTTAATATCGAAGTGATGTAGGCATACTTCATTGATTGTGGAACAAAGGATGAAAATAATGATAAACGAATTATAGGTACCTACCAGTAATTATATCGATTAGTAATACTTATAATTAATTATAATTATTACAACAAATAAAATTAATAATAACTCTATAGGTAGTAACATTTATGTTAAGATAATTAACTTATTAATATGTAATATATATTTATATATATTTATAAAAAATAGTGTACAAATATTGAATTAAATATAAATGTATATTAATGTATGTAATATTTTTATAAATTTAATGAAAATATAATTATTTTATATCATTATTATTACAATTATTATTATTTTTCAAGAGAAAATATTAAAATTAGTACACATTATAATTTTTTTAATATCAGATTCAGTTGATGACCTAGATCAAAAACCCAGGTATGGTATAGAAGTTCTATTGAACTTATCGAGATACCAACGTTGGTACCTGCTCTTGGTAATGAGAGAATTAATACAAAATGAATAAATATAAATAAATATTTTACAATTCTATATTGTTCATTCGTGTTCTGTCTCATAAAAAAGCAATACAATAAAATTAAATATATCTCTCAATACCAAGAAATCATCATATATATAACAATAAAATAATAATAAAATATAATAAAAATATATAATAAAATATTTAAAAATGTAAAAAGATACTAAAATAATAAATAAGTTAAACTATAAAAATCAAAGAAAACTAAAGACCAAAGGATACAGAGATAACAAATATGTATACAATACGAACAATTTAAAAGAGCTAAAAAGAAGAAAATATGATCATGTAAATAAAATAACAAACAATACAGATAAGGTGTAGGCGTTATTTTTGAGTATATTTAATCCTAAGTGATTAAATATAACTATTTAAAAGCATGTTTTTAATATGTATTGTAAAAGTATTCAAATTCGTCAAAGATGATATGGTTGTATTTAAAGAATTCCATAAATATGCGCCTTTGTAACGAATACTAAATTTATCATGATCAAATCTTATTTTTGGTATTAAGAATGTTCTATTTAACCTACAAGTATATAAAGAGCAATTATAGGTATATAACTTACAAATTGAACTATGCAAATAATGCTTGTTATATATTCTAAACATATATTTATAAATGGATATATTTATTATATCTTTCAATTTAAGAATGTTATGTCTTAAAAAAATGTAATCAATATTGATTTTGTTATCAAGTTTATATATTGCTCTCATACATTTATTTTGTAAAATTTGAATACATTTTATATTGCTATGGTAAGTACTTCCCCATATAATAGAAAAATAATTAATATGACTATGAAAAAAAGAAAAATATAGCATAACAAAAGTATTAATATTAAATTTATATTTATATCTATGTAGTAAACTAAGTCCATAGTAAAGTTTATTTATAATATTATTTATTTGCATTTTCCAATAACGATTTTCGTCAATTAAAATGCCTAAGAATTTAAAATTAGTTGATTGTTTTATGGCTATATTATTTATTTTGTTTAATTACTAATGTATGCTATGCCCGGGTTATAGTTTTGTAGTTATTTCGATATATGGTACCTGATTTGACTCTAAGTTGACCACATATTTCATACAATTTACCTATATATATGAACCTATATAAATTAATGAATGTAGGTAATAATATTATATATCCTATTAATATTTTTAAATATCTGGAGAAATGTTAATTAATTTATAAATTTTAAATATTGTTATATGGTAAAGAAAGATTACCCTCACTGGTGTTGTGAACGAACAAGCAAAACGAAACAATAACATTAAATAAGGTAGCAATATAATATATAAAAATAGAAATGGAACCAGATCAACATCAAGGAGAGGGTTACTTTAAGTTTAAATTTAAATAGTCTTTGAGACTATTAGCAAATACGTGAGGCGACTTCAATCTTCGTAGGCGGTAAGGCAACATATCCCATGTAGTAGGAGCTATGCTTGTAAAGGAGCGAGAACGTATCACGTTACGAGTAACAGGTAAGTGGTAAGGTAACATGCTTATCAAATTTCATATTTCTTCTCTACAAATGTTATTAATTGACTAAATTAATAAATACTGTTCTCATCATATATATATATATATATATATATATTATATTGTATATTGTATATAATACACATAACGAATATAAAAGGAATAGTTATAAAAATACACGTATTTATTTGAAGGATTTTCTAAAATAAAAAATACATAGTATTTATTAACTGAGATATGATAAGATATCAATATGTGAAACATATCAATACTATCCCAGTAAGTAGCATATCACTTTATAACCACTAAGTGAGCATCCGCTATTACCCTCGATGGGCGCTTTGCGGCTATATATACGATGACGGGTATTCAACCCATCACCTGCCCATCCGATTATCATGCGATGCTCAATGAACGTCGTTCAGCAAAGGAAATGTAAGGGTGCATTAATTAAGATTGAGGATTAAAGATCAAAGGATAACGGATAACCGGATACGTGCTACTATGACTAATTATATTACCACTAATACGCCTACTACCATTCCCACTACTACGCCCAGTGGGCGTCGCCCACTACCACACCCACTACTACGCCTACTACAATTCCCACTACTACTACTACTACTACTACTACTACTACTACTACTACTACTACTACTACTACTACTACTACTACTACTACTACTACTACTACTACTACTACTACTACTACTACTACTACTACTACTACTACTACTACTACTACTACTACTACTACTACTACTACTACTACTACTACTACTACTACTACTACTACTACTACTACTACTACTACTACTACTACTACTATTACTACTACTACTACTACTACTACTACTACTAATACTACTACTACTACTACTACTACTACTACTACTACTACTACTACTACTACTACTACTACTACTACTACTACTACTACTACTACTACTACTACTACTACTACTACTACTACTACTACTACTACTACTACTACTACTACTACTACTACTACTACTACTACTACTACTACTACTACTACTACTACTACTACTACTACTACTACTACTACTACTACTACTACTACTACTACTACTACTACTACTACTACTACTACTACTACTACTACTACTACTACTACTACTACTACTACTACTACTACTACTACTACTACTACTACTACTACTACTACTACTACTACTACTACTACTACTACTACTACTACTACTACTACTACTACTACTACTACTACTACTACTACTACTACTACTACTACTACTACTACTACTACTACTACTACTACTACTACTACTACTACTACTACTACTACTACTACTACTACTACTACTACTACTACTACTACTACTACTCCTACTACTACTACTACTACTACTACTACTACTACTACTACTACTACTACTACTACTACTACTACTACTACTACTACTACTACTACTACTACTACTACTACTACTACTACTACTACTACTACTACTACTACTACTACTACTACTACTACTACTACTACTACTACTACTACTACTACTACTACTACTACTACTACTACTACTACTACTACTACTACTACTACTACTACTACTACTACTACTATAATACTACTACTACTACTACTACTACTACTATCACTACTACTACTATACCTACCAATAACAACACTATTAATACTACTACTACTACTACTACTACTATCACTACTACTACTACTACATCTATCACTACTACTACTATACCTACCAATAACAACACTATTAATACTACTACTACAACTACTACTACTACTACCAATAACAACACTATTATTACTACTCATACCACTACTATTTTAGTTATATTAACAACTACCAATATAGTAATCTATGGATATATATTATATATTTGTATAACATATTTATCAAAAGAAATTAATAATGTTAATTTTTTATATTAAAACATAACATAATAAATCGTATAAATTATAATGTACATTTAGTTAAGCAATCTATTGTCGTCTTGTTTAATCTTCCGGTCTGAATTGTGTTCCCATATCAGTTGATAAGTTGTATAATGCATCTTATGGACAGCACCTGCAATTTAAATAAATAAATAGATATATATATATATATATATATATATATATATATATAAGTGTAGTTTAAACTATAAAAATACACATGATATTTATTTTAAACATTATATATATATTTTAATTAGTGATATATATATATTTGCATAAGGATGATACAATTATTATTAATGAAAGTAGTATATAATAAAGTATTTAAAAATGACAACAAATTTACATTTACACATCAAGAAATAAATTATATTTAATATTAAATAATTATAATATATATATTATATATAAATATTATAATAAATATAGATCTCATTTGTATTGGACTAAAATAATAATACATAAATAAGCCATAACATAATTAGAAATTATAAAATAATATGAACTTTAATTAAATAAATGTGAATAAATAATAAAGAATAACATATGGGAGAATTATAAAATCACTGTGGGCCCCATAGTGTGGGGTATTGACCCCATGATCTAAAAGTCACTCACATTAATAAATAATAAAAATAAAATGTGTAATAAATATATGCTATATGCTTGATAATAGAGAAATACTTTATAGCATACTATGTATTAATAATAATGTTATTATTTTTATATGTAAATTAATATGAGTGATATAATCTAGATTTAGTAATATTCTTCCTTCATAGTATATATTATATATATATATATATATATATATTACTAACAAAATCATTTTTTTCTCCATTATTCTATTGTCCAGAGATAGCCACTTTTTCATTCCCACCACCTTGTAGTCTGTATCTTCGCTTTCCTCTTTTAATTATTTGTCATGGTTTTGTGGCAGCACCAAGTTACTAGCTATAGGTATTACCTACATTTTTATTGTAATGGTTAATAAATAATATGTAACAATATTTATGTACAAATGATATGTGTATACAAAATTCACTTACCCCTTATTTATTAATATTAAATTGATATCACTTACCTTCCAAATTATGTAGAATACTCATTATTTTGTTAAACACATGTTCTATATATGATGGCGTAATCGTATCTTGTTGCTGTATAAATGGGTAATTGTAAATATTAAAATAAATATATTAAATACAATGATAAATACCTACAAGGAGATTGACTGGGAGTCTGTATATTCATATTGTGTGGTGAACTGGCCATAGGCATTTGAGAATTGGTCATCATCATTAGTGATACGTGCACCTGTACTATAGGAGTGGTCATAATTGTTGGCTATTTCATTGGTTTATATTATCACATGATACATTATTTGCATTGGATTAGCATTTGTTTGCATAGGGTTTGCGTATTCCTTGTATAGTTAGTATATAATACCATGGAAAATTCATATATGTAGGTCAATAACGGAGTTTCCCAGCATTCAACTTACATCAATAACTTAAGTTGAACTTAAGTTATGAACTTAAGTTCAACTTAAGTCGATGGTAACAAATAAACTTAAGTTGAACTTAAGTTCTAAACTTAAGTTCAACTTAAGTTGTTGATGTAAGTTGAACGTAAGTTTATATGTAAAATAAATAATAGTA
>OZ025244.1:8867918-8887918 GCA_964019155.1 Osedax fenrisi | reverse complement strand
TAGTTGGTCTTTTTGATATTAATAATAGATGATGTATTCATATATACCAATCCGTTAAATAGCTTATATACCATAACAAGAACAAATCTAGTTCTTCTGATTTCTAGAGAATCTAGATTTAGGTATATTAATCTTTCATTATAAGGTTTATAAGGTAAACCGCATCTCTCGATTAATCTTCTCGTAAAGAATTTTTGGACCTTCTCTAGTTTTATCTTCAGTCCTTTGAATGTCCTGGCATCTAATCCCGGATTCCAGACTGTCGACGCATATTCAAGGTGGGGTCTAGCATATGATATATATGCTTTTCTAATAGCTGGCATATTATTAGTAATGAAACAGCGAAATATACGATTGATAACACAATATGCACTTGTACAACACACACCAATATGTTCAGAGAAATGTAATGATGGATCAAATTTGATACCAAGATCACGATACGATCTACAGTTTACTATTGAAACATTATTTATAGTATACAATGGTTTATTAGTATTACCTAATGTAAGAGCAGCTGATTTTTTTGCAGCGTTTTCTAATTGCCAAGAATTAGACCATTCATAAAATTTATCAATATTATGTTGTAATTTATATCAAAGATTTTCCGAAGGAAAGATATGCCACTTGTATCTATTTACGTGAAATACATTTTTACAGTGTATTACACCATATAGATGGCACTACTTGTCGTGATTAAATATATTTACCGGATATTTACCGGATTTTAATATAATTTGTAAATATTTAATAAATATTATTTAAAATTTTTATAATTTGTAAATATTTAATAAATATTATTTAAAATATATATATATATATTTGATTTCAAATAAGGTTAATTATGTATACTTATATACAACTTATATATATATATTACCGTATATATTTATCTTAACGTAAATTTACTACTTTATAAGTACTTTTATGTACATTTATTTAAAAGTAAATTTACTTTAATATAATATTTATATATATATTACCGTATCTCTTTATCTTAACGTAAACGTAAATGTACTACTTTATAAGTACTTTTATGTACATTTATTTAAAAGTAAATTTACTTTAATATAATGTTTATACTTATATATTAATACTGTATATTAATACGATCTTTTATGTACATTTATCATAACATAAATTTACTATATATAAGTTTTTTATACTTAACATAAAGTTTATGTACATTATTTTAGTATGTAAGTAAATTTACTGTAATATAATTATAATGTCAAAAGTAGGTTACCTAAATTTAATTTAATTAATTTTATACTTATATATATATAATTATTATACACTATTATAATAAGAGTAGCTTCGTACGACGTAATTTCGTACGACTTATTTAGTAATTTCGTACGACTTATTAAATTAAATTTATGTAGGTATATAAGTATAAGTATACAGTTATTATACGAATATATACAATACTATATATTATATCAATATTTAACAATGTATTATATATATTCGTATAAGAATTCTATAATTATGAAATAAATTTAATTTAATAAGTCGTACGAAATAACTGGCAACCTTATAATAATAGTGTACTTTAATTAAATATGTATAATATAAATTTACTAATTTTATGTACATTTATTTTAAAGTAAAGTTACTTTAATTTAATTATTAAATTAATAACATATAATGATATAACTACTCGATAATTATGTTATAATTACTTTAAATATTATTTCAATAAAATAATATATTTATAGAATTGATTAAACAAAATTTAATTATATACCATGAAATAGTAGATACATTTTAGAAGAGAAATGTACTATAAAATGTATTTAAATATAATTATATGAATGAATTGAATATTTAATATATTCATGAATTGAAAATAAAATAAAGTATACTATTTAATTATATATATATTTTAAATAATATCAGAAATGAATAAAAGAAGTGGAACATGTTGCGCTGCCGTCGGTTGCCTACACAGCCAAGGATCAAATCCTTCACTATCGTTATATGCTTTCCCTAAACAGAAAGAAAGGTAATTATTACTTAAATTTCATAAATGCTACTATACGTTTACGATTATCAAATTAAAATATGCACCGATATATATATAATTTATAGTAATATATAATTTATTGAAGGGCTCACAAATGGTTAATAAAAACTAGCAGAGATGATTTAATTAAACAAGTAATGGTGAGCAAGACAATGTCATTAGAGAAACTTCATAAAGGATATCGGTAAGTAGTCTATTTAGTTTTTTTTATATAATTTAATTACTATAATTTAAATAGTTTATGTGGAGACCATTTTGAAAATTCACAATTTATGAATGCGAAGACAAGAGTTGGGAATTTAATGAAATGTGCTATTCCCACAATATTTTCACATAGGAAATTACCTAAGGTTTGTAAATATTATTTTTAAATTGTAATATAATGATATCTTAATATTTATAATTATATCAGGAGCGTAACATTATAATAAGATATAATGAACCGATTATTAGTAAACCTAATAATTCATCGAATGAAAATTCTATTGAGTCAAATCAACATATCGATACTAATTTATTATCATCTTCTAATCGGAATACAGAATCTGAAATTAATAATGAGACTAACGTCAAATTAAAGAAATACGGTTATTCGATCAATGAATTATTGTTGATAATGTTAGTTTTGTTTATTATTTTATATGATTTTTTTATAATTTTATTATATATTATAATGTTTAACGAATATTCATGTTCACATAAATACGATTTCTCCATTGCTGCATTCACGAGGACGTCTTTCAAATATATCGGTTTTCATCAATTCTAGGAGTATACTATATTTTGAATTAATAAATGTAATATTATTATTAATGTTACACATGCTTTATTTTAATTTTTATAACACTAATATGTTAAATATCACTAATTTGATTGTGTTCATTGTTTAATATTTACTAACAATTAATATTTCTGTATAGCAATTTCTATTAGCAAAAGATACAGCGGTTTGTGTATATACTTCAATCATATCGAGGAGTATGCCTGCTTTAATAATCAATAATATTACACATAATTATTATTACTGATTATGATATATGCTTGCTTATATCTATTTGCTAATAATTTGTAGTAATTTATAACGAATGAAATCACTAATCAAGCTGAATATTGATATTTACAATTTTACTATTTTAAATAATGTTATCATAAATAATATATCTGATTTATATATGTATATTACTATTACTTATTATTACCTATTACTTATTAATTTTAATTAATACAATTTTTAATTATTTATTAGAAGTAACAATAAGAAGGCTCAGGGTAAAATATTCTAGACTCAAGAAAAAATTATATAAAAAAAAATCACCAAAAGATGAATTAAAGCATATTTTGGAAACATTACCCAATTATGTATCAACAAGATTATTCAACTTTATAAAAACACAAATTAGAGTTCATTCGAAAGGAAAAGGAACTAGGTTAATAAAAATATAATAACACAAATATTTAACTATATATTTAAATTATTAATTATTCAGTTATTGTAATCATTTTAAAATGTATATATTTATTTTATTTATACATATATTACATATATGCAGATTGTCAGTAAAGGATAAAGCTCTTTCGCTATCATTGTTTCACTCCAGTCCGAAAACATACAGGATGTTACAGAAGGTTATTGCAAGAATATGTATTATATTTAGTAATTTAATAATATTACATGTTATATATTTAATTATAATATTTACATTATTTATTAAGTTATTCAAGCTACCATCTACCTCAACATTACATCGAAGCATGAAAAATATTGTTATATATCCGGGATTCTCATCCCATATATTAAATGCATTAAAGGTATATATATTTATAATATATCTTTATAATTTAAATTATTTACTTAAATACATAAACTACTTTTAATAGTTAAAAATTATGTCATCAATACCACGTGATAAATTATGTGCGATAATTTTTGACGAGATGTCAATAAAAGAGGCTATTATATATAATAAAGAAGTTGATAATGTTGAAGGTTTTCAAGATTTAGGAAGTCAAGGTATTCGTTCAATTAATTATTATATTATTGAATTATAGAAAATAATGATAACAATATATCTTATATAATTATCATAGGTAGAAATGAATACATTGCCAACCATGCTCTTGTATTCATGGTTAAAGGGATAACTGGTATGAGGTGGAAACAGCCTATTGGTTATTTTCTTAGCAGTGGGACAGTTTCTTCGTGTAGGCTTGACAATCTGATACTGGAATGTATAACGGAAGTTAAAAATGTAAGATAAATCATATAAATAAAAATAAATATTTAATTATATTATTTATAGATTGGACTGATTCCTAAAGTTATCATATGTGATCAGGGAACAAATAATAGGTCTGCCATAACATCTCTCGGTTGTACTAATTCTAATCCATTCTTTTCTCATAATGGAGAAAATATTTATGTGTTATTTGACCCACCTCATCTCCTAAAAAATATTCGAAATAATTTAAAAAAAACAGGTATATATAAATTTTATTTATATTAACTTTAAATTTGTAATATGTTACTTTTCATTAGGCTTTTCTCTTAATGGCATTCCGGTAATATGGAAATATATCGTGGATTTGTATGAAGCTGATCAAAAGAGCCCTATAAAGTTGGCTCCAAAGTTAACTTACAAACATGTAAATTTGCCCATATTTACAAATATGAGCGTTAAGTTAGCCGCCCAGGTATTATTTCATCATATACTAATATATATTTTTATAAAATTAATTATTGTAATTTAATATAAAATAGGTTTTAAGTCATTCTGTTGCGGCGGCTATATCATTTATGGCCACACATAAATTGATCGATTCTGAAGCGATGGTAACGGCAAATTTTATTGAACAATTTGATCAGATGTTTAATGCCTTAAATAGTTGTTCATATACAAGTACCCGACCGAAGGAATATGCTATTAGTAAACGGTTTGAAATAATTAAATTATTAATTATATTATTATTAATGTTTATATATGTATTTAGATCAGAGGTAATTCCATTTCTAAAAACATCTTTGGAATGGTTAAAAGGTGTAAAACCTTTGGGCAAAAAATTATTACCCTCTTTATGTGGATGGTCAACAACCATTAAAGGAGTAATATTATTATGGGAAGATATCTCACAAAATTATGATGTGGAATATTTGCACACAAGAAGGTTACATATAATTTATATCAAATTTAAAAACTATTTAAATATATATATATATATACAATTACATAATAAAATAGGTTAAATCAAGATTGCATAGAAAATCTTTTTTCTCAAATAAGATCCAAAGGTTGTCAGCGAGATAATCCAAATGCAATGCAATTTAGGCAAGCATTACGACAGGTCAATGTTTAAATATTTAAATTATGTTAATATTTGTTTGCAATTTAAAATTTAATTATGAAATTACTATAATAACGAATTATATTAATTCTAAGGTAATGGTGGATGCCATACTCTCATCAACCATAAATTCAAATTGCGAAGAGGATACAGAAGTATTTTTATTAAGTATTGAAAATATTGCCTCTTCGCAAATGGAGGCCAGATCAAAAACAATAAATATTCGAACAAACAAAAGTATGTATTGTTAATAAATATGTTTTTAATAAATATAATATTAATGTAATTTTTCTATAGGCATTATCTATGATATCGATGTAAATACATTATATTTTACGAACACGGAAATAAATATCTTGGAATATATAGCTGGGTATATTTCAAAGAAATTATCCATATGTACATATATTTGCAATGATTGTATGCCAGCTATATATACCAAATATACCTAGTGTGGAAGGATCTTTTATTGCATTCAAAAATTATTCTGAAGCAAAATGTCAGTATATATATTCTAAATATTAATTCATAATGTAATATATTATTTTCATAGGTGGATTAACCCAACCAACCCCAGAATTGACAGATGCTATACATATTATGGAAACAAATTTCCGTAAATGTGTTTCCACGTGCATATACAATAGTACCGTTAGAACTAATATCATTAATTTTATAATTCAAAATACAGGACATGTTTTCTTTGGAAAACACTGTAATATATTGGAAAGAATTTCCATACTATTTGTTAATATAAGATTACATTTTTTGTTAAAAAAAGAATGTGAGATGGTCAAATCAAATATTAATGGGCGAAATAGAAAAATGTTAAAATTAACACATATTTAATATATATTATTACCTTAGTGATCATAGTCATTCCAGTGTACAATTGTTCACTTTCCATCATTGTCTGTCCATCTTTAGTGTTCATAATTCGTGTTCTTGTCTATGAATGTTAGGCGTTGTCTCCCTCTGTTGCGTATGCCATTCTTTGGCTTCTATAATAATAGGTTGTGCGCTAGTTTGTCGGTGTGAATTATGTAGTTGTACTTCTTAGGTACACCATGTTTATTATTATTATGTTATCGTTATAAAATATTTTAAATATGTACTGTACTTTCGATTATATATGAATTGAAATAAAGAATTAAACTGAATTTTTTTTTCTATAAATAAAATCCCCTTCATAACACAAATAGATAATAATTTAATTAGATAAATATTCGATTTTAATAATATATGACTTCCAAATTAACAATATATGAAATGATATCAGTATATATAGTAACTGATAATATAGAGTATGAATATACATGTGTATCGTATGCATAACACTTTCGTGTGTATAATTTGTAATGAATGCGTTTATATACAAAGTATAATCAAGTGAAGATTAGGTATTAGTAATATAATTATTTGATATCGACTATTCCTCTCTATAGAACTATAAGAAGTATTGAATTTAGTTGGCTGTAACCGTTTATATTCTACATATAATTTAGATTAATCTATATTTAGTATAATATTACTTACTTTAGTCGATTACTCACTCGATCATATCTTGCAATTACTTTCCATCCTTCTCGATCCGTCACCAGTGTTTGTAATTCGTCTTTTTCTTCATAGTCGCAGTCGGAGTTTGCCGTACTTTGGCTACCATAAAAAGTATAGTATTTATATTTTACTTTATATTTATTATAATATTGGTAATAAATTATATATATATATATATATATTCTATATTTATGATTATTATATATTAAATAGAATAGTGATAATATATGATCAAAACCGGGCATATCGAAGTTGGCTGCTGATTTAATTGTCATATTATATTTGAGTGTGGCTTAATAATTCAAAGATAATGGTTAAGTTGTTGGAATGAAAATAAAGGCTTTTACATTTAGTACATTATTTATTATACTACTGTAAGTGATATGCAGTTAGTTAATTGTATAGAGTGTGATAGTAAGAGATACATAAGATACACATATAGTAATTATACCAGTACAATATATAACATCCCCCCTTTATCCCGGGTGAAGAAACGTGGGAGGATACATCAAGATTGGGTTCATAGATCAAGTGACAGAAACCTACTTGTGGTGCTTCTTCCATTCATATCCTTCATCGTGGAGCAAGCAGTGATCATGGAGTGTATCGATACAGATGTCGTCGAATTTACAGGCTTTGTCGTAGAGGGATTTCAGACTCTGTGGATGAGGAGTTAGTAGTTATATTAGAGTTTGGTCGGAAATGATAATAGGAATGGAAGGTTCATTAGTTGTCACTGGTGTTGTAGTTGGAGATTAGTATAATAATATCTAATATAGTCCTCGTTTGTTTGGATTATGAATGACGAGGTAATATTATATATATATAAAAATATTATAAGCCGCATACCTATCATATGTATCTATTATGATGCAGAGACAAGTAAATATCATGCCGCCACAAGTAAATATTATTCCGACAAGTAAATATCATGCAGACATAAGTAAATATCATGCGGCCACAAGTAAATATTATTCTGACAAGTAAATATCATGCCGCCACAAGTAAATATCATGCAGACATAAGTAAATATCATGCCGACACAAGTAAATATCATGCCGCAACATGTAAATATTATTCCGACAAGTAAATATCATGCCGCCACAAGTAAATATCATGCAGACACAAGTAAATATCATGCCGCCACAACTAAATATTATTCCGACAAGTAAATATCATACACAATTTACGTACACAAATCATATAGGAATACATGCATCCATAAAATATAATGAACTCTATTATATAATGAAAGATATATTTTTCCACATAGCTGGCAATCGTTAATTAGTCGTGAGATTTCTTAAATTCATTGATTTGCCAACCACACGTCAATACAATTTGCACTATTTAAGCACAATTTTATATTTACTATTTTGAATGTATATATATTATAATATATACTATATATTATTATTATTTATATTAGTTTATAATGTATATTAGTATGTCAACTGCCGAAACGAGTATTTTAAATTTGACCTTATAAATCGTAATAAAAACAAACTGGCCATATTCGATATATTGATTATGGCCCCGTTTGTTTTTATTACGTATTATAATACGTATTTATACATTAATAATTAAATAATAATTAAATTATTATAATATAATAATATTATATTAAATATAATAATTATTATTATAATATATTTAATATCATATTTGTAAATATATTATATTTACAATTAATAATGCATTTTATATATATATATATATATATATATATAAATATATATATATATATATTTAATTATTAAATACCTTAAACATTATATATTAACTATTAGGATCATTATAATAATTATGAATAATAATATAATATTTAATAATAAATATTAAATATTTATTTAATAAATTTTATTTATTAAACGATTTAATGTTATAATAGCACTATAACGCACGTATACAACTTAAAATAATATATATATATATTAGTATAATGAATATTAAATATTTATAAAATATTTACCCTCTCATTTGCGCATATGGATCCGTGTTAAATATTATTATTAATTAAATTTAAAATTAATATTTTCGAATTTTCAAATATTGCATGTTACAAAATATGTATAATTTTACATTGGAAATGGATCTAATGATTTATTATATTTATCGAATATGGTTATATATTTTAAGAAAAATGGTTCTAATTATAAAATAATGTTATATTCTTAAAACAAACACTATAAATTAAATATTTATTGTATTCCAAAATATACATAACTTTTCATTTATAATAGTCATATATTTTTAAAATTTACATATAAACATATATAAACTAAAAATATAATTAATCTTGCTATTAATCAGTATAGGTGGAGCTAGTAGCATTCATTTTAAAAAATTTCACTAATTCATCAGAGTGGCATATCTTTTGCTTCGCAAGATCTTTGTTTATATCTATGATCTATGTCATTAGATATAAAACTCAATTTAGTGTCATCCGCGAAAAGATTAATGGATATATCTTTATCAATCACTTCGACTAAATCATTGATATATATTAGAAAGAGTAAAGATTTATTATTATTATTATTATTATTATTATTATTATTATTATTATTATTATTATTATTATTATTATTATTATTATTATTATTATTATTATTATTATTATTATTATTATTATTATTATTATTATTATTATTATTATTATTATTATTATTATTATTATTATTATTATTATTATTATTATTATTATTATTATTATTATTATTATTATTATTATAATATTATTATTATTATTATATTATATATAAACTTACGTTCAACTTACATCAACAACTTAAGTTCAACTTAAGTTATATAACATAAGTTATATAACATAAGTTTATTATATGAATAAATATATGTTTAAATGTATATTTTTATATCATAACTATATTAAACATAAATAATTAATCATAAAATACTAATATTTATATTAATATTTTATTTTAAATTTAAACTTACGTTCAACTTACATCAATAACTTAAGTTGAACTTAAGTTATTAACTTAAGTTGAACTTAAGTTGAGAACTTAAGTTGAACTTAAGTTATGAAACATAAGTTATAATAAATAATATTTAATTATATAATTTTTTATTTTATATATTATGTTCTACTAAATTTGATTATAGTACATTAATAATAATGCTTAAATTTATATTAATATAAAAAAACTTACATCACAACTTAAGTTAAACTTAAGTTCAACTTAAGTCGATAAATTTAAGTTCAACTTACATCATAACTTAAGTTCAACTTAAGTTCAACTTAAGTTTTGATGTAAGTTGAATGCTGGATTAAATATATATATAAATATTTCCCATTGTAACGTGTGTGATTCTTACATTGATACCTGTCATTTTTATATTATGTATTGTATATATACACTATAGTGAATATTTAATACAAGTATATTAATCTTATAAACATACATACATACACACACATATACATTCACACACAAATACACACACACATCCTCACACACACATACACAAACATATAAACACACTGTATACTCATAAATAGTACTACTTTATATACACATATATACATACATACACACACACACATACACATATATTCACATTATATATATATATATATATATATATATATATATATATATATGTGTGTGTGTGTATGTGTGTGTGTGTATATATGCGTTTGTATATGTAATTATAATTATAATTATAATGTGTTATTTAAACACTTACATATATAAAACATATATAAAAAGTATATAGACAATGTAAAAAATAAACAGCAATACAGTTACTATTGATGAGTAATATATATATATATATATATATATATAATAAAAAGATAATAATAATTAAATAAATAATAATAACAAAATAATAAATAAAAGTTAAAATCTAAAATATACATACGTGGTAGCATTGTATATATACAAGGCATAGTGAAATACACATGTGTATTTATTTTATACGTATATTATATTATATCTATATAGATGTTACTTGTTCAGAATATTTTGTAATGTGAAATAGAGCGTAACGGTTGTATGTGATTGACACCTAAGTACCGCCCATCTACCGACTAACCGTATCGTGCTGATTATGCATATCTCCTAACGTCCATTTAACATTCAAATGATGGCCGTAATTAATTGCTATATTTAATTAAACATCAAGCATACTTGGTAACCACGGTATATCCCATCGATGGGCATCACTAATGCTGGTATTTGTGGTCATCAGTGATGGCTAGTTAATATCCTGTTGATGATTATCATTCGAAACGCTACTTACTGGGATGGCAAGTGTTTTTAATTTAATCTTTGAATTAATCATAAATGCAATGGGGATATACCAATGGATAAATTCGTTAAAATCGTACAAAAATGTATTTGATTTATAAAATAAATTATATAATATTTTATATATAATATATAAAATCCATAAATATAACATTTATATATAGATAAGAAAACATATCTATTACTTTATATTATAGATTTTGAATTAACAAAATACATATAAAAATTCATTATAATGTAGGTATATATATGTATATAATTGTATAATAAAATATAATATAAGTGTATACACTCTGATATAATAAAAAAATAACATTTATATATTGATAAGACAATATATAACTATTACTTTATAATATTGATTTTATATTAGCTAAATGTATAATTTTATTAATTTATAATTTATTTAAATTGTGTTGAATTTATTTATTGTATATATTTATTGTATATATATATATATATATATACAAGTATACTTTTCAAATGCATTTTTACTCGGAATACATTTTGTTGTTATGTTTGCCTATATAAATTAGTGTTTAGATAACAGTTCTGAAATGACCCACCTACTTTATTTTGCTATATATAAATAACATATGTATGCACAATTCAAGAGAGACAATATTAAAAATATAATTATGATGTATTGGATTGTATCAAATAAGTGAAACAATTAAATAACATAAAATTATGTCTATTATACATATCAAATATATATTTTTATTTTTGTTGTCCCTAGAATTATAGATATAAATGTCATTTTTATATAACAATAAACAATTTTTAAATTCAATGAAGATATGTTTCGAAACACTAAATAAATGAAGGCAATGTGTTCCCTATCTCTATACATGTAAATTCAACAAAATGGCAGTCCCATAGCGATATCCACTTAACCATATATTTTATCATATATAAATATTCTACTGTATAATAAATCTATAAGCTGGCAACGGCAGGTCTCCTCTATAGAGGATAGTATATATATATATATATATATATATATATATATATATATATATATATTAAAGATATATTACCAGCTTATAGATTGGGATATTAGCTCAACTATCTAGTATGCGTCACGAGTTAATATTTAAAGCTATCACCTTTATTTCATCAGATAACTGATTGTGTGGTTGAAATAAGGGAGATAACATTATTATAATATCGGAAACGATGTGATAAAATAAATATCGTAGCTCAGCAAGTTTAACATACTAGATAGATAAGTTGAAATACCAATATATGACGTATATATAAATATATAAATATACCATATATAATATACATAAATACGAATATACTAGTTTTAGTTGTATAATATATTTGCTATATATATATATATATATAAAATATAACATTAATACATCTGCGTCAACTTTATCTATTTTCTGAATAATATATTTGGTATTTATTTTTCATTATATTAATTATGATATATTGTAGGATTGATATATTAATATTAAGTATTTTGGGAGTAAGAGCTATGGAATATAGAAGGGATAATGGTGAGAGGAGGTAGTATGGGATTCAGGTTTGGTATTATAATTGGGGGTAACGGAGGAAGGTTTAGTGTTTAGATTGGAAGGAATGAGTTTGGGAAGGCTTGTATGGGTTTCTTAGAGAGACAATTTGGGCACGAGAAATATAAATTTAGCCGAATTAAAAATAGCGATAGCGTAAGCAGTAGGGAGGATTGTTAAAATGAGTCTATGATCTAGATAAAATAGAAGAAGGGTGGATCAGCTATAATGGAAACTATAGATGCATTGTGTACAGGTGAGATAATAATATATAGTAGGAAGAGTGCAGTGAGTACACTGTGAAGTCATATTTAATAAAAATATAATATAAAATAATTAAATATAATATAATATTATAGTTTATGAACACAACTGCTTGCGGTAACAATTTATTTACAGGTCGTAGTTGTTTCTTTGAGGGGCACCACGTTGAGTATACTATCTATAGATTGTATATGCGAGCACCGCATGTGTTCCGAGGTTAGAGGTAGCGACCGAGACTATAGTGACTATAGCTTAGTATATATATATATATATATATATATATATATATATATATATATATACTTAGTAAGTATACTTGAGTTTACATACTGACCCGGGTGCAGGGAAAAAACTTAGATGCAATAGACCGACACGGAAACTATACCAGAGTATATATATCTATGGTAATAGGAGGCATGACAACCTACAATATATACAATAACTTACCGTAGGATAGTCGTCTAAATTTCATTCTATATATAGTGATCTTATGATAATTCATACTATGGATATGTCAGATTTCTCGATAAGTCGGACATATTTAGGTGGTTTGTTTAGATTTGTATCTAGTTCATTGTTAAATTAATATGATAAGAAGGATTGTAAAGTCTGAATTCTTGATAAGTCGATCATATTGTCATTTATTTTATGATTTTTATACTGTAAAAGTCGGAATTTTTATATTTTATCAATCATTTTTAATTTGAATAAAGTAATAATTTGCAGTTTTTAATATCAGTACAATTTTAACACAAGTAACAACACCTAGTATCTGCATACAATTATAAGCACCTAATTCGCATATCTATTTATACAAAGTGTGACTATAGTAACATGAAAAGTATTCTGAAATGCCTCAATTTGGGATACATGTATATTTAAATATAATAAATACATCAAGCTACACAATAAATAGTTTATTATATTCATTACTTGAAATCAAGTTTTTACAAAATTTGAACAACATTTTAAACCAATGCAATATGAGTTATTTTATGCAAATGTTATATATTTGTATTTAACCTAATTCTACCTTTGTATTTTACATATTTCACTCCGGTAAAATATAAATCTATGGTAACTAAGTAGCACAATCGATAATTATTTTATAATCATTTATTTTATAAATATAACAATAACACAATGCCTAAAACATTTTATTTCTATACAATTACTTATATTGTTTTTATACTTTATATTGTTTGTTTCATGATTCCAAGTGTTACTTAATAAACTATACATGTATACATTGTTATAATGCACATTTAATACGACGTTTTATGACTCGCTGGATCTTATAAATTTCGATATTAATATTATTCTATTCGATATTTCAATTCCACTAAATATATTTACAATTGTCTTTACAACTGATTTTTCGATAAACGTGGCCACTAATACAGTCAGCTTATATTGTATATATATATATGCGTGTGTGTGTTAGTGTATGTACCAATAAGTTATAACGTATTGATACATATTAGTTAATAGTATTAATGAAATACACATAATATATTACACTTTATAAAATAATATTTATAAAAATTATGATTAATAATATAAGTAATAGATTAAAATTGGTAAAAAAATAATATTGATAAAAAGATTATTAATACGACATAATACGTTACACTTTGTAAAAAAAAAATCACAGATAAGTATTATTTTTATTAAAATATGCTAAAACGATTAAATATAATACCAATATTAAATATATAACTTTATCTTATCTAAAGTTGAAAAACTCTAATATCGAACAATGGCGTCTCGATTCTACAGATATAGATTTATAAAATATAGTTCATTTCATGTATTATAACCGGAGTCTATACAATTTATGTTATTCTATTATTTGTTTATTAACGTTATTAATATGTTATGTTCATTATATCAATTAATTTATTATTATAAGTATTATTATAAGTATATATATATATATATATATATATATATATATATATATATATATATATATATATTGAAACTATTCAGCGTGGTGCAGTAAGAATAATTTACACACTTGGTCGTCGAAAAATGGTTTCCATTTCATCTCTGATGCATTCGCTTGGATGGTTAAAGTTCCGACTAGTTTGTATGAATACCAGTAAACTCGGACAACTTTGCGATTTTTCTTCAAAAGTGTTCCTATTTTATTTCAAAAGTGGTCCGAATTTACCTGGTCCGAGTTTACTGGTACCCGTTTGTATCACTCATCGAGCCATTTATTAAGCCAGCCCTGAAAATCTCGCTAATGTTATTACACTCGGACTATAAACCTCGTAGTGTTGGCTCAAATATGATGCTCCATCAACCGATTACTACGACAGTATAACTAGAAGCGGCATTTTCAGTAATAGATACAAAGTATTGGAAGGCATTGCCAGCTCACATCAGATAAACTAAATCTGAAACTATGTATATATATATATATATATATATATATATATTTATATATATATACAATATATATATATTGTTATTATATTTATTTATTTTCAAATTGGTATAATCTTCATTATTATTCGCTTATATGACGCCGATAAACATATGATATTTTGTAGTCAATAAACTACTTAATAATAGTAATAATGATAATATATATATATATATATATATATATATTTATTAGAGAATACATTGCCAGCTTATATATTGAAATATCAGCTCAACTATCTAGTATGCGTCACGAGCTAATTTTTGTATTTGAAATATTGAAGATAACATTATTAAAATTATCGGAAACTATGTGATAAAATAAATATCGTAGCTTAACAAATTTAGCAAACTAGACATAATAGCTGAAATACCAATCTATGACGTATATACATATACTATATACCATATACCTACATAAATATATAATATATACTATACATAAATATGGAGCGACTAGTTTTAGATGAATCATGTGGTACTTTAAATAGTTTAATATTTTAATATTTAACTTTATAATGAATATTAAAATAATGTTTGAGCAAGTTAAAACAAATATTGATTATTCGATGATGTATATAACGTATACAATATATATATATATATATATATATATATATATATATATATATATATATATATATATATATATATATATATATATATCGATGTATATATATAAATTATAATTTGTAATTTAAATTACATAATACAATATATATATATATATATTTTCCATATTATATACAACATATATCTTGTGTCTATATGTATATATATATATATATATAACATATGATATATAACATAAATACTGCTGTATCAAGATACAGTTATCTATTCTTTATACAATAAATTGGTATTAATTTTTCACAAAATAAAAATAAGAATCTAATATATAATTTAAATATAATCTATAATTGAAGCAAATAAATTAATTATAATTAAAAGCCCCTCGCCTTAAGAAGTTTGTATTTATACTTGGAAACATACGTCTACATCTGCAATGAGTGTATAGTAGAACATGATTAAGTGTTACTATATCTACAAAATTACGACCAGAACAAATCTTTATAGAAGAAGTTATCCAATTATTGATAAAAGGACTATGCGTGCCTAATTATAAACCCTTATCATCGACAGAATTAAATACATATATTGCATGATATTTATTTATGGACGTGTTATCAACAAACGTGTATTCATCGTAAGATCGGGGTGTAGACCATTTTAGAATAACGATATCGGGAAGAGTTTGAATAATAGTGTCATCATTACTACTAATAGATGAAATCCTTTTTAGCCGCAGCACCGGTATTGCTATAACAAGACGAGTGATAGTAATCCCACCTACTAAGTATACCTAGAATACGTATACGTATACGTAGTATACACCGAGTGAAGTATCTGAAGGTAGTCGAATCCAACGTCTGACGAACGACCAATTACTTTTAATGAAAATAAATATACATTATAGAAAGTCAATGTATGAAACATACTTGGAATTAGATGATTTTTAAGCATAAACAATTGTTGTTGGGGTTTTAGAGTAGATTTATAGATTTCCAAAAGTGTTTTTGTTATGTCATCATTAATTGAATCATTTGTATTATCCAAAGCGCCTATGTTGATGCCAAGATATATACGAGTGTCTTCTATATTTAACGCTTTAATTATAAAATTATCAATAGATATAAAATATATGGATTACATATCAATTGTTTTTTTTTTGGGTTAATAATTATATTCAATGTATACACTATTCGTCAGACTTGTTAACGTTTAACCCACGTGGGTCAATGTACATTGAGTTAGACTAAATAAAACATGATAAACTTGATTTTGCATCATTACATAATCTATAATATGCCAGGTAATATTAATTTACAAGGAAATAGTACAATAAGCCATATTGCATTTGCAGATGATCTGGTTTTATTTGCGAAAGATGATATAACATCAAGTTTATCATGTTTTATTTAGTCTAACTCAATATACATTGACCCACGTGGGTTAAACGTTAACAAGTCAAAATGCAACGAGTTAAAACGAGCTGGAGACATAGGGGCACCTTGTTTAACTCCACGATTGACTTGTATACTAGGTGATACTCTGTTTTTTTTTATTGTAATTGAGTTGAACAATCAGAATAAGTATGCATGATATAATTGTTATACATTCCATGATTCCCTACTCTGTCTGCTAATGTATCAATTGAGTTATGAGATACTGTATCAACAACTTTAGAAACATCCAACAATCACATCTTTAATGGGCGAAATGAATTTGTATGCTGATATATAATGTATTTAAGTAAAGAGATATTCTCAGCAATACCATGACGTCGAAGAAAAGCTTTTTTGCCGTGGATTAAGATTAATTGTGTTTTCAATTCTTCGTGCCAATATGTTATGGAATAGTCTACAGAATATCGATTACATAGTTATTGGAATATACACTGACGGCTCAGTATTGTACAAAATACATTTGGTATTCATTTATCATAAAATTAAAATAAGAATCTAATATTTGCATTACCTTTCCGTGCATGTATCGTTCATTTTATTCTAATTAAAAAAAATCGTAAATTTAAAAAATATCATTAATATATATATATATATATATATATATATATATATAAATTTATCTAATTATTAAAATTATTATTAAATACATATTTAAATATTATATTTTACTTCTATAATATATATATATATATATATATATATAAAGTTATACATAAATTATTAATTATAAATGCATATGCGATATTGTATAAAATAAATTTTTCAAATTAATTTCAAATTAAAATTCATTATCTGTTTACTTATTGTGTGTAATACAAATATGGCATCCTATCAACCAATGGAGTTATGATCACAGCTAACCAACTAGTCTGATTCGCTCCATATTTGGTTATAAGGGATACTATGTCATAGATTGGTATAACAGTTTTACAATCTAGTTATTCTTATCTATAATTTAAAAACACGCCTTATAAAATGATCGTAATTTAACTTTATTCACTTGCAGATAAATACTCCTTCGTACATGTACTGATATTTCTACTGCTTCAACATGCGCAACACCGTTATCTTTCTGTTCTCGATCATAGGTTTATATATTATATATAATATATGTATAAGCTTATGTATATTATTATTATTATTATTATTATTATCAGATTTGGTTTTAACAACCGGGTAATTGTAGAAGCAGAGCTTATCGAGACAATTACCCTTTATTATTTTGACAAGTCCTAAAAAAGTACAATTATAATTGGAATAATAAATTCCTGAAAAAAAGAATAAACTATATATAACATAATGTTATATATGTAGGTATATAGATTAATTATATAATATTATATATATATTTATTATAATATATACTATATTTATTTATATATGTAAAATTATATATATGTATGTATTTATATATTTTTAAATTAAGTACTTATATATACATATATATATATATATATATATATATATATATATCTATATATCTATATATTTAAAAAATATTTTCATTTTACACAAAAGAGCAATAAAATGCATTTGTAATAATCATTCTATGTATAACAATTTCTATACTATTTCTATACTCTTCTAATTCTCTTAAATTTGATGATATTGTAAAAATGAATAGTATAACATATATGTTTCGAGCTATGAATAACCTTTTACCTAAGAATTTACAATTGTTATATAAAACTAAATCTTATAATGGAAATCTGATTCATAGAATAAAAGTACGAACTGACCGAAAAGCATTTTGTTTATTGAATACTAGTCCAATACTGTGAAACATGTTCTGCAGATTACCACAAAAATAATAAATATTACAAAATTTAATACTTTTAAAACAATTTTTAAATCAGTCATGATATCGTCTTATTAATTTTAATTTTATATTTTAGATATACTTTTTGAATTATTGTATTATGTGATATATTAATTTATTTATTTGCTACCTTATATTATCAGTATTTATTTTATATATTTTATTTTATAGTTCTATAGCTTTTATAGCTTTTAGTTATATATGTAATAATGAGTGGTCGAAATAAGTGTTTGGTATATTACACTACTAAAAATAATAGAGGAACGTTGTATTTACTCTTTATTTATAAATCAAAACAAAAAACCATACACTAATGCTGTTTAACATATATACATAATTACAATATGGAATAATACAATATAATGTTTTACAAACCTCCAACTGTCAAGGTATAATCAAAAATGAAATAATATTATTAAATCTAATATAATTCAGATTATATTATTTCTATGCGACGGTTCATTGGTCCAACCAATTCTATAAACTAAATAACACTAAATAAAAAAACACAAAAATCAATATACATAAAATCAATATTTCTACTTTTAATTATTCCATTAAAGAAAACAAAAATATAACCAATTAAAAATATATAATAAACTAAATAACATTAACTAAAAACACAAAAATCACTAGACGAAATTAACATTTATAATTATTACATAATCATAGATTTATAGTTTACATAAACTATAAATTTAAACTATAAATCTATGTACATAATAGACAACT
>OZ025244.1:8830418-8865418 GCA_964019155.1 Osedax fenrisi | reverse complement strand
CTGCTTGTGTGTCTGATTCCTTTGCCAACTGAGCCATATATATGGCTCAGTTGTAAAAAACTGCCTATAGGCAGTTTTTATAAATAAAATATTCAACATATTATTATTTATTTGACTTAACCTTACAAAAAAAACCACAAATACGTAATTGACCTATAGGTATACCTATAGTTAACCTTATATAGATATTATAATTATAATTATAGTGATAATTATAATTATAATTATAACACTATAGTGTTACTTATAAAGTGTGTATGGAATATGTACATATTTGCATGTAACTAATTATCTTATCATTGTTAGACAGTGAGGTCAACAATCGATAATGAAGTTTACGTCTACTACGAATGTGGATATGATGAAATCTGTGATCAATCCTTATTAAGTAGAATAGCGTATGAGACGATGTACTGTTTTAGGTTTACAAATTTATTTGAAGATTGCGATCAAGTCATTAGCTGCTGTGGTGGAGAAATGTGTAATAGTTAGTTATATTATACTCTACTACGATGTATATAAATTATATTATATAATATATATATATTTAATTATTAACTAATCCGCAGAGCTTCCAGTAGTGGTCACAGATGCAGTTGTAGTTGCAGGTGCTTCAACTTTAATACCCAGCTTATTCGTTGTATCCTTGATATCTATTATAACATCACACCTATTGTAATAGTTTTTAATTTGTTATGTGATATATTTATCTAAAAGTGCGAATATTTGTTATATTTTATTATTATAGGTATATATATAAATATATATATATATATATATATATATACCTACATAAAGTTTGTTTCGATTGTTGTATTGTATATTATCATTTATTAGTTGAAATATAAATAATATTGAACTTGGGTAATACAATTCGGCTGTGTTTGTTTTCCACTTTGTTTTCAGTTTTTGTTTGTGTGTTTAATAAATACATATTTATATATTCGTTATTAATATTATTATTTGTTATTATTATTATTGTTATTATTATATTATCAATATACGATAGTTTTGTTATACTACGAATATTCTTAATATAATCTAACTTATATCATCTGAATATCCTTCTATATAATAATTATTATTCGTAAAATAAAAATGCATTCAAATAGAGTGATGCACTTTTATTTATTCTATAAGTTATGTAATTATTAAATAGATTATATTTTAATATTGAAATTATTACACATATTATAATTAATATTTACATATATATGTACATATATATTTACATTATATAATGTATATAAGTATATCGGCAAGTTACCAAAATATAGTAATATAATAATATTCTAAGTTTATTATATTTATTTAAAATTAGCTTATTTATAATAAAATAATATTTAATATATATGATATATATTATATCTTCAAATTAAAAAAATAAATAAATACAAATACTAAAATTATGTAACCAATTGAAAACGATCTGTCAATATATTGATATATAATTATATATAATTGAATTTATTCTAAATGTTAAAATATATGTTTACATTTATATTATGTTATTGGACTTTTTATTATTTGTAATAATAATATAATAGACTTATTTAATGATAACATTAACCGACTAACAACAAACAAAGTTACAAAGACTTATGAACATAAATAGGAATAATATGAATATGATAATAATAATATGAACAGAATAATAATCATGTATATTTATATGAACATAATAATAATCTTTTATTTATATATATAATAATTTATATCGATTTATTAACATATAAAAAGGTTAATATATCGACAGTTTCACCAGAGAGGCATTCAGAGTTCGAAATTAACATATTTTTCAAACATTCGAAGCCATCTCAGTCCAAAAAAAAAATTCGAATAGTGTCAGTCTAATTATTGTTGTTGAAATGGTTTATCTCGTATCAATAAACTAATCGCTTCTGTCGTATTGATGCGCATCAAAGGACTGTTAGTATCCTAGTAATCGTTATTAGCATGTGCTTCAATATCTCCGACATTGTGTGCGTGTTCCCACCATATCTTCGTGTACGTTTCGAAACTTTTGTAAAATTTACTTGTACTCTTTTCTTCACCAACATTTTATTAATTTATTATATTATTTTTATTTTTTAACCCTTTAGATTAAATTAGAATTAATAATATATACGAAAAATTAGTTTAAATAAGAATT
Organism: Osedax fenrisi; assembly: GCA_964019155.1. NCBI lineage: Eukaryota > Metazoa > Annelida > Polychaeta > Sabellida > Siboglinidae > Osedax > Osedax fenrisi. The sequence continues at coordinate 8,863,266 of OZ025244.1, read as the reverse complement.
TTTTTTTATAAATAGTAAAAAAAAATGTCTCAGATAATTCATGGATAATAATTCAAAATGTTGGGACACGGGAAATTGCTCGATTTGCTCCCCTAAGCCGGTGTCGTATTGAGATGATACCAACTATCGATATGATACCAAATGAACTTTGACATATTTATTATCGCTCATATATTTTCAAATTCACATTTATAATAGCAGTGTTATAATAGCATATTAAAATATTGGATATTAAATAATTAGCATTTTATATAAATATTACCAATTTGGTAATGAACAATGTATATTAAACGGTAAATTGAATTATTTCCTTAAGGGTTTATTTATTGTCAAATTAAATTACAAATTTTTGAAAATATTAATTTATTATGAATATATTGAAATAAACGAATGTTTATGTATTAACATTATACGTACTTATATTAATTAAAGTAAATAATATTACATTCGAATACAATACATTAGGTCAATGAATTCATGAATAAACTTAATAAACAAGTAGAATTATTGGTTTCGAACATTCAGAATTATATAAAATTAACTAAACTAAACTTATTTAAAAATTATTTCATAGTTATTAATATACTATGAATTCAGATTAAACTAATTTATTGTATTCGCATATAATATTATTCACTTTGTTTAATAAATACTCATAATATTAATACAATAATATTCGAAGTGAAACACTATACATACGAGATGTGATTAAATCTAGGGATCCCAATATCAGTATTTCCGGAAATGTTTGCTAGAAAGCGATTTTCTAGCAAGTTGTAGTGTAACGTATCAAAGGCAATAGACAGGTCAAGAAGAAATACATAATAAGAATCCTTGTTATCTATAGATCAGGCTCGTAGCCATGGGCGGCGGCTGTGGGGACAAGGCCCCCCTGAGATCGGCTAGGCCCCCGTGAGATTAAGTAGACCCCTAAAACGTGTTTCACATTAAGTTTTGTTTTCATATAGTATTTACTATAGTATATTTCTACATACATATAGTATTTTTATTTTATAATTTTATTTATATTATATTTATTTATTAGAATGTATGTATTTTAGTCGTAGACATTATAGTGAGGATCCAATTCAGTATTTATTTTTTTATAAATATTTTCTAAAATTATGGTAAATAAGTAAATAAATAATAGGTAAATAAACCTATGATAACACAATTTTAATTATTTAATTTCATCAAATCTCAGAAATGTTAGTCCTAAATGTGCAAGTGGTAGAGCATATTTTGGAAATAAAATAAGAAGATTTACCGATAAGATGTATATATTCAAAATACGGCAATTTTATTTATGTCCATTTGTAGATTAAAGTACTTTCACAGTATACTTATACGTGGTTATAATTTGAATTCCGCAATGGAAGAAGAAAATGGTGTGATAAATGGTCACAGTCATGTAATTTATTCTATGAATCTCGTAAAAAAAGATCCAACTGTTGATTGACTATCAGTGCACTCTCCTAAAAAGTATTCTTTTCAACTCCTCAATGCTAGATCAGTACGCAATAAAGTTGATTACACAATTATTATTGATTATAACTGTTCTATTTCTGATATCACTGAGACTTGGCTATTGCCAAGTTATAACTACTAGTGATTCTGCTCTAATTCCCAACTGACCCCTGATGGTTTTAACGTATTTCTTGTTATTAAGTGTACATCACATCGTCGTGGGGGCCTAGCTCTGTTATTCTCATCGGAACTTAAGATTATTTCGTCATCCACCCTATGTTTCTCTTCATATGAAATTATGATCTCTAATATTCAGTTTACTTCATTATTTACCATTATAATTATACTTATCTACCTTCCACATTCATCTAGCCTATGGAGTTTTTTAGCTGACCTATCTTCTATTTTAGAATCTTTCACATCAGTTAACATGGTTAACCGTATAATTATATGTATAATATAATTATATAAAAATAATTATTTTTGGTGATTTTAATATTCAAATAAATAATGATAATTATGCTTCCTTATCTCTGAATGAACGTATATTTGAGTATTCCTTTACGCAAAATATTACTTTTCATACTAACACTAATAGTAATACTATTGACTTAGTTTTATCTTTAACTGCAGTTATCATGATTCTAATTTAATTTCATATCCCACTCAAAGTTTTCTAATATCTGATCAATTTTCCATTTTATTCTATCTGAACTTGCCGCTGATATAAATTAATCGACCTTCTAGATTGTTTCGGAAAATCTCCTCTATTGATAAACAAATGTTTGTTAACTATATATTCCATCAACTTAATAACAGTATATCTTCTGATTTGTCTACACTTTTTGATTATATTAATTTGGCATTATTTCATTCGCTTGATATTTTTGTACCCTCCAGTACACTTATCAACCGAAATTAATCTAAGTGTTCCTGGTTTAATATTGAACTTGTTAACCCGAGGCAACTACTTCGTAGACTACAACGTAAATATGTATCCTCTAAATTTGAAATTGATCTTATTTCCATTAAAGTTTTCGATCGTTTTACAAGAAAAAACTTCTCTCTACCAAATCCTCATACTTTACTGAAATTATCGGTAGTTATGGAATATATTCTAAACAAGCTTATAAATTATCTTTCACCTTAGTAGGTAAAACCCAGACCAAGTATTTTCCGGACCAACCTGATTTAGTTATTTGTTAATTATTTAGCCAATTTCTTCACACAACAAATTTCTAGCATTATCAATGTACTTACAAACATCAACTCGGCACGAATCAATCTCAATTTAACATCCACTCATAATCACTGATCATGTTTTTCGTTTCCCATACATGACATTTTACTATATTCCATGACAACCAATTACCCTTTGATCCTATTCCACTCAATCTACTTCGTTCATTATCACCATATGTTATGTAACTTATCGCTGAATTCATTTATAGATCTCTTATATCATCTATTGTTCCACACTCAATAACATACTCATAGATTATTCCGATTTAAAAAAAACAACTCTTGACCAATCTAATTTATCAAGTTATCGTCCAATATCCTAGTTATCATCATTATCTAAGATCTCAGAACGAATTGTGTCCACTCAACTTATAAATTACAATATATCCAATGCTATTGTTGATAAATATCAAAGTGGGTATCTTTCTCGTCGTAGTACCGAAACTGCACTTACTTTAATCATTAATGATATTCTCATATATCTTGATAATAAAGCCTCATGCTATCTCATACTACTAAACGTATCTAGTGATTTTGCTACTCTCGATCACAATAATCTTTCTATTGGACTTAATGAAATTGGTATACACGGTCAAGTACACAGTTGAATTATATATTTTATTTTATCTAGAACATCTTTTGTGAAGATTAACATCTCGTTATCTCCTCCTTATTTTAACATACATGGTGTTCCACAAAGCTCTGTTTTTGGGCCTATGTTCTTCATTATTTGTTTTCTTCCTATAAAATCAATTTTTCACAAATATCCTAATATTAACTATTATCTTTATGCCGATGATCTTCATATATATATATATAGCCATTTCCTAATTCTAGTGATTCTGGTATTATTCAAATATCTATGTTTAATGGTATTAGTGATTACCTACTGATCTCATTCATTCATTCATTGGTTCTCTCATAAATGCATTTCCTTAAATATGACTAAAACAAATAACCTACTATCATATTTACTACAATATTTAATCAATATGCAATTGCTATATATTAAATATTGGGCAATTATTTCACATGATTTCTATTTGTATTATCAATATAATTATGATTAAAATTGTAGTTCACAAGTCTCCTGAATTAGATTTTGATAATATATTAAAATACATAGGATTACTTAAATAATTATAGGTTTTAAAATAATATTTTATTTATTAAAAACAGTATATTTACTTAAATATTAATTTAAAATAATAATTTATAATTAATTTGCATAGATAAAAATTAAATCAATATTTCAAAATAATTAAAAAGTATAATATTTTATTCTTTCTATAATAAAATAATTATATAAACTTAATAATAATACTTACATCAATAACTTAAGTTGAACTTAAGTTATGAACTTAAGTTGAACTTAAGTTGAACTTAAGTCGTTTAATTATTATTGTTATTATTATTATTATTATTATTATTATTATTATTATTATTATTATTATTATTATTATTATTATTATTATTATTATTATTATTATTATTATTATTATTATTATTATTATTATTATTATTATTATTATTATTATTATTATTATTATTATTATTATTATTATTATTATTATTATTATTATTATTATTATTATTATTATTATTATTATTATTATTATTATTATTATTATTATTATTATTATTATTATTATTATTATTATTATTATTGAATTGAATTGAATTGAATGAATATTTATTATGAATTTTTTCAAGTTCGATTTAGTAATAATTAACAATATGTAGTGATAAATTCACAAAACGACAACAAAACGTAGATAGTACACATATAAAAATAACAATAGTAAATTAGAAACGTATCACATGTGCCGGTGATAAAAACAATTAATAATTAAAATTAATAATTTATAAAATTATATATATATACATATATATATATATATATATGTATAAATAAATATTAAGTTATAATTTTTTTAATATGATTTTTAAAGGTATATAAACTATTTGCTAATACAATATGTTCATCAAGACCATTCCAAATTTTAGCTATTCGATTATTTAGTAGATTTTTTGTTACATTTAGTTTACATGTATTCATACTAATTTGCAGAGAATGGCCTCTGGTATTGTAGTTGGTCTTTTTGATATTAATAATAGATGATGTATTCATATATACCAATCCGTTAAATAGCTTATATACCATAACAAGAACAAATCTAGTTCTTCTGATTTCTCGAGAATCTAGATTTAGGTATATTAATCTTTCATTATAAGGTTTATAAGGTAAACCGCATCTCTCGATTAATCTTCTCGTAAAGAATTTTTGGACCTTCTCTAGTTTTATCTTCAGTCCTTTGAATGTCCTGGCATCTAATACCGGATTCCAGACTGTCGACGCATATTCAAGGTGGGGTCTAGCATATGATATATATGCTTTTCTAATAGCTGGCATATTATTAGTAATGAAACAGCGAAATATACGATTGATAACACAATATGCACTTGTACAACACACACCAATATGTTCAGAGAAATGTAATGATGGATCAAATTTGATACCAAGATCACGAAACGATCTACAGTTTACTATTGAAACATTATTTATAGTATACAATGGTTTATTAGTATTACCTAATGTAAGAGCAGCTGATTTTTTTGCAGCGTTTTCTAATTGCCAAGAATTAGACCATTCATAAAATTTATCAATATTATGTTGTAATTTATATCTATGATCTATGTCATTAGATATAAAACTCAATTTAGTGTCATCCGCGAAAAGATTAATTATCTTTATCAATCACTTCGACTAAATCATTGATATATATTAGAAAGAGTAAAGGCCCTATTACAGATCCTTGTGGAACACCAGATATTATTTTAACTGTATCAGACATTTGATTGTTAACTCTTACTCTTTGAGATCTACCAGATAGAAAACTACTTATCCAAGAATGTATGTTACCACATATACCTAAATTAGTTAATTTGACAAGTAATTTACTATGAGAGACCTTATCAAAAGCTTTAGCATAGTCAAGATATATGATATCAATAAAACTGCCTTTATCAATTGCAGTAATCCATTTAGTATAACAATTTAATAGTTGCAGTTCAACAGATTTTTTATGACGGAATCCAAATTGAGAATCAGAAATTAATGAGTTACGTTCTAGATACAAATTAATTTCCTCAACTAATATACGCTCAAATACTCTAGACATAATTGAGGTAATTGAAATCGGCCTATAGTTTTCTCTATTTGAAGGGTCACCTTTTTTGAATATCGGAACTATATAACTTACTTTCCACATGTCAGGACATACACCAGCTGATAAAGTTTTATTAAATAATATAGTAAGTGGAATAGATAGTTCATATGAGAATTATTTGAAAAATATTGAAGGGATATTATCTGGTGGCAATGTACATGATAGTGATAGATTTATTAGATGCTTTCTTATGTTATGCCTATAGAATAAAAAGTTATTTATAGTTGAATTATGTTTAGGTGGAGATAAATGAGGAATATTATCATTATCATTAATAAATACAGAAGAAAATTGATTATTGAGTATATTAGATTTAACTGTATCTGAAAAAATATATGTATTATCGTCAGATTTAATGGGACCTATAGTGGAAAAAGAGGAACATCTTGAATTAATATAATTATAAAATCGTGATTTGTCATTAGATGATAAAATTAATTTTTCTCTATCGATAGTTAATTTTTTAATGTTATAATCTAATAATTTTTTAATATTTTTCCAATTTATAAAATTATTATGTGAATCTAATCTAGTTTTATAATATTTTAAACATTTTACTTTTAAACGTAGAATATATTTTGGATATGTTTTTTTATTTTTGATATGTTTATAAGCTGGAACATTATCATTAATAATATTATATAAAGTATTATAAAAAATATTAAACATATTATTAATATCTGTTGAATTAGATAATAATAAATTCCAATCAATAGAAGAAAGGGATTGATGTATACTATATAAATTAGACTTTCTAAAATTTAGCCCAACTTTTTGATTTATTTTTAAATTAGCTTGGAAAGGTAGAGAAAATGAAAATGATATATGGTCACTAATATATTTACCAAATCCAAAAGGGGGACATTCATTAATTTTCGAAATAATCATAGGATTATTGGTTAGTAATAAATCCAGCAAATTATTATTACGAGTTGGAAAAGTAATTAATTGAATGAGTGAGTTTTGACATAGACTATTTTCAAATTCGCAATATGTTGATGGGTAATTAGGAAATGTATTATCATTCCAATTATAAAGAGGTAAGTTGAAATCTCCTACAATAATAGTAGGTGAAATTGTATCACATAGTGCAAATAAAAATTTACAAATCGATTTATGAGTGTTAAAATCAGTTGAAGGTGGACGATAAATACAAGATAATCTTATATTTTTAGTAGAATGTAGTACAAGAGTAATATGCTCAATATTATTAAAATTATTGAAATATAATTGAATTGGATTTAAATTAGATTTGCAGATTATCGCTACACCACCTGAATGAGATTTCCTATCATTACGATATATTTTATAGTTAGTATTACCAAAAAGGAGTAAAGCATCAGTATCAACATTTGTTAGAAATGTTTCAACAAGACAAACAATATCATACATGTTAGAACTAAGAATTAACTCTAAATAAGGTAGTTTGTTATTATTATTATTATTATTATTATTATTATTATTATTATTATTATTATTATTATTATTATTATTATTATTATTATTATTATTATTATTATTATTATTATTATTATTATTATTATTATTATTATTATTATTATTATTATTATTATTATTATTATTATTATTATTATTATTATTATAATTATTATTATTATTATTATTATTATTATTATTATTATTATTATTATTATTATTATTATTATTATTATTATTATTATTATTATTATTATTATTATTATTATTATTATTATTATTATTATTATTATTATTATTATTATTATTATTATTATTATTATTATTATTATTATTATTATTATTATTATTATTATTATTATTATTATTATTATTATTATTATTATTATTATTATTATTATTATTATTATTATTATTATTATTATTATTATTATTATTATTATTATTATTATTATTATTATTATTATTATTATTATTATTATTATTATTATTATTATTATTATTATTATTATTATTATTATTATTATTATTATTATTATTATTATTATTATTATTATTATTATTATTATTATTATTATTATTATTGAATTGAATTGAATTGAATGAATATTTATTATGAATTTTTTCAAGTTCGATTTAGTAATAATTAACAATATGTAGTGATAAATTCACAAAACGACAACAAAACGTAGATAGTACACATATAAAAATAACAATAGTAAATTAGAAACGTATCACATGTGACGGTGATAAAAACAATTAATAATTAAAATTAATAATTTATAAAATTATATATATATACATATATATATATACTAGCCGTACCCGACCCGGCGTTGCTCGGTTTTGATTATTTTCCTATATATTATATATTAATTATAGCTATTCCTGATTCTTAATTGATATATATATAATACAATAAATGTTAGCTGACATACAAAACAAAGTAGAAAACATTTTCAAATAATATGTTAAAAAATACAACAAATATTTCAAATATTACAAAATATGTTTTAAAAAAATGTCTAAAACCCAAACCTAAACCCAAACACAAACCGTACACTACCCTGCGTTGCTAGGTTTTTGATTATTTGCCTATTAATTGTAGCTATTCCTGATTATACTTAGCTAATATTTAATTGTTTTCTTCTAACTAATATTTACTAATTCTAACTGTATCCGATGTAGACTCAGCGTTGTTCGTTTTTAAGATTATTTGTAAAATATTTGGTAAGATTACAAATAATAATTTAAAATATTACAAAATATATTTTTAAAAAGTGTCTAAAAATATTTTAAGAAATATAAAAAATATTTCAACATATTAGTAGCCATACCTGATTTTTAATGCCTATTAATTTTTTTTATTAATTATAGCTATTCCTGATTATTCTAAAATATATAATTGCTAAAAATTGCAAAAAAATATATAAAATATTACAAAATATGTTTTAAAAACAAACCATACCCGACCCGGCATTTCTTGGTTTTTGTTTGTTTGCCTATCTATTATTTATTATTTATTAATTAGGGCAATTTCTGATTCTATATTTCTAGTATATACAATTAAATAAAGTTTATTTAAAATACAAACAAATATAGAAAAATATTGTTTATAATATTTAAAAAATTAGTGAACAAATATTTCAAAAAATATTTTAAAAAATACAACAAATATTTCAAATATTACAAAATATGTTGAAAACCCAAACCCAAACCGTCCCAAAACGGCGTTGATCGGTTTTTAATTATATGCCTATCTATACTTTATTAATTATAACTATTCCTGATTTAGAATTGTTTGCCGAACCCAACCCGACGTTGCTCGTTTTTTTATTATTTGCCTATCAATTATTAATTATAGTTATTCCTAATTATGCATAGCTATTCTTTAATTGTTGTCTTCTAACTAATATTTAATAAATCTAACTGTATCCGATGTAGATCTAGCGTTGTTCTTTTTAAGACTTATTTGTAAAATATTTTGTAAAAATACAAAAATACAAAAATACTTTAAAATATTATAAAATATATTTTTAAAAAGTGTCTAAAAATATTTTTTAAATATAAAAAATATTTCAACATATTAGCAGTCATACCCTACCCGGCGTTGCTAGGTTTTTGATTGTTTGACTATTTATTTTTATTAATTATAGCTATTCCTGATTATTCTAAAATATATAATTGCTAACAAATACAAAAAATATTTAAAATATTACAAAATATGTTTTAAAAAAATGTCGAAAACTCAAACCTAAACCCAAATCCAAACAGTACTCGACTCGACATTTATCGGTTTTTGATTGTTTGCCTATTTATTATTTATTAATTAGAGCTATTCCTGATCCTACATTTCTAGTATATACAATTAAATAAAATTAAACATATGTAGAAACATATTTTTTTTAATATTTAAAAAATTAGATAAAAAATATTTCAAAAAATACAACAGATATTTCAAATATTCCAAAATATGTTGAAAACCTAAACCCAAACAGTTCCAAATCGGCGTTGCTCGGTTTTTTATTATTTGCCTATCTATCATTTATTAATTATAACTATTCCTGATTTGGAATTTCTTGCCGTACCCAACTTTGCTTTACTCGTTGTTTGATAGCTTACCTATCTATTATTTATTATTTATGGCTATTCATGATTCTGCTTTTCATATACAATAACATAAATTGTTGCTAAAATTCAAACAAATTTATACAAATATTAATATCTCAAAAATTAGTGGAAAAATATTTCAAAAATATTTCAAATAATATTTAAAAAAATACAACACATATTTCCAATATTACAAAATAGTACTTAATAAATATCGAAAACCCAAACCGCACCCTGCGTTGATCGATTTTTGATTGTTTGCCTATCTATTATTTATTAAGTATAGCTATTCCTGATTCTGTATTCCTAGTATACAACAAATATTTCCAAATATTACAAAATATATTTTTTATAAATGTTCTACAAATATTTTAAAAAGTATATTATTATATCTTATAATATTTATATATTTATTATATAATTATAATATTTTAATTATATCTTAAAATAATAATATTTCAACGAATAGTTGAAAAATATAAAAAATTATTTCAAATAATATTTTTTAAAATACAAAAAATATAAATAATATTACAAAATATATTTTAAAAAAATTTCAAAAAAATGTTTAAAAATATTTAAAAAAAACTTCAAAAATATTTCAAAAAATGTCAAAAATATTTCAAAAAATTTCCAAAATTTCCAAAAATTTCAAAAAAAAATCAAAAAAAATTCAAAAAAATAGTTCGAAAAAATGTAAAAAAAATATTTCAAAAATGCGACGCCGAAGATTTTGGACGACAAAAAATCATTTTAATGGCAAAAAGTCAATTTTTCAGGTTTTTCTGGGGTACGCGGTATAAAATTCAAAAAATTTTCCGGACCAAGACCATACTGTTGCAAATTTATTAAGATCGGGTATAAAATATTTTCGCGACGTACCCCGGTTCTCGAGTTACCTCACCAGATACACACACACACACACACATATATATATATAATTAAATAGACTTTCTTTTATATAGTAGATATATATATGTATAAATAAATATTAAGTTATAATTTTTTTAATATGATTTTTAAAGGTATATAAACTATTTGCTAATACAATATGTTCATCAAGACCATTCCAAATTTTAGCTATTCGATTATTTAGTAGATTTTTTGTTACATTTAATTTACATGTATTCATACTAATTTGCAGAGAATGGCCTCTGGTATTGTAGTTGGTCTTTTTGATATTAATAATAGATGATGTATTCATAGATACCAATCCGTTAAATAGCTTATATACCATAACAAGATCAAATCTAGTTCTTCTGATTTCTAGAGAATCTAGATTTAGGTATATTAATCTTTCATTATAAGGTTTATAAGGTAAACCGCATCTCTCGATTAATCTTCTCGTAAAGAATTTTTGGACCTTCTCTAGTTTTATCTTCAGTCCTTTGAATGTCCTGGCATCTAATCCCGGATTCCAGACTGTCGACGCATATTCAAGGTGGGGTCTAGCATATGATATATATGCTTTTCTAATAGCTGGAATATTATTAGTAATGAAACAGCGAAATATACGATTGATAACACAATATGCACTTGTACAACACACACCAATATGTTCAGAGAAATGTAATGATGGATCAAATTTGATACCAAGATCACGATACGATCTACAGTTTACTATTGAAACATTATTTATAGTATACAATGGTTTATTAGTATTACCTAATGTAAGAGCAGCTGATTTTTTTGCAGCGTTTTCTAATTGCCAAGAATTAGACCATTCATAAAATTTATCAATATTATGTTGTAATTTATATCTATGATCTATGTCATTAGATATAAAACTCAATTTAGTGTCATCCGCGAAAAGATTAATGGATATATCTTTATCAATCACTTCGACTAAATCATTGATATATATTAGAAAGAGTAAAGATTTATTATTATTATTATTATTATTATTATTATTATTATTATTATTATTATTATTATTATTATTATTATTATTATTATTATTATTATTATTATTATTATTATTATTATTATTATTATTATTATTATTATTATTATTATTATTATTATTATTATTATTATTATTATTATTATTATTATTATTATTATTATTATTATTATAATATTATTATTATTATTATATTATATATAAACTTACGTTCAACTTACATCAACAACTTAAGTTCAACTTAAGTTCGTAACTTAAGTTCAACTTAAGTTATGAACTTAAGTTGAACTTAAGTTATGAACTTAAGTTGAACTTAAGTTATATAACATAAGTTTATTATATGAATAAATATATGTTTAAATGTATATTTTTATATCATAACTATATTAAACATAAATAATTAATCATAAAATACTAATATTTATATTAATATTTTATTTTAAATTTAAACTTACGTTCAACTTACATCAATAACTTAAGTTGAACTTAAGTTATTAACTTAAGTTGAACTTAAGTTGAGAACTTAAGTTGAACTTAAGTTATGAAACATAAGTTATAATAAATAATATTTAATTATATAATTTTTTATTTTATATATTATGTTCTACTAAATTTGATTATAGTACATTAATAATAATGCTTAAATTTATATTAATATAAAAAAACTTACATCACAACTTAAGTTAAACTTAAGTTCAACTTAAGTCGATAAATTTAAGTTCAACTTACATCATAACTTAAGTTCAACTTAAGTTCAACTTAAGTTTTGATGTAAGTTGAATGCTGGATTAAATATATATATAAATATTTCCCATTGTAACGTGTGTGATTCTTACATTGATACCTGTCATTTTTATATTATGTATTGTATATATACACTATAGTGAATATTTAATACAAGTATATTAATCTTATAAACATACATACATACACACACATATACATTCACACACAAATACACACACACATCCTCACACACACATACACAAACATATAAACACACTGTATACTCATAAATAGTACTACTTTATATACACATATATACATATATACACATTCACACACATACACATATATTCACATTATATATATATATATATATATATATATATATATATATATATATATATATATATATGTGTGTGTGTATGTGTGTGTGTGTATATATGCGTTTGTATATGTAATTATAATTATAATTATAATGTGTTATTTAAACACTTACATATATAAAACATATATAAAAAGTATATAGACAATGTAAAAAATAAACAGCAATACAGTTACTATTGATGAGTAATATATATATATATATATATATAATAAAAAGATAATAATAATTAAATAAATAATAATAACAAAATAATAAATAAAAGTTAAAATCTAAAATATACATACGTGGTAGCATTGTATATATACAAGGCATAGTGAAATACACATGTGTATTTATTTTATACGTATATTATATTATATCTATATAGATGTTACTTGTTCAGAATATTTTGTAATGTGAAATAGAGCGTAACGGTTGTATGTGATTGACACCTAAGTACCGCCCATCTACCGACTAACCGTATCGTGCTGATTATGCATATCTCCTAACGTCCATTTAACATTCAAATGATGGCCGTAATTAATTGCTATATTTAATTAAACATCAAGCATACTTGGTAACCACGGTATATCCCATCGATGGGCATCACTAATGCTGGTATTTGTGGTCATCAGTGATGGCTAGTTAATATCCTGTTGATGATTATCATTCGAAACGCTACTTACTGGGATGGCAAGTGTTTTTAATTTAATCTTTGAATTAATCATAAATGCAATGGGGATATACCAATGGATAAATTCGTTAAAATCGTACAAAAATGTATTTGATTTATAAAATAAATTATTTATTTTTAAATCTACATTCCTAACTATTATAAATTGTTATATAATATTTTATATATAATATATAAAATCCATAAATATAACATTTATATATAGATAAGAAAACATATCTATTACTTTATATTATAGATTTTGAATTAACAAAATACATATAAAAATTCATTATAATGTAGGTATATATATGTATATACTTGTATAATAAAATATAATATAAGTGTATACACTCTGATATAATAAAAAAATAACATTTATATATTGATAAGACAATATATAACTATTACTTTATAATATTGATTTTATATTAGCTAAATGTATAATTTTATTAATTTATAATTTATTTAAATTGTGTTGAATTTATTTATTGTATATATTTATTGTATATATAATACAATATATATATATATATATATTTTCCATATTATATACAACATATATCTTGTGTCTATATGTATATATATATATATATATAACATATGATATATAACATAAATACTGCTGTATCAAGATACAGTTATCTATTCTTTATACAATAAATTGGTATTAATTTTTCACAAAATAAAAATAAGAATCTAATATATAATTTAAATATAATCTATAATTGAAGCAAATAAATTAATTATAATTAAAAGCCCCTCGCCTTAAGAAGTTTGTATTTATACTTGGAAACATACGTCTACATCTGCAATGAGTGTATAGTAGAACATGATTAAGTATTACTATATCTACAAAATTACGACCAGAACAAATCTTTATAGAAGAAGTTATCCAATTATTGATAAAAGGACTATGCGTGCCTAATTATAAACCCTTATCATCGACAGAATTAAATACATATATTGCATGATATTTATTTATGGACGTGTTATCAACAAACGTGTATTCATCGTAAGATCGGGGTGTAGACCATTTTAGAATAACGATATCGGGAAGAGTTTGAATAATAGTGTCATGATTACTACTAATAGATGAAATCCTTTTTAGCCGCAGCACCGGTATTGCTATAACAAGACGAGTGATAGTAATCCCACCTACTAAGTATACCTAGAATACGTATACGTATACGTAGTATACACCGAGTGAAGTATCTGAAGGTAGTCGAATCCAACGTCTGACGAACGACCAATTACTTTTAATGAAAATAAATATACATTATAGAAAGTCAATGTATGAAACATACTTGGAATTAGATGATTTTTAAGAATAAACAATTGTTGTTTGGGTTTTAGAGTAGATTTATAGATTTCCAAAAGTGTTGTTGTTATGTCATCATTAATTGAATCATTTGTATTATCCAAAGCGCCTATGTTGATGCCAAGATATATACGAGTGTCTTCTATATTTAACGCTTTAATTATAAAATTATCAATAGATATAAAATATATGGATTACATATCAATTGTTTTTTCTTTGGGTTAATAATTATATTCAATGTATACACTATTCGTCAGACTTGTTAACGTTTAACCCACGTGGGTCAATGTACATTGAGTTAGACTAAATAAAACATGATAAACTTGATTTTGCATCATTACATAATCTATAATATGCCAGGTAATATTAATTTACAAGGAAATAGTACAATAAGCCATATTGCATTTGCAGATGATCTGGTTTTATTTGCGAAAGATGATATAAAATCAAGTTGATCATGTTTTATTTAGTCTAACTCAATATACATTGACCCACGTGGGTTAAACGTTAACAAGTCAAAATGCAACGAGTTAAAACGAGCTGGAGACATAGGGGCACCTTGTTTTACTCCACGATTGACTTGTATACTAGGTGATACTCTGTTTTTTTTATTGTAATTGAGTTGAACAATCAGAATAAGTATGCATGATATAATTGTTATACATTCCATGATTCCCTACTCTGTCTGCTAATGTATCAATTGAGTTATGAGATACTGTATCAACAACTTTAGAAACATCCAACAATCACATCTTTAATGGGCGAAATGAATTTGTATGCTGATATATAATGTTTTTAAGTAAAGAGATATTCTCAGCAATACCATGACGTCGAAGAAAAGCTTTTTTGCCGTGGATTAAGATTAATTGTGTTTTCAATTCTTCGTGCCAATATGTTATGGAATAGTCTACAGAATATCGATTACATACCCAGGCTACCAAATTTATTTGAAATAACTAGGTACAGGTTATATTTCCATGGTTAGAATATATGGTTGTTTTGTGAACATTACTGCTGTTATTACTGCTGCATAAACACTCCTTCATACCTAGTTATTTACCGGTTACAAGGTTAACTTTACTACTTTAATTATTTGTTTTAAATAGGTGAATAGTTGGGTATTTAAATAGGTAAATAACTAGGTACATGTTTTATTTACTCGGTTATTTTATGTAAATGACTCCTGCATAAACACTCCTTCAATACCTAGTTATTTACCGGTTACAAGGTTATCTTTACTACTTTAATTATTTGTTTTAAATAGGTGAATAGTTGGGTATTTAAATAGGTAAATAACTAGATACATGTTTTATTTACTCGGTTATTTTATGTAAATGACTCCTGCATAAACACTCCTTCAATACCTAGTTATTAACTTTGTACCAGGTTATATTTACTGCTGTTATTTATCTTGGTACTAGGTTATACTTACTGCAGTTATTTAACTTGCTACTAGGTTATATTTAATTCTATAACTATATGTTAGCTAGATGAATAGATACATATAAAAAAACACTGAAGCTCAAATTATTAATCATTTTTATTTATAAATAGATTTAAACGTCACATCAGTCCTCCAAATCTGTCTTTTCAGATACCTATGGAAAAAAATAATTAATAAATATCGAAGTGAATGTGTATTATACAATAACTAAAAATGAAACTGTCTATATTAACATCATCAAGTTTCTTTGTCCTTTATTGCCCCTTTGTTGAATTTCCTTTAGCATCTCTCCTAATCTAGGACTTTACAGGCCTCCGAAATGTTCTTTGCATAAAGCTGATGGAAATATAATAATAATTAATAAATATTTAAGTTTTATTTATACATTATTTAAAAAATAAAATTTCTATATTAGTAATAAATATATAAATATTGTGTATGGATAGGTCAGGATGGTATTTGTGAATGATGTCTTTTTTAATTTTTGGAAGTTTATTTTATGTTTTAATATTGCTTTATAGATTGTGAGAATATATTTGAATTGATATTCAACCCATTACAAATACTAGTTTTGAATACATTTTTTCAATATGAAAATGTATACATTATAATATGTAATAAGCATTATAATATTCATATAAATATAAGAAAATGTGTCTTATATATGAAAATATAAAAATAGATCAATATATACTATATGAAATTGTATATGAACACATTTTATATATATATATATGCATTACTATGAGGAACCAAACAAATATGTTTATAAAATATACATACATTAAACATTATGCATTATATATGATCACTATCAAATATTTATTATAATTATATAAATAGAATTTGTAATCAAATTGAAATTTGTAAATTTATATAACAATAGAATATATATTTTCATATTTTAATTTAGAACTCATAAATAATATAAAAATATATAAATATATACTATTAATATGTAATACTAATATGAAATTGTATATGAATAAATGTTGATCTTATATACAATCAGTATATATGATCACTATATATTATTAAATACACCAAATAATATATAAAGTATATAGGATAATATCAAATATAAATGATAATCAAATATTTATTATAATTAAATAAAAATGTTTTACATCAATTGAAATTTGTAAATTTATATAACAATAGAATATATATGTTCATATATTAATTTAGAACTCATAAATAATATAAAAATAAATCAATATATGAATATATGAAATTGTATATGAACAAATGTTATATATATATGCATTATATATATTCACTATATATTATTAAATATAACAAATAATATATATAAAGTATATAGTATAATATCAAATATTTATTATAATTATATAAATTGAATTTTAAATTTATATAACAATAGAATATATATTTTCATATTTTAATTTAGAACATATAAATAATATAAAAAATAGATAAATACATTTATTAATTTAAGAAATTTGTTAATTTATATAACAATAGAATATATATTTTCATATTTTAATTAAGAACTTATTAATAATATAAAATTGTATAAATACATACTATATGAAATTGTATATGAAAAATGTTGATATTACATACAATCAGTATATATGATCACTATATATTATTAAATACCACAAATAATATATATAAAGTATATAGCTGTAATAGATATATAGTATAGGTATATAGGTATATAGTATAATATCAAATATAATATATAATCAAATATTTATTAGAATTATATAAATTGAATTTTTAAATCAATTGAAATTTTTAAATTTATATAACAATAGAATATATATTTTCATATGTTAATTTAGAACTCATAAATAATATAAAAATAGATCAATATATACTATAAGAAATTGTATATGAACAAATGTTATATATATATGCATTATTAGAGAAACCAGAAAATAGGTTTATAAAATATACATACATTAAACATTATGCATTATATATGATCACTATAAGTAATATAAAAATATAATATAAAATATTTATTATAAATAAATAAATTGAATTTTTAATAAAATTTAAATTTATATAATTTGTAAATACTTTACTTATAGAATATAATATATTTCATATTTTAATTTACAACTCATAAACAATATAAAAATAGATCAAATCATACTATATATATATATATATATATATATATATATATAGAAATATAATTGATAATATATATATATATATATATATATAAATTGAAATTTGTTTAATTTGTAATTTATATAATAATAGAATATAATCTCATTTTAATACAATATATTTCATATGTTAATTTAAAACTCATAATATACAAATAGATCAATATGAAATATATTATATGAAATTATATATGAACAAATGTTGATATTACATATATTATATATAATCAGTATATATATGCATTATTATAAGGAACCATCAAATTGGTTTATAAAATATACATTTATTAAACATTATTCATTATACTATCTATATATTTATATATAGGATAAGGTATTAAAATAATAAATAAATAAATATATAAAGTAACTCTATCGTGTATAAGAATAAATTTGTTTTAATCAATGGGTCTACAATATATAGCTATTTAATATTATATCCATATGAATAACTATATTTAATACATATCTAATTAAAATTAATTTCTTTGACTATAAAGTAAGAAAGTAAAGACTACAAAGTATGTTCACATGGGAACAACCTTTTTTATAAAATATAATACTAATCACTGTGATATATATATATATATATATATCAGTGATTATATATATTGCCTAAATCTGATAATAATATATTATATTGAATATTATGAATATTATATCAACTATTATTGACTAATAGTGTTTATTGTGAATTCATGTTTTATATAAATAGGTCATTTCCAATCATATTAATAATTATATTTGTAATATTAATTTATATAGATATAAATTATATAGAAACTCACCATTTATGCATATTCCTCCTCTGATTGCAGTGTGTTCTCTAGCTCCAGTAAATAACCAGTTGATGGAACTGCAACGGAGACACTAGATATAATAGCATCCTCTGTATTGTTCTTTACCTTGTTCTGAAAATATATTGAATACAAATTAAATTATATATATATATATAATTAAACAGTATATATATTAAACAGTTCCTCCAACACATTATTTTTATCTGTAGAATTATTTAATTTTATATAATTTTTGTAACTAGTTATAGGAAAAAATGTATATAGTATATTAAAATTTATATTATTCATTAATAATATCAATTTATTTATGTATGCCAAATAAAAGTTATATATATATATGTGCAGTAAACTTTATAACAGTGGGTATCACCAGTATCGGTTATAACTGAAATATTATGATTTGAATACAATAATATTAACTATATTAAAAACAAATAACTTATGGATAATAATATGGATAGTTTAATATTCCAACATACAAAAAACTGTAAAATTACTATTTGAAAACAAACATACTACTAGTTATTCACTACTATTCAAAGGAATCTATTATTTAATATATATATATATATATTTATATATATATATCAATACATTTATAATTAATGTTTTTACTATGTAAAGTAATATCGAAATACTATAACTATGATTGAAATATAGTATTTTAATTCTAAATAATTATTGAAAAGTATAATATTTGAACAACTCTGGTATTTTTTATTTTTGGTTTAAACTTAGATAACTCAAAAACACAACCTGACCAACCCTGCTAATAACTGATTTGATAAATGTATACATTAATGTATAATATTATCAAAAATGATAAAAACAAATTTACTTTTCATCATATATTTACTAACAAATGAATTATTGATACAGTTCTGTGTTGTGAATGCCTTGCTCCATCATAAACTGATTCTATGGGTAGACCATTAAACACTTTATTACGATTACCTGAAAATATATGTTATTTTACATTAGAATCAGAATTATAGCGGCACTTATTTAAAAATAGTTTCGTGTGAGGTGTCCCAATAGCGAAATATAGTTACAGTTTTAAATAGATGGCATAAGTTCATATACATGTTATATAATAATAATATCAGAATTTAGGCATGACAATGTTAAACGAAGAAGCGAGATACTTATATCTAGTCGTTTACCCAATTCACTTTCCTAAAGAATATTTATGAGGAGAAAAGTATAGTAAAAGTAAAATTAAAATAAATATAATAAAATTTTAAGATTTAAAGTTAGTAAAATTATATACAAAATAACAAAATTATCAATACACATTTAATTATTTAGTTTTCTATTAGAATAATACATTTATAAAAAATCAGAGATATTAAATTTATATCAAGAATAGCCAACAATAATTGAAAATAATGAGGACAGATGGTGTATCAACTTCAGGGATATGGGTGCGTCAGGTCCAATGATGTAGGGATCATATTTGTTCCAAGAATAAGAACACTGACAATACTTTCCTCTCAATACAAGTATATCCATTTCTTCGATACGTACCATACCCACATTAACACAAAAATATCAGCCATTCCGTCATAAAAAAAAACACTATAAAATAGATTTAACGTACATAATACGTTAATATGTCCATAATTATATATTATCTTCTAATCACATATTTACTAACAAATGAATTATTTCAGTTCTGTGTTGTAGATACTCCATAAACTGATCCTATCGGTAGACCAATAAGTACTTTATTACGATCACCTGAAAATATATCTTATTTTACTTTGGAATCACAGTTTTAGTCGCTTTATTTAAAATATAATTGTTTGGCATCTAAATAATTAAATATACGATACTAAATAGATAGAAAAAGTGTGCATACATTTTATATGTACCTGATAATATACTTTTAAAGTGTAAATATATATAGAATCGGTCTCATATTTATTTATGGTACATAATATGCACATGAAAATCTGCATAAGATATATTTTATAAATTAAATTTCACTAGTGCAACAGCTTAGTAGTATATATTGGGAATAATATTATATATATATATTATCAAGATAATCTCGTACGGTTACCAGTAAACGATATTATCTCGTACGACTTGAGTCCAATTATTAAATTAAATTTAATTCATAATTATACAGTTCTTATACGAATATATATAATACAATATATTATATCAATATTAATAAGTTATTATATATAATCGTATAAGAACTATATAATTATGAAATAAATTAAATATAGTATGTTGTTCGAAAATACCTCTTATGAGATTACTGGCTACCTCTCGTACGTTGATAATCAGATATTATATATGAGATATATGATATAAAATAGTTAATAAATATTTATTCATAGCATAATTTATGAACTAGGCACAATGTGAGGTATTTTATTAATACGGTAATATAATTATTATTATTAAATATATATTGAATAATTTATATTAGTTGTATTGTAATGATAATAATTAGTTATAATGTATAACTATGTGGAGTAATAAAATAGTCAATTATATTATATAATTATAATATATGTCACAAATTATGTGCAGATAATACTTAATATATCACGATTTTTGTGCGGATTACGTCCAGATGTCACATAGTTTAACTAAGATAACTATGATGGTTATCATCCAGGGTTATCATAGTTAATGCTTTATAAATATTATTGAATTAAGTATAATGAATAAAATATAATTATTATAATAATACACACATTTCTAGAATATATTTCTAATATTATGGATATATAAATTATATAGTATAATTTATACGGAATTTCTGGATCTATTTCGCCATTTTCGTTATTTAGAGCGCTTACGTGGTTCTATATCTAAATAATAGTTAGAAAATACCCGAAGCTAGTCTTATAACTATGATAACATATTTTACTATAACTATTGAAACAATGTATATATATAATATTT
Organism: Osedax fenrisi; assembly: GCA_964019155.1. Taxonomy (NCBI): domain Eukaryota; kingdom Metazoa; phylum Annelida; class Polychaeta; order Sabellida; family Siboglinidae; genus Osedax; species Osedax fenrisi. Next base: position 8,840,977 of record OZ025244.1, on the reverse strand, counting down.
TTTAAATAATTTTAAAATATAATTTTAAAAATAATTTTAATATTTAAATTATTAAGTTATGCGTACATTATTAAACAAGTTATAAATATTTAAAAAATATATCAAATATTTTGTAATTCATATAGTATTATAATATTATTATTAATATAATTAATATAATTATTATTATATCATATAATATATGAATTATTAAATTTATTTTATCTTTTAAATATCTAAATAAAACCTTTTTCTTTTTGTCATTATTCTTCATGTGTTTAGATATTTTGCTTGAAGTATTTATATGTTATAATACAGAATATTATGTTATACTATTATCAATATAAACATGATAATATGATACAAATATTATTTTAGAGTTAAAGTAAATTCTAGAAGGATGCGAGCAGCATGTTTTCACACGTGATATGTTATGGGCGGGGCTTGTGAGCGTGCACTTCGAGGACATGAATATTATATACAAGGACTTGAACTATTCTCAGAATAGTTCTTAATAATTCTGCGTGTTAAAAACAATGACTTCGCTATATGCTATTTGAATTGAGTGATTAGCCGGGTGATTAGTTATTACTTTAACTTTACATGAATTATTGACTTTGCAGTGATATATAATGTATATTCATATACGATTATTCAGATCTAAATATAACTTATACGCGTGCAATGCACGCCGTGCATATACATTATATTATAATATATATTAATACATTTGATTTTTTATTAAATTTAAATTATTACTATTAGAAATTATTCGATTATAATTCTAATATGTTACGTACATATGACATATATATAGTTTTAGAATGCCCGTTTAATTTCAAGTAGAAACAATATATTAAATATGTATAATAATATAATCCATCGCTAAGTTATCCGTAATAGTAACTGTACAATTAGGTATTTGTTAATAAATTGTTGTTGTTATTAAATTCAATTATTAATATTATAAATTATAAGTTAACTTATAGTAATTACTATAACATTTACTATAACGGATAATATATTGATGGATTATATTATTATTATAATAATTATACATATATAATATATTTGTTCTACTTTAAATACAGCATAATAGCATAATCATTATGATAATGTAAACATGTAATTACATGTTAAACATGATGTGTACATGTTTAGAACTCATGAGTTCTATATAGTATCTATAATAGTTTCATTCCAAATTCCACTTAATTTCTAGAAGAAGTAATAATAATAATATAATAATGATAATGTAAACATGTAATTACATGTTAAACATGATGTTTACATGTTTATAACTCATGAGTTCTATATAGTATCTATAATAGTTTCATTCCAAATTCCACTTAATTTCTAGAAGAAGTAATATATAATATTGTTTAAATATATATATAGGTATATCTACAGTAACAGTAATTACTGTTACTGTTTTACTGGTTAACTATTTCTATATATAATTTCTGAAAGTCCAATTAATTGTAAATAGAAGCAATATATTATACATATAGGTAATATAATAATAATATAATAATATAACAGAACGATACGTATATATATAATAGTAGGTCCTAAGTCACTTATTAAAGTCAATTACCTAATTCTCTTACGCAAGCCTTGCTGTAAGGCCCTTACAGTGTAAGGGCATGTATATTTTATAATTATTTGTGACATCTTTTGTTCTACAATTACTTAATTACTTTCGAACAAATATCTACACATTATTATTTTATAATAAAGTAACACCATAATAGGTCAACTGTTATATTATGAATTATATTATAATTCAAAAATGAATAGTATTAGGTTATATTATATATTTACCTATATTATTATTTACTAATTTATCTATATCCACTTATATCTATAATTAAATCCCACCTATTTAAATTATACGTAAATTAATATAAATAAAAAATAGTGAATTAGCCAGGATGTCTAGCATGATGTATTAGAATACATTTTGTTTAAAAGTCTAGGTTCGAATCCCCGCCGTTGCATAATTTTTTTTATTAATATTTATATATATATACCGACAAATTTGTATATTAATATATATTTATTAATTTATAAATTATATAATTAATTAATTATATAATTTATAAATAAATATTATTCAAATAATATTAATATTAATAATTCATATATTATATATATATATATTATTTTAATATATTTAAATAATTTATTCTTATAAATAAATTAATAATATTAATATTAATTTGTAATGCTATTATGCTGATATTATGTTGTTATTATTATAATTGCAACATAATAGCAGCATAATATACATTTAATAGTAAAATAATAGTAGCATAATAGAATTACAAATTAATAACAGCATAATAGATTTTTAATGGCAACATAATACAGCATAATAGCATAATGTAAACATTTGAGGCTATTATTTATGCTATTATGCTTCTATTATTAGGATATTACTGTTAGCAGGGTTTAGTAATGTAAATAAATAGATACCAAATGATATATAACCTATAGTTATGAAAATAACATGCTACCTAATGATATATAACCTATAGTTATGAAAATAACATGCTACCTAATGATATATAACCTATAGTTATAAAAATAACATGCTACCTAATAATATATAACCTATAGTTATAAAAATAACATGCTACCTAATAATATATAACCTATAGTTATGAAAATAACATGCTACCTAATGATATATAACCTAGAGTTATGAAAATAACATGCTACCTAATGATATATAACCTAGAGTTATGAAAATAACATGCTACCTAATGATATATAACCTATAGTTATGAAAATAACATGCTACCAATTGATATATAACCTATAGTTATGAAAATAACATGCTACCTAATGATATATAACCTAGAGTTATGAAAATAACATGCTACCTAATGATATATAACCTATAGTTATGAAAATAACATGCTACCAATTGATATATAACATAGAGTTATGAAACTACCCGGATACCTAATGATATATAACCTAAAGTTATTTTTACTACTAATTTTATATCAATTTATTGATGATTTGGTAGCCTGGGTAGTTATTGGAAGATACACTGACGGCTCAGTATTGTACAAAATACATTTGGTATTCATTTATCATAAAATTAAAATAAGAATCTAATATTTGCATTACCTTTCCGATGTATCGTTCATTTTATTCTAATTAAAAAAAATCGTAAATTTAAAAAATATCATTAATATATATATATATATATATATATATATATATATATATATATATATATATATATATATATATATATATATATAAATTGATCTAATTATTAAAATTATTATTAAATACATATTTAAATATTATATTTTACTTCTATAATATATATATATATATATATATATATATATATAAAGTTATACATAAATTATTAATTATAAATGCATATGCGATATTGTATAAAATAAATTTTTCAAATTAATTTTCAAATTAAAATTCATTATCTGTTTACTTATTGTGTGTAATACAAATATGGCATCCTATCAACCAATGGAGTTATGATCACAGCTAACCAACTAGTCTGATTCGCTCCATATTTGGTTATAAGGGATACTATGTCATAGATTGGTATAACAGTTTTACAATCTAGTTATTCTTATCTATAATTTAAAAACACGCCTTATAAAATGATCGTAATTTAACGTTATTCACTTGCAGATAAATACTCCTTCGTACATGTACTGATATTTCAACTGCTTCAACATGCGCAACACCGTTATCTTTCTGTTCTCGATCATAGGTTTATATATTATATATAATATATGTATAAGCGTATGTATATATGTAGGTATATAGATTAATTATATAATATTATATATATATTTATTATAATATATACTATATTTATTTATATATGTAAAATTATATATATGTATGTATTTATATATTTTTAAATTAAGTACTTATATATACATATATATATATATATATATATATCTATATATCTATATATTTAAAAAATATTTTCATTTTACACAAAAGTGCAATAAAATGCATTTGTAATAATCATTCTATGTATAACAATTTCTATACTATTTCTATACTCTTCTAATTCTCTTAAATTTGATGATATTGTAAAAATGAATAGTATAACATATATGTTTCGAGCTATGAATAACCTTTTACCTAAGAATTTACAATTGTTATATAAAACTAAATCTTATAATGGAAATCTGATTCATAGAATAAAAGTACGAACTGACCGAAAAGCATTTTGTTTATTGAATACTAGTCCAATACTGTGAAACATGTTCTGCAGATTACCACAACAATAATAAATATTACAAAATTTAATACTTTTAAAACAATTTTTAAATCAGTCATGATATCGTCTTATTAATTTTAATTTTATATTTTAGATATACTTTTTGAATTATTGTATTATGTGATATATTAATTTATTTATTTGCTACCTTATATTATCAGTATTTATTTTATATATTTTATTTTATAGTTCTATAGCTTTTATAGCTTTTAGTTATATATGTAATAATGAGTGGTCGAAATAAGTGTTTGGTATATTACACTACTAAAAATAATAGAGGAACGTTGTATTTACTCTTTATTTATAAATCAAAACAAAAAACCATACACTAATGCTGTTTAACATATATACATAATTACAATATGGAATAATACAATATAATGTTTTACAAACCTCCAACTGTCAAGGTATAATCAAAAATGAAATAATATTATTAAATCTAATATAATTCAGATTATATTATTTCTATGCGACGGTTCATTGGTCCAACCAATTCTATAAACTAAATAACACTAAATAAAAAAACACAAAAATCAATATACATAAAATCAATATTTCTACTTTTAATTATTCCATTAAAGAAAACAAAAATATAACCAATTAAAAATATATAATAAACTAAATAACATTAACTAAAAACACAAAAATCACTAGACGAAATTAACATTTATAATTATTACATAATCATAGATTTATAGTTTACATATGTAGCCTTGCCGGCTGGGTTCGCGATCCAAGAAGTAAATATAATTTACTTACTATGTTATCAATCGTGTTGTTTCTTAGATCTTATTTATTTTATGATTATATTGGCATTGTTTTCATTACCCATGTGCACACGCATTTATACTATTCACCGTCACGCTCAGATACACATCATTTCACAATCACACTATTAAATATATATCATCACACTATTAAATACAAATCATTTCTCAATCACACTATTACATAATATTACATAACATCCATTTATACTTTCAATAATAATAACAATAACATAACATGTAACTAGTTACACGGTTACACTCACCCCCAAACAAAAATAAACAAAAATAAAATAAAAAATAAACTCACTCACTCAAATTAACAATACAAACGATTACGCTCACCCCGAAACAAAATAAACAAAAAATAATAAAAATAAACTCACTCATAAAAATAAAAATAATAAAGATAAGCTCATTCACCCCCAAACAAAATAAATTCACACTACTATTACATTCTTTCTATATTAACTTCCATTTTCTTCATATTACTGCGGTGTAATACCTTCGATTTTCCATCTCCCGTTTCTATTTCATAAGTTTCATTCGTTCCCATTCTTCTTACCACACTCCAGATATTGTCGGACCATATGTTCATCAGTTTCTTCCTCCCTAGTTCTCTTCTCTTAATTCTTACCTTATCTCCATAATATAATCGAGTATCTACTACTTTACCATTTATTCCATCACTCCTCTTCTTCCATGCTTTTTCTAAAGCTATCTTTACTTTGTACTTAGTTTCAATGATCCTCTTACCCATTCCTATTATCCAGTCATCCTTACATCTGTTTATATTACCTAATATTTTCTGTTGTATCGGTATTCTCTCTTCTCTCCCGAACATTAAGAAGAATGGTGAGTAACCAGTGGATGAATGTTCTAGTATATTATATGCATGAATTAACTCATTCAGGTATAGTGGCCATTTAGATTTTTTTTCTTCAGATAACGATCTTAGTAATGATAACAGGGTTCTATTCATTCTTTCAGTTTGACCATTACCGGCTGGGTGGTAAGATGTTGTTTTGCTTTGATTAATACATAATAACATACATAGTTCCTTTATTAAAGATGAAACAAAATTCCTTCCTTGATCTGAATGTATTCTTTCGGGTATTCCGAAATTATATATCCACTCATTTAAAATAACTTTTGCCACTGTTAAAGCAGATTGATTTCTAGTGGCAACAGCCTTTGTAAATTTAGTAAAGATATCTGTGATTACTAAAATTGAATCTCTACCGTCTGATGATTTGTCAACAGTTATGAAATCTATTGATATCATCTCTAGTGGTCTACTCGCTGATAACCTTCCCATTTTTACGGGCCCATCTCCTACTCCCTTACTTTTGTTGCATACTGTACATCCTCTAATGTAATCACGGATATCTTTATATTTCCCTTTCCAATTCATTTCTAAATAACTCTATGAATTACCCTTTCTATACCTTGGTGTCCACAGCCATCGTGTATTCCTTCTAATATCTGAAATATTAAGGATCTTGGAATCATAATCCTCCTACATGCTTCATTTCCCCATCTATTCGCAAATAAAACACCATCTATTATTTCAAATTTTGTATTACCTTTTTCTACTTTTTCTCGTATCGCACATAGTTCATCATCCTCTTTCTGTTTACTAATGATCTCCTCTCTACTGAACATTGGTATTAAGTCTGTACCTAGGTCAGTATTACTTACTTTGTCTATTACTACCAAACCCTTCGAATTAACTTCTACATTATTTAATCTGGATAATGCATCCGCGTTTACGTTCTCCCTTCCCTTTCTATATATATAATTTAGTTTGAAAGGGGCTAATTTCGAAACTCCTCTCTGTTCATAAGCACTTAATTTATGTGTTGAATTTATATATGATAGTGCAATATTATCGGTATATACATCACATTCGGTTCCAATCAAATAATGATTAAATTTCTTTGTTACTGCCCATACCAGGGCGTTAAACTCTAACCGTTTCGAAGAATAATCAGGCTTCCTCCAACTTTTTGGTACCGTTTTACTAGCATATGATATAACCTTCATTTTTCCTTTACATTCCTGGCTCAAAACCGCTCCTAATCCATAGTCTGAAGCATCTATATCTAATCTGAATTTCCTATGATAATCTGGGTATCCCAGTATTGGTGTTGAACACAATTTGATTTTCAGATTCTCAAAAGCTTCTAATGCTTCTATACTCCACACTAATTCAATCTTAGTACTTGATCTCCTCCCTATTACTGTACCTCTCTCATTATTCTTCTCTATAATCAATTCATGTAGTGGTCTACATAGACTAGTAAATTTAGGTATAAATTTACCATAATAAGAGGCAAAACCTATAAATGAACGTAATTGTTTAATCGTTTGTGGTTTCTCCCAATCTCTAACTACTTTTAGTTTATCGTCATCTGTCGCTATCCCATCTTCTGAAATTATATGTCCTAGAAAACTAACTGATTTATGGAACCACGAGCATTTTTCACTGTTTAATCGAAGATTTACAGATTGGAGTCTTTCTAGTACAATTTCTATTAGTTTGAGATGTTCTTCAATTGTATGTGAATATATAAGGATATCATCTAAATAACATATTACTCCCTGCATTAACTCTCTCCTAAATAAATTGGCTATTATTCTTTGGAAAGTTGCTGGTGCATTTGCAAGACCAAATGGCATCCTTTTAAAATTATAAAGACCAAACGGTGTCGAAAATGCGGTTTTGTTTTGGTCCTCTGGTATTACAGGTATCTGACTATATGCTGACTTTAGATCAAGTGTGGTAAACCATATTGACCCTGCTACAGCGTCCAACGAATCGTCAACTCTAGGTAATGGATATTGATCTCTTACCACTTTCGCATTTAGTTTACGATAATCCACGCACATTCTTAGTTCTCCAGATTTCTTTTTAACTAACACAATAGGACTGGAATACATACTTGATGATTCTTCTATAACTCCTTCCCTTATTAGATTATTTATATGATCTTTGACTGCTTTCACTTCAGTTGGAGGAATCCTTCTGTAAGGTTGACATACTGGTATGTCATTTATCGTCCTTATACGATGACTACCAGCAGATGAAGGAGAATTAATACCACTTACTGCAAATATATCCTCATATTTATTTAATAAATTTTCTAATAACTTTCTCGTATTACTATCTATATGTATATCCTCATTTATTAATCTCTTATGAATTTCTAATGCATTTACCTTAACCGTTTTATCCCCTGTTCCTAACGTTGTCTGTTTACCTATAAACCTTAGTTCCCTTAATATATTCATACCTATTATTTTTAATGTATCATTATTCGTAACTAAAAATCCCTTATTCCTAATTATTATACCCGAAATTCTAATATCCGTCATAAAATATCCTATATATTTCATAGTATCTCCACTTGCTGATTTAACTATTAGCCAATCAGGTTTAGTCTGTTGTTTTACTCCATATAATTTTTCAAAAAACCACAATGGAACAATTGATACTTGACTTCCGGTGTCTAACGTACAATTTAAAGTATGTTGTCCTATGTTAATATTCACTGTTTCACAACTACCTATTAAACCAACGCGCTGTTTACAATTTTCCCAATGCGCACTTAATTGGGAAAATTGTAAAAATTTCTACAGACATTTGCTAAATGGCCATGCATGCCACATCTATAGCATTGTATTGGTCTACCTCTATATCCCATATAACCCCCTCTACTTATAGCACTATTTTCTCTATATGTACCTCTCTCATTATTTCCTCTATACATAACACCATTTCCTCTATACATACCACCGTTCCCTCTACTCATACCACCATTTCCTCTACTCATATCACTATTTCCCCTATACATTTCACCATTTCCTGTACTCATATCACTATTTCCTCTATATATACCACCATTTCCTCTACTCATATCACTATTTCCTCTACTCATGTCACCATTTCCTCTATACATATCACTATTTCCTCTACTCATATCACTATTTCCTCTATACATATCACTATTTCCTCTATACATATCATTATTTCCTCTATACATATCACTATTTCCTCTACTCATATCACTATTTCCTCTATACATATCACTATTTCCTCTATACATATCACTATTTCCTCTATACATATCACTATTTATTCTATAACAATTTACATCATTACTATCATCCCCCACAATATTCCATTTCCGAATATGATCTCTTATTTCCTTGAATGATAAAGCATTCTTATTAATAAGGCTCCTCCTCAACTCATTAGATATTAAGTTCTTCCTTATACTTTCTACAACTACTCCCTCCCATTTTTCCTCCTGTTGTTTCAATTCTAGCCCTAGTCCTAACATCGCATCTAAATATTCCATAACTCCTTCCTCACTACTCTGTTTCCTAGCCATAATTCTATATATTATTTCGTTTATACTATTTTCGAATTCGAATCTATCTAATAATGCCTTCCTAATTTGATCTACCTTAGTTAAGTCCTCCCCTAACATTAATACCTCTATTCTAGCCTGCCCTGCTAAGTGATATAATATATATGATGCCGCCGCATCCTCTTTCAACCCTTTTATGGCTATACAGCTATCGGCACTGTCTAACCATATCTTAACGCTACTGCTACCATCATACATGCTTAATTTATTATACGAAGTATCATCTACTCCTAATTTTATATCTTTAGTATCGGTCATAGTGCCCGACCTTAACTTCATAAACTATTATATAAATAAAGATTAAATATAATAAATAATAATATAAAATATAAATATAATCAATTATAATATATAATAATAAATATAATCAATATAATAAATCAGTATTTAATACTATATCTTATTATGATAATCCACAATTTATCATACACGATTTATATCACACAATATTTCACAATTATAATATATAATAATACATATAATAAATCAGTATTTAATACTATATATTCTTATGATAATCCACAATTTATCATACACGATTTATATCACACAATATTTCACAATGGGTAATGTCCACTGCACAATATAATCATAGAACAAATAAACCTGTGGTCCCTATGATCCTATGACTGGCTCTTCTGTGTTACCGGGTACCGTGTGTACTTCCGGGTTTCTCGTATTACTCCTGAGCGATTGATTTCTTGGATCCCGCCGCTGTCACCAAATGTAGCCTTGCCGGCTGGGTTCGCGATCCAAGAAGTAAATATAATTTACTTACTATGTTATCAATCGTGTTGTTTCTTAGATCTTATTTATTTTATGATTATACTGGCATTGTTTTCATTACCCATGTGCACACGCATTTATACTATTCACCGTCACGCTCAGATACACATCATTTCACAATCACACTATTAAATATATATCATCACACTATTAAATACAAATCATTTCTCAATCACACTATTACATAATATTACATAACATCCATTTATACTTTCAATAATAATAACAATAACATAACATGTAACTAGTTACACGGTTACACATAAACTATATATTTAAACTATAAATCTATGTACATAATAGACA
>OZ025244.1:8715418-8827918 GCA_964019155.1 Osedax fenrisi | reverse complement strand
AACATATTATTATTTATTTGACTTAACCTTACAAAAAAAACCACAAATACGTAATTGACCTATAGGTATACCTATAGTTAACCTTATATAGATATTATAATTATAATTATAGTGATAATTATAATTATAATTATAACACTATAGTGTTACTTATAAAGTGTATATGGAATATGTACATATTTGCATGTAACTAATTATCTTATCAAAATTAGTTTAAATAAGAATTTTTTTTTATAAATAGTAAAAAAAAATGTCTCAGATAATTCATGGATAATAATTCAAAATGTTGGGACACGGGAAATTGCTCGATTTGCTCCCCTAAGCCGGTGTCGTATTGAGATGATACCAACTATCGATATGATACCAAATGAAGTTTGACATATTTATTATCGCTCATATATTTTCAAATTCACATTTATAATAGCAGTGTTATAATAGCATATTAAAATATTGGATATTAAATAATTAGCATTTTATATAAATATTACCAATTTGGTAATGAACAATGTATATTAAACGGTAAATTGAATTATTTCCTTAAGGGTTTATTTATTGTCAAATTAAATTACAAATTTTTGAAAATATTAATTTATTATGAATATATTGAAATAAACGAATGTTTATGTATTAACATTATACGTACTTATATTAATTAAAGTGAATAATATTACATTCGAATACAATACATTAGGTCAATGAATTCATGAATAAACTTAATAAACAAGTAGAATTATTGGTTTCGAACATTCAGAATTATATAAAATTAACTAAACTAAACTTATTTAAAAATTGTTTCATAGTTATTAATATACTATGAATTCAGATTAAACTAATTTATTGTATTCGCATATAATATTATTCACTTTGTTTAATAAATACTCATAATATTAATACAATAATATTCGAAGTGAAACACTATACATACGAGATGTGATTAAATCTAGGGATCCCAATATCAGTATTTCCGGAAATGTTTGCTAGAAAGTGATTTTCTAGCAAGTTGTAGTGTAACGTATCAAAGGCAATAGACAGGTCAAGAAGAAATACATAATAAGAATCCTTGTTATCTATAGATCAGGCTCGTAGCCATGGGCGGCGGCTGTGGGGACAAGGCCCCCCTGAGATCGGCTAGGCCCCCGTGAGATTAAGTAGACCCCTAAAACGTGTTTCACATTAAGTTTTGTTTTCATATAGTATTTACTATAGTATATTTCTACATACATATAGTATTTTTATTTTATAATTTTATTTATATTATATTTATTTATTAGAATGTATGTATTTTAGTCGTAGACATTATAGTGAGGATCCAATTCAGTATTTATTTTTTTATAAATATTTTCTAAAATTATGGTAAATAAGTAAATAAATAATAGGTAAATAAACCTATGATAACACAATTTTAATTATTTAATTTCATCAAATCTCAGAAATGTTAGTCCTAAATGTGCAAGTGGTAGAGCATATTTTGGAAATAAAATAAGAAGATTTTACCGATAAGATGTATATATACAAAATACGGCAATTTTATTTATGTCCATTTGTAGATTAAAGTACTTTCACAGTATACTTATACGTGGTTATAATTTGAATTCCGCAATGGAAGAAGAAAATGGTGTGATAAATGGTCACAGTCATGTAATTTATTCTATGAATCTCGTAAAAAAAGATCCAACTGTTGATTGACTATCAGTGCACTCTCCTAAAAAGTATTCTTTTCAACTCCTCAATGCTAGATCAGTACGCAATAAAGTTGATTACACAATTATTATTGATTATAACTGTTCTATTTCTGATATCACTGAGACTTGGCTATTGCCAAGTTATAACTACTAGTGATTCTGCTCTAATTCCCAACTGACCCCTGATGGTTTTAACGTATTTCTTGTTATTAAGTGTACATCACATCGTCGTGGGGGCCTAGCTCTGTTATTATCATCGAAACTTAAGATTATTTCGTCATCCACCCTATGTTTCTCTTCATATGAAATTATGATCTCTAATATTCAGTTTACTTCATTATTTACCATTATAATTATACTTATCTACCTTCCACATTCATCTAGCCTATGGAGTTTTTTAGCTGACCTATCTTCTATTTTAGAATCTTTCACATCAGTTAACATGGTTAACCGTATAATTATATGTATAATATAATTATATAAAAATAATTATTTTTGGTGATTTTAATATTCAAATAAATAATGATAATTATGCTTCCTTATCTCTGAATGAACGTATATTTGAGTATTCCTTTACGCAAAATATTACTTTTCATACTAACACTAATAGTAATACTATTGACTTAGTTTTATCTTTAACTGCAGTTATCATGATTCTAATTTAATTTCATATCCCACTACAAGTTTTCTAATATCTGATCAATTTTCCATTTTATTCTATCTGAACTTGCCGCTGATATAAATTTATCGACCTTCTAGATTGTTTCGGAAAATCTCCTCTATTGATAAACAAATGTTTGTTAACTATGTATTCCATCAACTTAATAACAGTATATCTTCTGATTTGTCTACACTTTTTGATTATATTAATTTGGCATTATTTCATTCGCTTGATATTTTTGTACCCTCCAGTACACTTATCAACCGAAATTAATCTAAGTGTTCCTGGTTTAATATTGAACTTGTTAACCCGAGGCAACTACTTCGTAGACTACAACGTAAATATGTATCCTCTAAATTTGAAATTGATCTTATTTCTATTAAAGTTTTCGATCGTTTTACAAGAAAAAACTTCTCTCTACCAAATCCTCATACTTTACTGAAATTATCGGTAGTTATGGAATATATTCTAAACAAGCTTATAAATTATCTTTCACCTTAGTAGGTAAAACCCAGACCAAGTATTTTCCGGTCCAACCTGATTTAGTTATTTGTTAATTTTTTAGCCAATTTCTTCACACAACAAATTTCTAGCATTATCAATGTACTTACAAACATCAACTCGGCACGAATCAATCTCAATTTAACATCCACTCATAATCACTGATCATGTTTTTCGTTTCCCATACATGACATTTTACTATATTCCATGACAACCAATTACCCTTTGATCCTATTCCACTCAATCTACTTCGTTCATTATCACCATATGTTATGTAACTTATCGCTGAATTCATTTATAGATCTCTTATATCATCTATTGTTCCACACTCAATAACATACTCATAGATTATTCCGATTTAAAAAAAACAACTCTTGACCAATCTAATTTATCAAGTTATCGTCCAATATCCTAGTTATCATCATTATCTAAGATCTCAGAATGAATTGTGTCCACTCAACTTATAAATTACAATATATCCAATGCTATTGTTGATAAATATCAAAGTGGGTATCTTTCTCGTCGTAGTACCGAAACTGCACTTACTTTAATCATTAATGATATTCTCATATATCTTGATAATAAAGCTTCATGCTATCTCATACTACTAAACGTATCTAGTGATTTTGATACTCTCGATCACAATAATCTTTCTATTGGACTTAATGAAATTGGTATACACGGTCAAGTACACAGTTGAATTATATATTTAATTTATCTAGAACATCTTTTGTGAAGATTAACATCTCGTTATCTCCTCCTTATTTTAACATACATGGTGTTCCACAAAGCTCTGTTTTTGGGCCTATATTCTTCATTATTTGTTTTCTTCCTATAAAATCAATTTTTCACAAATATCCTAATATTAACTATTATCTTTATGCCGATGATCTTCATATATATATATAGCCATTTCCTAATTCTAGTGATTCTGGTATTATTCAAATATCTATGTTTAATGGTATTAGTGATTACCTACTGATCTCATTCATTCATTCATTGGTTCTCTCATAACTGCATTTCCTTAAATATGACTAAAACAAATAACCTACTATCATATTCTCAAGATTCAGTTCTCCTCTATCAATTACTCATCTTTTTCTACTATATATTCCAACTTATCAATCTATAACTACCCTCGGTTTCACCATATAACCTCTCAACCTGACTAATCTCCACACATTAATAATTTGATACGCACTGATAACTATTGTCTATATAATATTAGAAAATATCGTTATAAGCTTACATTTTGTATGACTAAATGTTTAATTCACTAGCTAGTATTCAGTAGACTTATCTACTGATGTTCTTATTGTATTTAACGTTATAATGTATACCTGTTAACCTGATCCTACTGATTTTTATTTATAAAGTTATGTTTATATAGTATATAATATATTATATATAATATACACACAGTGTATTTTTATTTATTGTTTATGTATATCCTACCCTGAGTAATTCATATTGTGCGTCAATATATGTAATAGAGTATACTAGTAAATTACTAGTATACTATCACTATAGTGATATTATTACTTGTATACTAGTTTATATTCATTACATGTAATCTTACAATTTTGTGGGGCCTGCCCCCCTGGTATACATTTCTGGCTATGGGCATGTCATAGATAGTATGATAATAATATTATAATTAAACATAGTGTTTAGGGCAGTTTATGTACTACGATTGGGAATATATGCACTCTGAAAGCAATATAGTTCGATATGATATAATCAATAAACTGACGCGAAACTATGCGTTCCATAGTCTTATAAATTGATGTTAATTGCGAAACAGGGCGATAGTTGGATAGTTTGGGAGAATCAAGATTATGTTTCATTAATATAGAAGTGGTGTAAGCATACTTCATTGATTATGGAACAAAGTATGCAGATAATGATAAACGAATTATACCAGTAATTATATCAATTAGTATTACTTATAATTATAATTATTACAACAAATACAGCCATAATATAAATATAAATAAACATAAATATAGCTATAATATTAATAATATCTCTAAAGGTAGTGACATTTATGTTAAGATAATTAACTTATTAATATGTAATATATATTTATAAAAAAAATAGTGTACAAATATTGAATTAAATATAAATGTATTTTAATGTACATTAATACTACATACGTAGGTAATATTCTTATAATTTAATTAAAATATTATTATTTTATATCATTATTATTAAAATTATTATTATTTTTCAAGAGAAATTATTAAAATGAGTACACATTATAATTACTAATGTATGGTATGCCCGGGTGATAGTTTTGTAGTTATTTCGATATATGGTACCTGATTTGACTCTAAGTTGACCACATATATTTCATAAAATTTACCTACATATATGAACCTATATAAATTAATGAATGTAGGTAATAATATTATATATCCTATTAATATTTTTAAATATCTGGAGAAACGTTAATTGATTTATAAATTTTGTAATAAGTAACTCATTTTTATCCAATGGATTTTTATGAATTACTCGTTAATACGAATTCGGATCTATTAATAGGAGCCACGCAACCTCGCCAAGGTATCGTATACTAAGTGGATTTTGACTCAGTTGCTATATGAGGATTACAGGAATTTCAACCTAACATTTCATTATTTGTGAGTTTTTGGTTTCATTCATGGAGTGAGCTGATCTCTAGCCAGTAGAATGTTATGTATTTTGGTTACATTAATTTATAAACAGATACTGGCGTAACTGATATATATATATATATATATATATATATATATATATATATATATATATATATGTGTGTGTGTATGTTATAAACTCTATATAGATATTACATAATGACAGAATAGAATAAAATTAAATTCAACATAAATGTATATTACATTAATCGATATATATCTGCAGACTCACTTTATAATATAAATTCTAAAATATATATATATATATATATATATATAACATATATGGGTATAATGTCCCTTCGAAACCGCTCTCTTATTAAGGCATCCATGGTTTTAACAAGAGTCGATTAGTTATGCATACACAATTATATAAGATCACTGCTAAATAATATTTTAAGACCCAT
The DNA here is from genome assembly GCA_964019155.1 of Osedax fenrisi. Classification (NCBI taxonomy): domain Eukaryota; kingdom Metazoa; phylum Annelida; class Polychaeta; order Sabellida; family Siboglinidae; genus Osedax; species Osedax fenrisi. The sequence continues at coordinate 8,821,992 of OZ025244.1, read as the reverse complement.
TTAAAAAAATTAATTAATGGTCCGGACGAGGCTCGAACCCGCGTACTACTGCTTGTGTGTCTGATTCCTTTGCCAACTGAGCCATATAGGCAGTTTTTATAAATAAAATATTCAACATATTATTTATTTGACTTAACCTTACAAAAACGTAATTGACCTATAGGTAGTTGACCTTATATAGATATTATAATTATAATTATAACACTAGTGTTACTTATAAAGTGTGTATGGAATATGTACATATTTGCATGTAACTAATTATCTTATCATTGTTAGACAGTGAGATCAACAATCGATAATGAAGTTTACGTCTACTACGAATGTGGATATAATGAAATCTGTGATCAATCCTTTTTTAGTAGAATAGCGTATTAGACGTTGTACTGTGCTAGGTTTACCAATTTATTTGAAGATTGATATCAAGTCATTAGCTGCTGTGGTGGAGAAATGTGTAATAGTTAGTTATATTATACTCTACTACGATGTATATAAATTATATTATATAATATATATATATTTAATTATTAACTAATCTTAAACTTAAATAAATATCCTTCAATCAGAACAATCTGATCTCTATGATTGGACAGTAAAATGAAACCTTACAATTTAATTTGAAGATGTACTATCTATATATATATATATATATATATATATCCTAACTAGAATTCGAACTTATAGAGTAAATAGATATCTCTATTTGGAATTAACCTCTCGTTACTATTTCTCTTCATTCTATTAGAATTTATTTGTATACATTAAATTATCTCGTTATCTTATTTATATTGTTATACATTAATTTGTATTTTAATCCTGTTAAGACATCAAATAATAAATAAAAAAGGAATTTGTCTTTAAAAAAGTAATACTAATAATATCATTATATAGTAACATTTACGTCTTTATGATTACATTAATTAATAATATACAACATATCAGTGTATGTCTATTTATAGGTATATCTTAAACTATATATATATTACTATGTGGACGGCCGATTGCTTTATAATCATAGTCCGAAAACCGAAAAATGTAATGTATGTTAATATATATTTATAAAATTTATTTATAAAAATATTGTAAACATATTGAATTAAATAAAATAAATATCCTATTTTTAATAAAATAATAGTATTCGATATTATTTTTATTAAAAAAAATTGCCAAGAGAAAAATGTAAAAGAAGTATACATTATAATTACTAATTTTATTTATAAAGACGGCCCATCACCCATATGGTAGTTATTTAGTTATATGATAATATGGGAAATAAATAAAGTATCGATAGAAATTAATTAATTTATTAATAATTTTAAATATCTGGAGACCGGTTAATTAAAGTATCAATTTTAAATATTGTTATAAATAATTCACTTTTCTGAATTACGAATTTAATACGAATTTGGACCTATTAATAGGAGCCACTTAACCTCGTCAAGGTATCGCATACTAAGTGGATTTTAACTCAGGTGCTATGTGAGAATTACAGGAATTTCAACCCCAAAGTTCTTTGTATGATTTTGCATACAATTATTTTAGTTATGTATTTTATACCTATATAAAATTACAGAATAAATGCCGATATTTTAGTTATGCATTAAATGCATGATAAAAATATCTGCATTTTATGCTATTATTTTAGTTATATATTTTATTCCTAAGTAATTCCTATTATAATTCCTATTGTATTTTATTCCTTATGTATACAATATGTTTATATTTTATATTTATATAATTAAATATATATTTAAATTGATAAAATTAAATCTTGAAGTTCGTATCATATATTGTATACATATCTAAAATGAATATAAGCATAATCTTAGGATACATTATATATATATATATATATATATATATATATATATACTATTATATACTTTATACGGTATACCGTATACAGTAGATAAAACTAATATAGAAAAATAATATTACTAATATAATTTATTTCATATTCATATACTTATTCATATACTTATTCAGAAGGAATTATCGAATTAAAAATAAAATTAAAAGATAAGTCATCTTTTTCAGAAAGTTAAATTTTATATTTTAATATAATTAAATTATATATTTTGAATACCCTAATATATATTATATATATATATATATATAACATATGAGTAATCAATATCAGTAATTATAACTCCTCATATATATACTTTATGCCTATACTTTTATAATGATTTTAGTAACGGTCGATACATATAATAATCTCATTTATAAAGACATATCTTGATCTGAAGACGATTCTAACGCAATTGGTTTATAAATAAATATATATATGAAGATATATACAGGTAAAATATTGGTACTATATAATGTAAAGAAATGTAAGGACCAGTAAATAGAGGGAGGACAAGATAATGTTGTCTCTGTAATATTGTCATTTCTGTATGCTATTTCACATACGTTTATAACATTTTACATAATTACTTTTAATGTATTTAATATCCGTAACAATACTTAAATATATATATATATATATACATTAAAAATACATTATAATACAGTAAACGGTGGTAAAAAAATAGTCGCATTAACGCGTCTATTTGTCGTGTATTTTTTACAAGGTTGTAATTTTACAGACGCGTTAATGCGTCTATAATGGCTATGCAAAGAACACGCGTTAACGCGTCTATTTTGTAAATGTGGTAATATTATACACACGAAATAGATACATTAATGTAACTATTTTTACGCACAAGTATGTGGTAATAAAATATACACGAAATACACGCATTAATGCAACTATTTTTCTGCAGGTAAATGTGGTAAAAAAATACACACGAAATACACGCATTAATGCAACTATTTTTACGCACAAATATGTGGTAGAAAAATATATACGAAATAGATGCATTAATGCAACTATTTTTCTGCAGGAAAATGTGGTAAAAAAATACACACGAAATAGTTGCATTAATGCAACTATTTTTTTACCATTGTTTACTGGGACAATAGTAGTGTATAACATCAAACTGAAAATAAATCAAATTAATACATTCAAATAATTCCTAATGAAAATATTAGTTATAGTTATTTAAACAATATTCATTTTACTAATATAAAAATAAATATATTATACTATTCAGTATTTGATAATATATAATTATATATAAAATATTGACTTATTTATAATACATTTAACTTTCACTATCATATTATTCGATTAAATTACAATATCATATATTTTAAAAAGATTATAATTTAAGTAAAGTCAAAATTAATAGAATGTTTTTATAAAAATCATGATTATTATTTTATTGTATTATTGATAACTATGTACTACTAATATACATTATTGTGAACTGTGTACTTGTATGTTAATACACATAGCAATTCTATAAATATTTTATACTTGTAAATTATATAGACACTATTAAGTTTAATAATATACATAATATTATATTTAATTATATAACCTAAAATAGGAATTGCAAAACCTGTTATTACCATAGGCGGTAAAACCTTTGGAACACTAATATATATATATATATATATATATATATATATATAAATTAGTAGTAATTAATAATTTGTCTAAATATTTCAGAAATATGAATGCTATTGGCAAGTTAACTTATCAAATAAAGCTATAATAAATGTATTATTGAATTAGTTGTTATATGTTAACTTAATGGTTACAATAAAATATATGTATTATTGAAATGTGTTTAATTTTAATAATTTAATCTAAATATATAAAGCAGGATTTAAAAATAATTGAAATTTAGGTGGTACTTGTCATAAAGCAGATAGAATATTCTGATATTTTAATGTATGCTATAACATGTTTTATTACACACCTTGAATATAACTTTTATTAACCAATATAATTATATATAGGTGGTAGACCAGTCAGTATCTCGTGACGAAAGTGGTATCGTTGACTCTCAAAATGTTGTTATTACACAACTTGAATATAACTTTTATTAACCAATATAATTATTTATAGGTGGAAGACCAGTCAGTTTCAAATGAGGTAAGTGATAATCCGAAAATGTTTATATTACATAACTTTAATTAACAAATATAATTAATTGTATAACTATTAATGTGTTAATGTATATGGTAATGTACTATACTATTTCAGTTTAATCTTGATGAGATTTCAATTCGAGAAAAAATGATGAACTGGGTAACCAGAAATCAGATGACCGAAAAGGCAACAGATGGGCGGTGTTAAAGATATTGAGATATATATATATATAAAGATAATGAGAGAAGATTGTAACCTGACATTTTTGCCGAAAACAAAAAGAACACTGGTCCACACAACTCGTATTATAACTAAAGAAATTTCAGGTATGCAGTATTATAAGTTGGATATTAAAAAACAACTAATACACTGTATATCTAATATTTATAAAGATATAAAAGACAATATAATACATTTATCAATGAATGTTGATGTAGTATCATTACACTCATCCACTCACAAAACTATGTGGCCAATCCTCATTTCTGTCGATATCAAACCTCGTAAAATATTTGCTTCAGTGATAACCTATAGTTCACGAAAACCAACGAACAATGACTTCTTGATAGAAACGATTGATGAACTTTCAAATTTAATACATGATGGACTGATAGTAAATACTATAAAATATACAATAAAATTAAATGCAATAGTATGCGATGCACCAGCATGTTCCATGATAAAATCGATAATATCCCACACTGGTTACTATTCATGCGAACGATTTACCTTAAAAGGTGAATACTTTAATCATTGCATTGCATTTAACGAAGTAAATTTTACTGAAAGGAATATGGAAACATTTGTGGAACAAGTACAAAAAGAACGCCACAGAGGGGTATCACTACTACTACAGTTACCCATACATATGATTAAAGATTTCCATATAGACTATATGCATCAATCATGCTTAGGTGTGATGAAACGATTACTAAAAACATGGTTTGACGGTGACAAAGAAACTAGAATAAGGCATATATTAATCTCAGAAAGATTAGAAGCAATTACCTTACCTAGCAATTTATTTTCAAGACAGACCCGTTCGTTACAACACAAGGCTTTATATAAAGCCACTGAATGTAGGACATTCATGTTATATATTGGTCCTATTGTATTACTAGATATTTTATAAAATGATCGTTACCAACATTTCCTCATTTTACATGTTGCAATGAGAATTTTAATATGTCCCGAATTATGCCAAAAATATATTAATTATGCCAAATATCTACTAACATTATTTGTTAAAAACTGTGAACAAGTATATTCAAAATCGTTTGCTGTTTATAATATTCATAATTTATTACACATTGCCGATGATGCCGAGAGATATGGATGCCTAGATAATTGCAGCGCATTATATAATAATAAAGTAAATAAGTTAAATAAAACATACGCATATATATTATCTAACAATTCTTGCTGTATTCTCAATAATGGTCAACATATCTTAATTAACGACCAAATATATATAGAATGTACATTATATATGAATGTAGGACAATTATTTAACATACCATGCGATAGTAGAAAAGTTAAATTTTTATGATCAAAACAAATATTGGTAGGAATATAACAATATTAAAAAGTGAACTAACAAAACAATCATTATTTATTCATTGCAAAGACCAATATGGGGAAATACTAGAAGGATGTACAATATTCTCTGCTATATTACACCATTTTTAATTATTATTATTTTGTCATTATTATTATCATTATCATTATTCTTGTAAGATTATTATTCCTATATTATTATTATATGTAAGTGTTTTTTTTATAATACTATATTTATTAACCCTGTGTAAATACCTATATTATATATATATATATATATATATATATATATATATATATATATATATATATAAAGCCTAAAACTCCTTTGATAACGAATATTTTTATCTTACATTTTTATCATCTATGTATAACATATATATTTATAATTATTGTGTATAATTATCATGTACAATTAATAATTGTCAATTATAAATTCTTATTCTAACTTTATATTATGAAAAAAAGATTATAAAATACTGTTTATTCAACAACAACATATTTAACTATTTTAAACTATTATATTTACATAATTATAATTTATTATATTTAAAAAGCTACAATATAAATATAAAGTACAATTATATCTATTGAATAAAAAAAAATTATTTAATTATCTTAAGTAGTTATTTATAGGTTAAGTTCTAGCTAGAGCTATAATGAATGATTATTCACATTGCAATTGCGAACCCGCGCTAATCCCCTTTATTTAATATGTATATAAAACTACTATATAAAAAAGTCTTTTTAATTGTATATATATGTATGTGTGGGAGTAGACTCGAGAACAGGAACGTCGCGAAAATCTGTTAGCCTAGTAAATGTATCTTGGATCTAGGTCTGGTTTTTTTAAAAGCTTTTTTTGAAATTTTTCGATATTTTTATTAAAATATTTATCAACATTCAACTTTTCCTATAATTTTTAAAATATTTTTCCACTAATATATTATGTATTAAAAAAAATATTCTACATTTGTTTGTATTTTAGCTACAATTTATTTTATTGCAATGCAGAATCAGGAATAGCTATAATTAATAAATAATATATAGGAAAACAATCAAAAACCGAGCAAAGCTGAGTCGGGTACGGCTTCAATATATATATATAATTTTAATATTATTTATAATAATATCATAATTCTCCTGAACCCTTACACCTCCTCCTTCCTGACCCCTTACACCTACTCCTTCCTGACTCCTTACACCTACTCCTTCCTGATACCTTACACCTCCTCCCTGACCCCTTACACATACTCCTTCCTGACCCCTTACACCTATTCATTCCTCCTTTACCCCCTCCTCAACCCTCCTTTACCCCCTCCTCAACCCTCCCTCACCCCGCCACCCCTTTACAGCAATATTCGCTGAGGTACGTCTACCTCAGGCTGTGGACGCTAAACAGAACAAGATAGTCTACCCTGTTATGATAAGCACGTTAGTGTGTGAGTGAGTGTGTGTGAGTGTGTGTGTGCCATGTCACCTTGTTACATGTATATCAGAATGTATTCTGTGCATATGTTTAGAATAGGTCTTACATTAATACATACACACTTACATAGGTAGAGACATACACATACATATATACATAAATATTCACATACTTACATACATAAATCCACACACACATATATATATATATATATATATATATATATATATATATATATATATATATATATATATATATATACATATACATATATTCACGTACACATTCATGTACACCTAAATATATAATTACATATTACATACATATATAAATATAAACACTATATGATGCACACATTTTATAATACACAAATCTAAAGATTCTAAACCAATATAAATTAGTTTCGGATGTTCCAAACTCAAAATATGGTTTCATCTACATGATTAATATATAAATTTATAACAATTTAAGTATCATGAAGTTTATATATTAATATTATAAACTATATGAAATAGAGTCAATAACTTCGTCAGTTTATAGTTTATTCAACAAAATCTATTAAATGTCTATAGCGAATCGTATAATTACGTTAATAATACGAAATTATTCTAATAATTATCGTGTGTTTTCAATGCGCGCACTGCCGCACGCATTAATTGTAGCACGTAGCACTTATCACGTAATAACATATACGAAGCCTATCCAATACCGCCAGCAAATAGATACCCACATCTACGTGTACCCCACATACAACTAGCTCTACAACACAATATAATGATTCAGAATTAGTTATTAATATTATTAACTTAATGTAAGAAATACTCACTATTTTCAATATACTTTTAATTCATAATTCATTATTAACATATTTATATATATATATATATATATATATATATATATACATGATTTAAATACTAATAAACTAATATATCATTTCAGAAGCTGCTTTAAAATCTCATAAAGATGTAAAAGAAAAGGATGTTTCTTCAACAATATCCATATTTCTACGCAATATAAAACATAGAAGAGATGATTTATAAATTTATAAATAAATATTAAAAAATTTATATATTTTTTAATTTATAAATTATACATTAATTTACTTACTTACCTTACTATGCAGGTCAAGTTTTCTCAGCAGTTAATATACCTATATTCCTGTCAATCACTCATCGCTATCGGTAGTTCCTAATTAATAAACATTGTGTCATATCTAATTGGTCTACGTAAGTCTTCATATGCCGTCCTCGAGAGCGCCATCCGCTTAGTGGGTTACAAAGTAATACTTCAATCACTACTTCGCGTTTGTTTCTCCAGCAGCGACCGGAGAACCTCATTCATTGTTCGCGTATTGTATCTATTATTCTTGGAATTCTGGGGCTTGTTGTACAAGTACAACTCCTTATTTGTTACGTCATCTCTACATGATTTGTTTAGCTAGACTCCATCAATATTAATTTAATTACATAAAACTATGTACATAAATCAGTGCGTTAACGCGATAATAAAAGTAGAACCTTGTAAAAAAAATCAGTGCGTTAATGCGTGTTCTTTACATAGCCATAAGTGGTGCCTTAACACGATGATAAAATTAGAACCTTGTTAAAAAATCAGCGCATTAACGCAAATATATACTTAACCTTGTAAATAAATCAGTGCGTTAACGCGATGATAAAATTAGAACCTTGTATAAAAATGAGTGCGTTAATCCGTGTTCTATGCATAGCCATAAGCGGTTCGTTAACGCGTTAATAAAATTACAACCTTGTACAAAAATACATGAGAAAAAGGTGCATTAATGCAGGTAATTTTTTACCATCGTTTACTGGGATATGATTATTTCGAGAAGCCAGATCGTTGAATGTTATAGTTTATTATATTGTTTTTATTAGTACGCATTTATTATATTATATTTAGTTTTGCTTAATACAATGATGAAGAGGTTGCAAAATTTAATTATAATATTCCATATATTTATTTATTTATATACCCTTCTGAGTTATATATATATATATATATATATATAAATATATTCGGTACCACATGTACATAACATTTAATGTTGAAACTATGTATCAAAGGTACATATAATCTATATAACACTATGTAGATTATATGCAGATATTATGTGCCAAGGGTACATAGTATGTACTACATGTACTACATACTATATAATGTAGAAATTATGTACCATAGGTACATAATATCTATATAATACTATGTAATACCAAAGCCCAAGATACACGGTCAATCAATATATGTCAAATTTTTTTTTCACGGTTCAATGATTTATTTAAGACACGCCCATCGGCTATTGGTCAGAAATATAATATTTGTATTAGTTTACATGTAAATTATTTTAATTTTTCATATAATATCAATTTTAACATATAATTACTGAACCTCGAGACAAAGTTAGTAAATTTAAGGTTGAATATTTTTAATATTTATTAGATACAATAATTACTTTTAGATTTGTATAATGTTAAATACGTAAAATAGTGTATTATATCCTAAATATTTTAATATTATTTGAAAAATATTTTCAAATTAAACATTCAAATACAACACGATTTATATAAATTATTAGTATATTTTTATGAATATATATATAATAATATATATATAATTATATATTTATATAATTAAATGTATAAGTATAACAAATTATATGATTTATGAAATATTAGATAAGGGCATTTTTTATTATGATCAACTAATAGCAAAGCGGGTTTTGATAATATCTACAATAATGCGATTTTTTATATTGATGTAATAATAATAAAATTAGTATAATTGGAAAGCTTATTAAATTCTATTATAATGTTCATATTTTAGTTTTTATTAGTTTTTATTAAAACAAAAGTTATGAGCAAAAATGTGGTAAAAATTTGCTAATCGCTACAATAATTTCATTTTTTATATTGATCTAATTATAATAAAATTAGTATAATTGGAAAGCTTATTAAATTATATTATAATGTTCATATTTTAGTTTTTATTATTTTTCATTAAAACAAAAGATATGAGCAAAAATGTGATAAAATTATATATATATATATAATATATATATATATATATATAAATCAATGAATAGGTAAACAATAAACATAGTTTGTTTTATAAACAATTTAATATGTAATATAGGATAATTATTATATATATATATATATGTATATATATATATATATATATATATATATATATATATATATATATAAATATATATATTATAAATATATATACAATTTAATTATTTTTTCTATTACATTTTTGCATTAAACCAAAGGGTTTTGATTAAACTACATTATTATATATATATATATATATATATATATATATATATATATATATAATAATTATCCTATATTACATATTAAATTTAAATTAATTTAATTACATATTAAATATAATTATATATTTTATATTATCGTTTGTGATGAGCGATTTATTAATTTTAATTTCAATATATAAGTATTTCATATATAGGATGGCTTACTGTAGTGCTATTGGATGCAGCAATAAGAGTTCAAATAATAAGAATAATATTAAGTTTTTTGGATTCCCTAAAGATACGGATAGGTATATATAATGTAATACGAATTTATTATTTATAAATTATAAATATCAAAATAGGACTAAAAAATGGGTACAATTAATAAGAAGGGAAGATTTACTAAAAAAAGACATTGAAAAAATTAAAAAGAATAATAAGTATATATTGAATAAACTAAATTCCTTTAGGCATAATTAAATGTATTATTATTCAAATTTAGATTATGTTCAGAACACTTTTCTCGACCAATGTTCACTAATGATTCTAAAGAGCGATTAGTCTGGAATGCTATGCCAGACATATTTACCAATATAAATGCACCGAAATGTTTTAATTCTCGTAAAAGAGTTTCACGAGGTAATGTTATTTATATAATTTCATATGTTACTAATATATTTATCATTAACAAATATTTTTTAGAATTCATAATTTCTAAATTACCTGAAAAACGTCAAAAGCTGATCAGTGATTCAAATAGTGACCACATTAATCTGATGTCATCATCCAGAATAATAAATATTGATAATGAAAATACTATTAATATACCATCTGAAATAGGTTTGTTAAATACAAATAATAAACATTATTATATAGGTTAAAATTATAAAATTAAATCAGAAATTGTATCATCTGATTCGCAAGTTTATTTGAAACTCCAAGAAGTGTTTATAAAAAAAGATGATGGTAGTTTTATACGAATTGATATGCCATTATATATTAAAAATCCAAAGATACCAAATATTCAAAGTTTGTTATAATATAATAATATTTAACATATTTAATAACTATGATATCTAATACATAAAGGCGAACAAAATCTAAATGACAAGCTTAAAAGGACAAGAACAAAACTAACATATTATAAAAATAAATTACGAAAACAAAATCAAAATAATATAAGTCCACGTATAACGAAAATAAAAATTATAAAAGAATTACCCAAATATTTTAACGGTAAATATATATATCTAATTAAATTCATAATAATTAAATATTCATTAATACATATAATTTTGATATACATAGGTATATTACTCGAATTTATGAATGTTCAATTTAAATCTCCAAGAATATATTCTACCAAATTTAAATCAATTTGTACATCATTAATGCACACTAGCCAAAAATGTTATTTATTATTAAAGAAAATATTCCACATACCATCAATGCAAATACTTAAACAGTATGTAAGTACGCTAAATATCCATGTTGGATTTATGAACAACATTAAAGAGGTTTAAACTTATTTTGGCTTTACTTATATGTAATTTATATATATATATATATATATATATATATATATATATATATATATATATATATATATATATATATATATATTACATTTTATTTATTATAGTGTCTGAAAATCGAAGTATCTGTTATAGAGGAAAATAATAAAATATGTGCAATATGTTTTGACGAAATGACTTTAAAAAAAAACTAACGTACAACTCAACAACTGATAGTATAGAAGGTATGATAATTTAAAAGTATATAAGTATTAATATTAATTTATGATTTTATATTAAAATTTAGGCTATGAAGATTATGGAATTTATGGAAAAACAACAGAAATAGCTGACCATGCTCTAGTATTTATGGTAAGGAGTTTATGCGGTGCAAAGTGGAAATTTCCAATTGGATATTTTTTAGTTAAAGGTAATACAATTGATAGTATATATACAAATATAAAATAATAATAAATAGTTATATAACTGTTAATATTGTATATATATATATATATATATATGTATAAGAAACATATATTTAATATTTAAAGGTACTGTTAAACCTGATACATTAAAAAACTTGATTAGAGATTCTGTTTCTTTTATCAAATCATGTGGATTAATTCCGAAATTAATTGTATGCGACCAAGGAAGTACGAATAGGTTAATTATTTTTTAGAATAAATGTTATTGATTATATGAATTTCATATATATAATATATTTTATAGATCTGCATTGAAAAAATTAAATATGAAAGATGGAGAAATACAGTTTGATAATTCAACTATTTATCATATTTATGATCCACCTCATTTAATTAAAAATATAAGAAATAACTTAAAAAATAAGGGGTTACTATATATATATCATTATATATATATATATATATATATATATATTAATATTTATATATTAATATTTATACATATAATTTGATTAATACAAATATAGATTCATTATAAATAATTCAAAAATTGAATGGAATATGCTTCGAAAGTATTACGAAATAGAAAAATCAAGAACATTGAGATTGTCTAGTAAATTGACAAATAAACATATCGATGTTCCAGCTTTTACTGCACAGAGAGTGTATCTTGCCACTCAGGTTAGATATATAATACATTTTAATTATATATATATCATATAACATATCCACATATAGATAATTAGTCAGTCAGTTGCAGCAGGTCTAAGAACATTAGCAAAACATAAGGCAATTGATTTTGATGTAGAACCCCTATCATTATTGTTATCAAACTTTGATAAATTGTTCAATGCTTTTAATAGCAATATGGTTTGTAAATTTAATTTAAGATATTATAAATTAATTAATAATTATTATAGGAAGAATCACATAGACCTATGCAGATGGCTTTTACTATATATAGTCACCATGAGTTCTTTGAATATATGTTATTGTATATACAACAAATTCAAATGTCTAATAGAAATTTACCATGCTTAGAAGGTATTTAAAATACTTTATTATATGTATTATATATTATTATTATTTATTTACTTAATATATTTTCCTAATAAGGATGGATTAATGCTATAAAAATGCTTCCAAAATTATATTCAGTCCTCAAAAATGAATATAATATTAAATTTATATTAACAAGAAGATGCAATCAGGTAAATATATATATATATATATATATGAATACTAATACAAATGAAAATAAATATATCATATGACTAGGATGCACTTGAAAATTTATTTTCTGTTATACGGGGAAAAAATTATCAATCATCTAATCCAACACCACAAGAATTTAGGATTCTATTGCGACAGGTTATGTTGATTAAGTATATATAGAATTTATTTAATTATGAAGACTATTTTTTTTAATAAAATATATTATTATGACAGGTTATGGTTGATTCTTTAAGTAATCATAATCGAGAGGCAAATTGCCAAGATGATATGGACAATTATTTATTTAATTTATCTCATAAAAAAATTCACCGTGCAAATATAGAAAATAGAAAACTGAATGTAATTCACTCTATAATAGTTGAAATGGTTTTTATATAATGCATGCAATTAAGAGATTTAATATATTAAATATTACCCATAGGAATTTTCTAGTTTTACTACCGTAGAAGAAGATATACTAATTTATATTTCAGGCTACATTATACGTAAATTAAAAAGAAAAATCTGTAATGACTGTATAACATTAATCGAATCATCAAACATATCTAACAATATTCATTTAATAACAGAAAATTGTGAAAAAGGTATATTTTAATATTGTATAAATATAATAATATTCATTTAATAACACACAATTATAAAAAAGGTATATTTCAATATTATACATATATATAATAATGTTTTTAATAGCAATGCCCTCTGCTAATAGTAAATCTATGTATCATGTATCAAAAGTTGTTTTAATTATAATTATAGTCATCCTAATACCAAAGCCTTTAATAATACTAATTTTATGCTAATATCAAATCCTATAGGAATTTTCTAATATCAAAGCTTTACTAATATCAAATTTATTTGCTTCTTTAGTACTTTCTGATATCAAATTAAAATAGCTTTTCAAATATCATATTCCTATTGAAATTTTCTAATATATAATCTTTACAATATCAATGTACTTTGCACCTTTAGTACTTTTTGATATCTAATCACTGTTAATATATATCATAAATTAATGCTCTCATATTTATATAACAGATCAATAAGGTTAGTATTAAGGTTAGTATAAGTTTTATTTATATTTAATATTTGATGTTATAATTCAATTTGTTATAGTTTAATATTATTTATATCTTTGATGTGTTCTTATTAGATATTATGAACAATTATAATATATAATATAGTATTTCATAATACTTTGAACAGATTTACTGAAACCTACAGATGTTTTAATTGAAACCGTATTAACAATGGAAAACTATTTTAAAAAAGAATCGTCTAATATATTAAAAATGATGGATATTAAATTTAAATTATGTAATCATTTTATTAGAATTATACATAATTATTTTAATACATGTATATGCAATTGCAATTCATTATATAAAATAATAGCTCTGTATGTCAATATTAGATTATTTCATGAAATAAAATTAATCAATTTAGACATTCAAGATAACAAGAGAGAAAATAAAAAAAAATTAAAAACTATTGTAGGTAAATAGACAATTTTAATATGTCAATAAATATAATTACTCCTTTTTATTTTTTTATTTATTAATATACACATAATAAAAGTTATATAAATAGATATATAAATACTTATTTATATAGAATGATTGAATAATAAATTTAAAAATTGAATAATGATTAATATACAAAATCATATTATAATATTTGTTTATAATAATGATATTCTAGAGGCTTTGAATTTTAATTTAATTACTAGTATAATTATAACATACAATATGGTGTGATATTATTATTAAACAATTACACTTATTTGATATTGATATTTATATGTAATAAACAACTAACTAAGATATAATAATTTTATTGCTTACATTTATTTTGTTGTGAATATGTTTTGAAGGAACTTTATTATGATATGAATTATAATATCAAAGGGCTATTATATTTTGATATTATTTATTATATTTTATATAAAGAGTATTATATTTTATATGAAAAATAGAATTTATTATAACAATAAATATACATATTAAATGTTTACTATAATCAAAGTCCTTATCAAATGGCTTTTCTATAATGCACATATTTATAAATGTTATTATTAGTTTACATTCATTTGATATTTATATGAAAAAACGTAATATATAATAATATTATTGCTTAAATGTATGTTGTTGAGTTATAATTAATATGAAAAATAAAATATATTATAACAAGAAATTACATTCATTTGATAATTATATTCGTTAGATATTTATATGTAATAAACAATTATAAAATATATA
Organism: Osedax fenrisi; assembly: GCA_964019155.1. NCBI lineage: Eukaryota > Metazoa > Annelida > Polychaeta > Sabellida > Siboglinidae > Osedax > Osedax fenrisi. The sequence goes on along the minus strand of OZ025244.1, from coordinate 8,806,317 downwards.
CTAATATTGCTTACATTTATTTTGTTACGAATTATAACAATTAATATGAAAAATATAATTTGATATTTATATGAAAAAAAACGTAATATATAATAATATTATTGCTTAAATGTATGTTGTTGAATTATCTTTAATATTAAAAATATAATGTATAATAATAAGAAATTACATTCATTTGATAATTATATTCGTTAGATAATAAAAACTTATATAAGAGATATACTAATATAATATTAAATATTTCTTACATTTATTTTGTTACGCATTATTATAATTAATATGAAAAATATAATTTATTATAGCAAGAAATAGACCTACTAAATGTTTATTAAATTAATAGTGCACATACTTCTAAATAATATTAATAAATGTATGCATATATATGATATTCCTATTGTAATAAATAAATAAAATAATCAAATGATTTTAAAATTAATTTGATCTTGTTTCTATTTACCAAAGATATTAACATATTATTATTATCTGTGATATAATTAAATACCCATTAAATACCCATGTCCCCCTAACACTGTGCTGGATGACATACTACTATTTACATAGGCTTAATAGGCGACCGTGTATCTTGGGCTTTGGTAATACTATAATACTAATATAATTATTAAAATATTATATAAGTGTAATCAAATTCTATAATAATAAGAGAAAGAAAGGTAATGTACAATATTACACTACATTCAAAGATTTACAGTTTACATATATGTAAACCGCAAATCTATGCATAATACGCACATACAAATCGTAGTTGCCGGAGATCGTGCAATGAACGACGTACATTGCACGTCATGCATACCTAATATCTATTTTGTTTACTTAATATACTATAGTAATTTTGTATAATGTTATCAAAAAAGTGATTAAATATTAAACTTCAATAGTAATACACTATAAAAATGGATAATAATTATAATAATTATTATACAAAATATGCAAATTTATAATCTATAAATTATAAAACTATAATTTATAGATTATTATTATATTATAATAATCATAAAGTGAGTATTTAAAAATATAAATATTTAATTAATTTAATGACAAAGTAATACACCCTTTAGGTATATATATACATTCTTTAGGATTTTATATTCATTTTATATTCATATTTCAAAATTATTAATTATTATTAAATTAATATAACACATATACACACATTATGAATTATATTAGTATACTAAATATACAATATATTATACATAATTATATATATATATATATAATTATAAATATTATAAATAGCTAAATAACTACTGTATCTAGTTTATTTGATTAAAATTCAATACAATTAAATTTGAAATTTAATTTCATATTATCACTCAAATATTTAATATTATAATAATAATATTAGTATAATGGTAATTTTATTATAATAATTATTATAATTATACTATTTTGAAATTAAAATATACAATCTAATTTAATGTATAATGTTTTTAAGTTTAATAAGTAATATAATGAGTAGTATAATGATTTTAAGTATAATATTGTTATCACCAAAATATATAATCGTGTTTGCTTTCTAATTTAGATTGTCTAAATAACGAAAATTTCGGTTCAAAATAGATTACGAATTCGTGTATACATTTATATATTTATAATTATCATTACTACATAGCTAATTATAATTTTAATTGTAATGATTTAGAATTTAAATATACAAATTAAATTTAAAACTATAATATTATGTATACATGTCGGGTGCACACATTAACTAGTAAACGCTCGTGAAACGTGTGTATCGGAGTAAATTCGCAGGTGATTATTAATATTGCATATTCTAATATATTCGTGTAATATGTTATATACTCCAACATTTATTATTAGAGTGCACTTCAACAAAATGGCAGAAGTTTCAAAATGGTAAATATTATTATTAAAACTATATTATATATATATATTATAATAATATGTAATAATATAGTATGTAATAGATAAGTTGTATATTATTTAAACTATATAGCTCGAGTGATATATATTTACTTCATAGAATTGGGAAATAACATAATAATATTGCTATAGAACATTAGTATCCATTTTATATAAAATTTACTAAAATATAACAATGAATATTATACATGTAAATTAAACACTACTCATATAATTAGTATAGTATAATACTGATTATTTTTTAATGAGATGAAATTTAGGTTCGTTATGTTTTCCATACTATAATATTTTCATTACTCTATTAAATTATATGCAATATAAATTTTCTTTTACTCACCACTATATATTTATAGTATTTAAAACCTACACATCCTTTTGCTTTGTTATATATTAGAAATGAACAATTAGTGTTCATCATATAAATAATAATATATTATTTTACATTTTAAAATTGTATAGTTTGATAAGAATTACATTATAAACAACACATAGTTCCTCAAATTAAGCATATATAGGTGGAACTGTAGCATTATACAAAACCGAATTAAATGGTTTTATCTAAGTGTTATATCTTTCCTTAGAAAAATCTTTGATATACTCATAATTAGCATAATATGATATAATGCCTTGTTTATATAGTGCACATATCTATTATTACACAGCTATACATGCATAATGCATGACAAAGAAAAGATATATATATACATATACATATACATATACACATACATATATATATATATATAAATATACATGTACACATAACAAACTTAAATGTCTAAACATTGAAGACTCTATCAACTACAAAATACTTACAATACTTAAAAAGACTATTACTCATAATTTTACCCTATAATTTACGAAACAAAATACACCTTAAAACAAATACTAGACTTTTACGTAATACTAATTCCATTAAATTACACCAACCAATTACACATTGCATTAAATACGAAAGGAAGTAATCCAGTGTTTCATCATCAATTAGATGGAACAAACTACCCCCTTCCCTATGAAATAAAAATCTCTCGATTTTTATGTTTAAAAAGAAATTAACATTTTTTCTTATCAACCAACATTGTTTAAAATCGTGATCATTATTATCGTGCGATTTATATAAATTGCTATTTTTATCTATATGTGATTAATATTGCTATATATTGATTAATATTAATATATAGTGATTATAATACACATTATAGAATTATTATTATTAATGGTGTGTTAAATAAATACTTTCAACAACAATAACAACATATATATATATACATATATTTAAATACACATATACACACATACATACAAACACACACATATACTTATACATTCAAACACACACATATATATATAGACGCACATTTCAATATTTTAATAGATATACATATATATATATATATATATATATATATATATATATATGACATAAATATCTATTAAGAATTCAATTAATAATTTAATTACAATTTAATACAATTATTTTGTTCTAATATAATATATTTGATGTCAACATTAATATTAATCTAATATAGTAATATTTATTTTAAATAGATGCAAGCCAGCTTAGCAAAAAATATTTCATCAATTGGTTAGTATATGTATAATTATTTAGATACAAATGAGTAAAACAGCTAATATTTGTAATGTAATTATATATTTATATTTAGGCATATTGTCATGTTCTTCAAAGAAGATATCAACTAAAAATATAATAAATGATATTATGTTAGTATATATATATATAATATTAATCTAATTTATATAACATAAATTTAAAATCTGAGATGCATATGTAATAATGTTTGTTAATAGACTGTATTTTTTAAATATGTATTTAATACGTTTTTATAAGATCATACATATGTGTGCATATGCAAGATGCATATATTATACAATTCACTATACAAATATATGAAACAATAGTTATTGGTATTATACTATATAGAAATATTATAAAATATTAGGTATAACTATATGTGTATACCTAATAAGCGTGTTTCACAAGCAGGAATCAGATTAAATACGTATGTTTATTTGTATTTAAATACGCTGATTTTGTGTATTTATATTTTTATTTGTATTTGGTGTATTTGATCAAATACAGTTCAAATACACTTAAAAATATTTGAAATTAATAATTTAATATAATGTAGAATTTAAACGATTGATTTATAAATGTAAAAAAAATTAACAACAAATTTACTATTTATATTAATATTATATTAAAAAATACATTTATTAAATTATAAAAATTATATAATAGAACAATAATTTTCAAAGAATTTTATGAATACTATATAAGTAAATTTATGAATTTAAATTTATATTCTATATAGAAAATATATAGGTGTAAATTATAATTTATAATATCCCAACCAGTCTATTGTTTACAGTTTTTTTATTTTATTGATTTCCTTTAGATATTATATATATACTTTAAATAGATTTCAATTAATTATTATGCAATCTGGTATAGGGATTATTATTTTAAGATATCAAAGAACATTTAGTTAATTATTAAATAATATAACTTGTAATATGAAAAATTTCAAAGAATTTTATATGCTTTAAGCAGGTTTAATACTAACGATTTGCAAGCAACAAGTTAAGCGATATTGTGTGATGGGTATCTCCATCTATGGTAATAAAAGTACAATTGCTTTAAAAATTCATTACTTTTAGTGAAACTGTTTTTTGAAGCAACACAAATATTGAGAGATTCAAATTGGCACGCGACACACCCCTTATCGCTAGATATATCGCTTAACAACATACAACGCGTAGTGTGAAACCCGCTTTAGGGGTAATAAAAATGTAATTTAATATTTAATGTGTTCATATATTTTGTATTTATATTTGTATCTATATACAAAATTTAATAAATATTCAATATATAAATTGAATTATTGTTATTTTTTAATTTATATTTACTATATTTTAATAGCATATATCTGTATAATATATGATGTATTAAATAATTATTTTTATTGTAAATCCTAATTTAATATTGTATATAATAGTGTATAATATTGAATTCAATAATAATTCAATATAACATATTATATCCAAATTTTATTTAGATATGAATTTGATGAATATGATGACAATGATGAATTAAGGTATTATATATTTTCCGTACAATATTCTATATTATAAGATAATAGAATTATATTATATTTTTTTTATAAAATTTAAGAATAATTAATTTATATATATATATATATATTTTGATAAATAATTAAATAATATTAATTAGAACCAAAGAAATAAGCGAGGAAAACTTTAAAAATACCGTTAGTAAATATAATAAATAATTAATTCAGTAAATCTATTGTTGTTTACTTTTAATAAAAATACCATTTTAGACCAATTAGATTTTGCAAATTTTGTAATAAAATTATTGTCGCTGGGAAATTAAAAAGGCATATAATATTAAAACATAAAGATCAGGAAGAGGTTATACTTTATATTATTTTTTATATTATATAAATATTTTAAATAACATGTGTATAGGTTCAAGAAATAATCAATTGTACCAACAAGAAGATGGAGAGATTATTAATAACTAAAATTCGAAATTTTGGTAATTTTGAATACAATAAAAAAGTATTATCATCAACGTTATCATCAACCGAAGATGACAATCTGATGGTATCACGTATATGAACCAATAGAATACGATATTGCACTGGTAATATAAAATTATATATTGAGATAATAATTATTATTTAATCTTAATGATTTAATATGTTTAGTTTGTAAAGCTTTTATTTCCGTGAAGAAAGTGTACATGCACAAGAAAAAGTGCAACCAACAAATCATAATGAAAACTGAACATTTACTAGTCGATGACAGTATTTATGATGAAACTTTCAATGACTATTTAAATAAAGAAGTCTACACTTCTAATTAGGGGAATGTTATTTAAAATATCTGATCATGTAATTTGTACTACTCTTAAATCATACAGATTACAATAATTTAAGTGTATTTTTATTTATGTCATTTAATTTATTCATATTTTTTTCATTTATTTACTTTCACTTTATATTATATATTTTCTTTCACTTTATATTAATATATTACTTTTATTTTTTATATATATATACATATTCACTTGTTCCGTTATTTTATTATATAGAAGTAATAACGGATCATGTAATTTTTACTACTCTTTTAAATCATAGAGATTAACATAATTTAAACGTATTTTTATTTATGTCATTTAATTTATTCATATTTTTTTCATTTATTTACTTTTACTTTATATTATATATTTTCTTTCACTTTATATTAACATATTACTTTTATTTTTTATATATATATTCATATTCACTTGTTCCGTTATTTATTATAAATCATGTATCATGAATCATGATATGTATTTATATTTACTTATTTTATAACAACACTTTTTGCTAATAGAGTTACTTTCTCATCGCTCAGTAAATACAACCGTCAACTCGTCGGTGCATCTTGGTTAGTTTTATATATAATCAGTAACTACTAAATAATAATATATTTTAATTATTCATTTTATAACAACACGTTTTGCTACTATAATTATGTTCTTGTCACTCCGTTCTAACATATGTTTACTCGTCAGTGTATCTTGGTTAGTTTTATATATAATCAGTGATTACTAGTGCTGTAAAATTTCAAATAGTTGACTGGTCTCGAGACTTTCAAATCTTAAAAATCACGGTCTCGGCATAAATACTGTATTCCTATTGGCTATTAATCAGCAAAGATTATTATACATAGATATTTAATTACAATTGGATCCAAACATATATTTGTATTTTATATAGATCGGTATTGCTCAATTTATATTTTATTTTGATTAAACATAAATCTATGGATCCGAAATACGAACATATATTTACAAAACAAATTTAATATTGGAGAACCGATAATTAATTTTAAAAACTGAACCGAACCGAAATCATACAAAATGTATTTGATATCTTCAAATATTATAAAATAACCGACATTTTAGGAACTGAACCGAACCGAAAATTTAAGTATTTGATATTTGAAATCGGTGATTTGAAATTTTACAGCACTAGTGATTACTAAATAATAATATATATTATTTATTCAATTTATAACAACACTTTTTACTACTATAATTATGTTCTCGTCACTCCGTTCTAACATATGTCAACTCGTCAGTATATCTTGGTTAGTTTGATATATAATCAGTGATTACTAAATAATAATATATATTATTTATTCAATTTATAACAACATTTTTACTACTATAATTATGTTCTTGTCACTCCGTTCTAACATCTGTCAACTCGTCAGTGTATATTGGTTAGTTTTATATATAATCAGTGATTACTAAATAATATTATATATTATTTATTCAATTTATAACAACACTTTTTACTACAATAATTATGTTCTCGTCACTCCGTTCTAACATCTGTCAACTCGTCAGTGTATCTTGGTTAGTTTTATATATAATCAGTGATTACTAAATAATATTATATATTATTTATTCATTTTATAACAACACTTTTTGCTACTATAATTATGTTCTTGTCACTCCGTTCTAACATCCGTCAACTAATTAGTGTATCTTACTTACCAAAAGTGCTAATAATAAATTTCCTAATAATATTTATCTTTACAATAATTCAATAGTATAAGTACTTCCGAATGATCTATCTGATATTTATGTTGATATATATTATAGATGTCGATTATATAAAAGAATTAAACCTGTATATTCTATTAAAGTGTTAATTGATGAACAAGTAATAACAATATCTTCTAAGGATATAAATTGTTACTCATCTAAATTAAATACAACAATTAATTACATAAAGAAGTCTAAACTTCTAATTAGGGGAATGTTATTTAAAATATCTGATCATGTAATTTGTACTACTCTTAAATCATACAGATTACAATAATTTAAGTGTATTTTATTTACGTCTATTAATTTATTCATATTTTTTTCATTTATATACTTTTACCTTATATTATATATTTTATTTCACTTTATATTAATATATTAAGTTTAGTTGTATATATATATATATATATACATATATATATATACAACATAAAGTCATGATTCATGATTCATGAATCATGATATATATATATATATATATATATAGATTATTTATTCTATCATACATTTATATATAGTTCTGCAAACATGAATTGTACATATTCAATTGTTAATGATAAAGATGATACGTCCCTATACATCGTTCCTTCAAGTTGGACGTTTGTAAAAAAAAATGTTAGTTTATATATATATATAGTATTCTCTATAGTAATAACATTTATTTAATTAGTATTAATTAAATATAAATAACTTCACTATAAATTGAATAATACGTTAATGAATATATATTTTCAGAAAACCTATGCATATTGGCCGACAACCAAAAGTCAGTATAAATTGCAGTCGATAATAAAAAATCAACATGTGCCAGATGCTACATGGCATCAATATGATATTGAAATCAAGCATGATAATGGTAAATTTCTAATTATCGATAATAACTATATTTTTGTTCAGTATAACTATTTAACTAAATATTAAATCCATTATAGTAATATGTAAATAATATATATAATATAATATTTAAAAACTTTATAGAATATACCTATGAATATGCCAAGAGGTGGTTAGGACGGTACGAGGATGATGAGGAGAACACTGATTTTTCCATTAGAGAAGCTTTAGGTATTAATACATGCATTATTCATAAATTCAATTAATAAATTCATACATATACTTCTTGTAGATACTGCTAATGGCGCAATGACACTTTTGAGTTTGTTTTTACATAATGTATTAACTACGTTATTGTAAATATTATTTAACAGAATATTCTAATTATTATAAGAAAATTAAAGTGTTAATTGACGTTAATTATTTTAGCTATTATTTTAGCTTATAGATTATCAAAATTGTTTATATATTAAATATATAAATATATATTAAATTTAAGGTAACTTTACGAATACATCTGAAAGAGTACAAGCTGCTCAAGATACTGCTCAAGATCCGCAAACTACTTCTCATCATTCTCAAACTTAAGATAATTCGGAAGCTGAAAGTATGTACTATATATACTTATTTAATTAAATCAGTTAACTAGATATATATAAAATAAAAGTAATGCAACTATCCACACTATACTATAATGATGTACTAATAAAATCTTAATTACTCATTTATATGAAGTATTTATCCATTCTATAACAAAATACATTGAATTTTATCATATTTGTTCTATGGCTGTCATATTAATGATGTATGTGGCATACATTAGCACATGCAAACTTTGCCTTTTTTTAAAAGGTAAAATATACTTAGAATTCTGTGAACTGTAAATGAACCATGAATAGACATATGAACTATCACTTGAAATCGGCCTTATTATATCATTGGATGTTATAATAATGCCGATTTCAAATCACAGATCACGGAATGCGGAGAATATTTTTCCACAGTATAAATTACTCAAATACACGTCACTGAATAAAATGACGACGTCATAAATTTTAATAAATATCATTTTAAGTTTAAATAGATTATTAAAACATTTTTTGAATCAAAATATATGTTTACTAATATCTATCATATATATAAAAATAATTTGTAATCTTCGCTTATAACTCACTTTACAGGATATAACTTACTATACATATATGTATATATTAGTATAAATATAATAGTGTTAACATTTCAGTATTATATTATTAAATAATGGACTTCATAAATATATATATATATAATGTTTATTTAAGGTTCCAATGATATCTTATCTAGTGAATAATTTAATTTTATATTTGATTTAAAACAGTTATATAAACCTATAGTTATAACTTGCATAAATATAAGTGTTACAATTTCATTATCGTGTCATAACTTATAACAATATATGTTGTTATAGTTTCAAACACCGGGAATAAAGATATGATGAACTTACAACAGCAAGTGGATCAGCAATCTAAACGTTTATATGAAATCTATATTCAATTAAAATTTAAACATTTTTTTTAAACAATTTTATTTAATATACATAATTTAAATTTATTTAAATAAATTATATAATTTTGTTAATAATATTATATTATAATTTGTATATCAATAAATAATGTTTTACATTAGAGCTAAAGAAAATTACAAAAATGCTGGCCTTGGTTTTGAGGAATCAGGAGGAGGCCAAACAACTCAATACAACCATAAAGGATATGAAATATATGGAGAGTATAGCCGACTTTCTAGAGATGGAAGAAAAGATATCAAGTGATGATGGTTTTAGGAAGGAAATGGTTATAATATATATATATATATATATATACTTCTATAATAATTATATATATACATGTATATATATATATATATATATATATATATATATATATATATATATATATATATATGTATGTATGTATGTATGTATGTATGTATGTATGTATATATGTATGTATGTATGTATGTATGTATGTATGTATGTATGTATGTATGTATTTGTTGTTGTTGTTGAAAGTATTTATTTAAACACATTATTAATAACAATAATTCTATAATGTGTATAGTACAATATTAATCACATATAGATAAAAATAGCGAACTCATATAATTCGCACGATAATAATATTCACGATTTTAAACAATGTTGGTTATAAGAAATTTTTTAAATTTCTTTTTAAAGATAACAATGGAGAGATTTTTATTGCCTAGGGATGGGGGTAGTTTGTTCCATCTAATTGATGATGAAACACTGAATTTTTTCCTTTCGTATTCGATGCAATGGGTAATTGGTTGGTGTAATTTAATGGAATTACGGTATTAATGTAATGGTATTACGTAAAAGTCTAGTATTTGTTTTAAGATGTATTTTGTTTCGTAGATTATAGGGTAAGTTATAAGTAATAGTCTTTTTGAGTATTGTAAGTATTTTGTAGTTGATAGAGTCTTCAGTGTTTAGCCAGTTAAGTATGTATGTATGTATGTATGTATGTATGTATGTATGTATGTATGTATGTATGTATGTATGTATGATTGTATGTATGTATGTATGTATGTATGTATGTATGTATGTATGTATGTATGATTGTATGTATGTATGTATGTATGTATGCATGTATGTATGTTGTATGTATGTATGTATGTATGTATGTATGTATGTATGTATGTATGTATGTATGTATGTATGTATGTATGTATGTATGTATGTATCTATGTATGTATGTTTGTATGTGTGTGTGTGTGTGCGTGCGTGCGTATGTACGTACGAACGTGTATGTAGTAGTAGTAGTAGTAGTAGTAGTAGTAGTAGTAGTAGTAGTAAATTGATTTATTCACAAAAATCCAATTTTTCAAAAAATTGTTCGGATGTGATATATATAATATTATTGTTATGGCGACATCCATACATTAAAATAAATTATAATAAATACAGTAAAGTAAGGTGAGGGTGGATAGTAAGTTAATAATTAAGTTAGTCTGTATGTAAATTTAATATAGAAAGTTAGTTAAGTTCAAGTGTCTATGTAGTTTTATTTTAAATTTAGTTGATAGTTTCTCATTAGTAATGGTCATGGGGAGTTTAGTCCATAATGAAGAGTAGTTATTCAATGGGTTGTGTTTCAGGAGGGTACTATTTGATGATCTTAATTTAGTCATTTCTTTAAGTTTAATCGAGTCTCTAATGTATTTAGGAAGATTGGTATATAAATTATATAATATAATGCAGTATGTATAATATTGAGGGTTTTATAGGTGGATCTCTGTTTAAATGTAAGCCAGTTTAGTTTTTTTTCGGTAGTCTGGTGTGTGTTCGTTTAGGTAGTTTAAAAATGAGTTTACATGTTTGGTTTATTATTGTGTTAAGTCGTTTTTCTTGTAATTTAGGTATGTTAGTAAGGATGGAGTTACAATAATCAAGTTTTGATATTATATAAGCAGAGGTTAATATTGTGAGGGATGATTGATTCAGAAGGTGTTTTATTTGTTTTAATTTATATAGTTTATTATTACATTGTTTAATTATAGATGAGATTTGTGTATTTAGAGTTAGGTGTTTGTCGAGTATAACACCTAAGGTAGTTATATTAGTTTTTATTTCTATTTCAGTATTAGCTATTTTAATATGTGTAAGTGGGAGTGGAATTAGACATTTTCTATGAAAGATGATACAATATGTTTTCAGTTTATTAAATTTTAAATAGTTGTTGTTAAAATGTATTTCAAGTATAGTAGTTAATTTATTTATTTCAGTTAGGGTTTCATATAGGTTATTGAAGGTAGTTGATGTGTATAGTTGTGTGTCATCTGCATACATGTGGTAATTAATATTATATGAATTTATTATTGAATTAATGTCAGATGTATAAATGATGTATTTATATGTGAGTGTGTATGTGCGTGCGTGAGTGAGTGAGTATGTTTGTGTGTGTGTGTGTGTATATATAGTAACAATAAATTATAAATACATTAGTTATATTAAAGATATAATCAAAAACCAAACAAAACTAGTTTAAATTGATTTTGATTGATAAGTGATGGGTAGAGTAGAGTTTAGAGTACATTGACTGATAGCACTCCGCTCAGTATAGTTTATAGTAGAGTTTAGAGTAAAGTGACGGATAGTGCACTATTAGTTTAGTTCTGCTTGATTTTTTTTATCTGCATTACATCCCAAAGTGAGCCTATAAAATATTAAAATGGTCTACTAAAATCATATATCTATATATATATTCGTCTAAACATACTTTAATTAGGTGGTGCGCGGCTGGCTCGTACGCCGAGGCCGCAGGCCGAGCCATCCCCACCTCGACATTAACGGATAGGAAATTAATTTTTTTAAATTGAGGTGTGATTTTTTTTCAAAATTTTTCAAATCTCTTGCCCATAAAAGTCTTTTTCCGTCATAAATCTCAACAAAGTGTATACTTAAATTCAAATAATGCTCGATTTGAAATTTTTTTTTGCCAATGTATGACAAATGAGGTTAGCTAAATATATTTAGGAATACATAGTATGCGCACACTCATTTTCATCTACGGGCAATATTTCTGGTAGTATTTTTGGTTTTTATCGTTACAATTTAATATTTAATATTTTGTATAAATTCAAATAATTAAAATTCGCCGTAAGGAAAACGTAAGGAAAACGTCGGGAGATAAAGTGGGGCAGCGGGGGTAACATGAATGATTTACTTTTTTGAATATGTATTCACGCGATACCAATAATCGTTAAATAGTGTCATTTTTTGATGGATTTACCGAATCGAAAAATTTAAATTCGACGCAAATTTTTAATAACAAACATTATCGTGGAGAATGTTATCATAAATAATTTCGTAAAAATGAGTTTCTTTAATTTCGAATACATTACGTAGATTTACGAACTCCAACATCCGATTTGAATATCGAAATAACAATTGGTAAATCGGAATTTATTTACCAGTATTATTGAGAAAAAGTTCACGAACGAGTAAAATCGAGTTAAAAATGTTTACGTTACGAGTTTATATTAATTATTTCCTATCTACGCCATGTAAACATAAATTATTAAACATAGGTGATACGATACGGTGATGTAAAAAATCAAAATCTACAATAATTATTCGATTTCAATAATTTTAACTTTATTAAATATATAATTAAAATAGAATATAATTTTATAAATTGTGACTTCTTATGTTTAATATTCTTCGAGCTACGGCCGAAAAAGTGAAAAATACATGATTTTAGAATAGTCTATTTGACCGACTTCCGGTAAATTTGTCGTATAAATTATGAATTCATCAGATTAGGAGTACGAAAATACATGTAATAAAATCAGAAAAATCATGAAAATATGAATAATAGGGTTTCCATCTCTGTTTTAATATTTCGCCAAATGTCATCATTATATGGTCAAAGAAAAAAATATAGATTTATAAAAAAATATTTTTAGTTATATTTATTGTCACTGTTGTGTTTAGGTTGGGTTAAGTTTTAATTTGTGTAAGTTTTTTTTAGCTGCATTACTTCACGAGTTAACCTATAAAAGCATATTCATTTATATAGTTATTTTCACAGTTGTGCACAACTGTCCATGGATAGGTTGGGTTAAGTTTTAATTGCTTGACAAATATAATATAGGCAAAATAGCATGTTTTTATAATGTATCTAACCTATGTAATAATTAAGTTTTTTTAGTAATTCTCAAACAATCTTATTAAAACATAACTTTATTATATTTCTGAATATGTTATCTAAATAATATACAATTTAATTCTTTTTCATAATTAATTAAATATACTATTTGTCAACAAATTATCATAAATATACATTTATATTATTTATAATCAAACCTATTGAGAAATATTTAAATATATTATTTATATATATGTTCTATATAAATTGTGAACATTATAAGTTAAACGATTCAAAAATTAATTGATAGTTTAATAAATAGATGTACAAAATAAAAAATAATTATTTTTATATAATAGATAGTTAGACAATTTTAAATATTGTTATATATGTTATAAATATATAAATTTTGTTATATATTTTTAACTACATACAACACTATTAATTTAAAATATCGAATAGATCTTTCTATACAAATTATATATCTAATTATTATACAGATTATCATTGATAATTTCATAAATATGGCAATAAAGAACTTAATAAAGAGCCGTACTATGTTCAAAATAACTAAAGACAATCCATATATCTTTGCGACTAAAAATTATTATTACTTATTACTTGATATATTTATTATATAGCTCTATTTTTATTTATACTTTAGATAGTTCATCTTGTGTTATTGGAGATAAATGCTTGTCAATGGTTTGCGAAAGAATGCAAGTCAAAAAAATAACCGCAACATAAAAGCGGCACATATTATCTACTCATACGGCAACACTTAAATTAACTGATAGAGAAAAAACTACGTTTGTATTTATTTTACATTATTATTAATTATTTAATTAAGTGATATATTACAATCAGTTTTATGAACCACATGGGTCACACTGAGAAAATTAATATTGAGAATTATCAATCGGCACCAGGGCGCCATGTTTTGAATGATATGCACGATATATTACGATATAAAGGTTTAACATATTTAATATAGTTATTAATAGAATTTATAAATTTATTGAAAAATTAATATATTAGATATTGATGACGAGACTTCCAGTTAACTAAAGCACTCGTCTCTTTAAATAAAATTAATAAACAAAAAAAGATTTATATATTGATAAGATTTATCATAGTTTATCATACACTATAATACACTCATACACTTTAATACTAATTTATATTCAAATCATGAATACAACTAATAAATGGGATTACCAATCATTGGTGTATGCAATAAAGCATGTTAGAGACGGAGGCAAATATGCAGATTCCTGCCGATTATTTAAAGTACCGGCGACAACATTAAGAAGAAGATGCTCCCAAGATACCAACATAGAAACTATTATTTTAAAAAAGGGACACAAACCTATTTTACCCAAATATTTAGAAGAAAGTCTAACTATTTATATAAAACACTGTGCGGATAGACTATTGGGTTTAACATGCGATGATGTGAATAGGGCAGCTTATACTTTAGCAAATAGGAATGAAATCATACATAATTTTAATGATACGATAAGAATGGCCGGAAAAGATTGGTTATGCGGGTTCAGAAAACGTAATTCGGGATTAAGTAAAACATATGTAAATCTAAAATTATATGTGAATATGATACGTTATAAATAAGTAAATTTTAAAGTATAGCAAATTTTTATATATATATTATTTTTATTACATTATGGTATTATATGAATATATTATGACATAATCTAATATAGATTTATCTAGGTTCAACTATCCTTCTAATGTTTCAGCCATATATATGGGCTATATATTAGAGATGTAAATGTGTACCCGATTCCATCTTTAATTAAATTGAACATTGAGTCGTACGAATGTTTAATGTGCTTATATTATTTTATATAACTTGATTTTTAATAAAAAAACTGGGTAAATTTCATTTCGTAATAAGTATTATATATCATACAATACATTTAAATAAGAATTACGTAATAAGCAGTGATTTCTCTATAAATGAGAGCATAACTTAGTATAGTATATTGTGTAATAATACTTTGTATGTTGTATTTGGTGTGAAACATTATTATATTAGCTTTTTACATACTTGTTATATATCTTGTAAGTATACTAATTAATATGAAACTGTTTAATTTCTACATACTGTTCTTCCTTCTATTTAATTTCTTAAGATATCTAAATTTCCCTAGGTTTTATATCCCCCCCTGTTATACTAATTAAAACCTATTACTTTCAGTGATAAAGAAATCTATAAACGGTACCGTTTCAATAAAGAAACTATTATGTTAATATTGGCTATGATAAGTCACGATATACGAGTTGATCTACACGCGTCCACTAATTTCCGAACTATTCAACCATTGACTAAACTACTCATGGCTCTATATTACTATGCAAATGGGAGTTTTCAATTAGTTATTGGAGACTCCATGGGCGTGCACAAATCGACAGCGGGGAGAATAATACATCAAGTATCTGCTGCAATATGCAGCCATATGCACGAATAGGTGTATATGAATCATTCACGAGAAAATGTCGAAAAACAGAAGAAAGCCTTTAAAAATATTGCGGGATTCCCGAATGTCGTTGGAGTAATCGACTGCACGCATATTTGTATACAAGGTTTATACTTCATTTCATCTGCATATTATGATAATTAACCTAATATTTATGTTTATTAATTCAATGCAAATTTAAAAAACAACTACCTATGTATATCAACTAGATAAATTTATTAATTTAAAATTCATTAAATGTATATTAAAAGTCCTCTTTTATGAAATATTTTACCCAGAGAAAAATATCGATTTACATCTTCGTAAAAAGTCTTGCCCTACAAATAAGTGGCCGGTTCATAAGTTAAAGATGAAATCTTCTTGAGGTTATTTTATAAAATTAAATATTAATGAATTGTATTAATTGGTATTAATTCATAATTACAATTAATTTTTTTAATTAGTATAATATATTCTTAAATTTGACAAAATTAATTTGATATCTTATACTAAATATAATTATCTTTAAAAATGATCTTTAGCAAGTCGTGATGTCAGGTATCGATAATACGATAAACGAGACTCCAATGTATTACAACATCTACTGATACAATGTTATCAGCTACTCTTTCGAGAAGAAACGAGACTCCAATGCATTCAACATATACTGATACAATGTTATCAGCTACTCCTCCATAATATTTATGATCTGCCAATACAAAATATAATTATGAAATAGAAGAAAAATCATCTCTATAATATTTTAACTTTGGTTTTAGAAATATGTTAATATGTTCATTAAAAAAATATAAAAAAATTAATATAAAATGAATAATTTAAATATGAATGTAGATGGCTTCCACTATATAAGAGTAATAATATAGCAGTGTGGCCTATTTTATTTTCAATAAATATACCACTTTTTGTTGTATTTACATCAGCAATTACATTATGGAATATATAGCAGTTATAACTGCTAATTTAGATTTTCTAAATGATACAATTCACGAATTAAAAACTATTTTAGAAAATGGTTTTTGTATAAATTGTATATTAAATTAACTATTTTATAAATATAATTTTCTTGGAGAATATATTAGTTTAATTATTATGTGCAATGAATTTCTGAAATAGTATATTATTTGATATATAAAATAACATACAAATCCAAATTAATATAGTATGACCATTTTTATTATTTTTTAAATAATATTTAATCAAGATAATCTAATATATATATATATACATTTAAACTTACAAATAAATATTTTAGAAAAGCTGGAAAATGTCTTTCAAAAGAAAGTACAAAGAAATACGGCGGCACATTTCAAATTCGGAGGTAGATAGAATAAAAGGCATATTCGGAAGACGGGGGAAAAAATAAACTGTACATTAATAAAGTTTACTATACTATATAACATAATATACAAATACGTATATATATATATATATATATATATATATGCGACTGAAAAATATTCATAACATAATATATATATTGGTAAATTGAATTTCATTGGATTGCATTATAAATAATAATTTATAAAACATTTTATATATATATATATAAAAAATATATTAAAATTACCTGATGTAAATAAAACAATCACATGATTTATATATACGAGGGAAATAACATTGGGATCAAAATAATTTTAGAATATATTTATATATATATATTCTAAATATATGTGATAAAAAATCATGTAAATTTACTAACTTTTACTATTATTAAAAATCATTATTAATAAAAATATAATTTACATAGTCTGCACTAAACGTGATATGTCGTTCTCCAAAAAATCCATGAAAAGGTGAAAAAAGATGAAAATCTACATCTAAAAGGCAATCTACACCTAAAAGGCTATTTACAAAATGTTAGCTATATTATATTTAAATTAAGTGATTATATTTATTGAATACAAATATTTTACAATATATTTAAAAGAATATTATTTTCATTAAGGCTGAAGCATACATTGATCTCACACATGTTTAAATATTGATAGTACATAAATTACCACATATAATTAATTACTATATTAAATATGTTATTCACATGAGTTAAATAAATCTTACAAATTTAATAAACTCAGATTATTGTTCTATTATATGTATATTATAACTCTACATATTATTACTTTTAGTTGAATCTACTGATGTATCGAGTGACGATGATTTATCTACAAATGAGTCCAATGAGAAAAGTTAGTAATACATATAAAATAATTAAATCTATATTAAATCTATATCTATATATATACTTATAGTTTGGGCATATTTATTATAAGCATAAATGCTTCAAATTATTGTAATCGATTAACTATAGATATAGTAAAGATATAACACCTACTCAAAATATTGTAATTTGATTTTGTATACAAAACACCATCAGTGAAACCTATATATGGTAATTTTTTAATAATGTAAATTTGTATCAAATTATACAATTTTAAAATGTAAAATAATGTTTTAAATTATCATTTATATGATTAAAACTTGGTGTTCTTTACTTGATTAAAATAAATATATATATATATATAAAATATATATATTATAATATACTATATATTTCATTTTAGCTGAGACCATGGAATTATTGAAAAAAATATTAAAAAAAGTTGAAAGATTAGAAAAAAGTTAGAATTATTAATACATGAACATATATTATAATTTAAAAGTTCCTTGTGAATAGAATCATCCACTGATACATGATTTAGTTTGAATATTAATATTAAAAATTGTCAGCACAAGAATATATATATATATATATATATACTCCATGATCCTTATCTATCTTAATTATCTTATTCTTTCATACCAGATATTTTATATGAATACTTAAATAAAATAATTATAAAATATGTAATAATAAAATTGTTAATAATAGTTATAAATATATGAATATATTAATTATAACTACTTATATTATATATCTAAAGTATATATATATACATATTTAATAATACATTGTTTCAATAGATAATGATAAGCTTAATCGTAAGGTTAATTTACTTTTAAGAAGTCAAGATTCACTCAAATTTATGCATTCTCAAAACATGCCACAAGAAACATTTACAACTATACTAACCATAGAACAATATGACTTATATAATAGTTTACTTGAAAAGGAGGGCGAGACTACAATAACGGTTAGTGATATTATCTTTTTATTTTACACAACAACGTAATTATTTTTAAATTTCATTTATAAATATTAATTACTATAATTCTATATATTATTATTAATAAATAATATATTCACATTTATAGATTTACGCCTATTGAACCATCTAAAAATTGGTAGCATATTGCTAAAGATATGTAGTCCGGAAGTATGGCTGAACATAAATAGATCTGGAGGAAATAATATGAGGGGTTTTATTGTTCTGAACTGCTGAAAGTTAATTTAGATTAGTTAAAAGTATTTATTGTATATATATTTAATTTTACTTAAATACCAATAGTTATTTTTGAAGGTAACAATGAAGACATAATGAAAAAAATTAAGAATTTTTTAAGAAACACTACATAATTAAAATCCTTAATTAATAAAGTATAAATTTTATCACCTGTTTAATTATTTGTATAACTATTTTGTTTATAAAACTAAATAAAAATAAATACTATTTTATTCCAAAGATGTACTATAAATATATGTACTATAAATATATTTAAGATATTTTTATATAATGAACTACATTTAAAATATGTAATTGTAAAATTAGTAATAATTTAATATTTAAAATCCTTAAATAACTTATAAATAATATATATACATTATATAATAATATTTATTACTCTATTTTAACATCATTCTTAAATATTATTTATTTATGACAGATATTCATTATAATATAGATTGATATTATAGTATTAATAGTATAAAATTAATTTAAAATCTTGATGAGAAATGAATGCTTTAAATATAACTTACATATTGATTGATACATATTAAATTGAATAACGAAAATATCTTATTATTTTTTTATAGGAATTCATAAAATATAATTATTTTTATGTAAAATATATCTCAAAATAATCAGTTTAAATCAAAATAAAATTACATAAACTAAAATTATAAAAACATATTACCATACTTATTTATAAATGGATGTGCATGTTATAACATATTTTTTATTTATTTTCTTGTCATCATTTTAAATAATTCATGTATATTATATTTGTATTCATGTTTATATATATTATCTTAATAATAAATATTGTATATGTAAGATTTTTAAAAAAGGTAGCGATTTTGTAATTTTGCACAAAAATAAAAAAACTAAATTAGATACTTAATATAATCACAATATCTATTAAATACACTATGTGCCAACTGAATAAAACAAATATCATCACCCTTAACCCGCGTGCACACATACACGCACCTAAGTAACCACTCTATCACGCAGACTCCACACTCTACGACAACGAAGTTGTGACAACGTCCCAATCGGTCATAAACCACCCCAAAACCGAGGCTCCTCAACCCGAAAGTATAGAATCAATATTGAAATACGAACTACCCCCACGGAGCTGAAAACGAAAGAAAAATTAAACACTGACATGTTGAATATGACCTGCCAATATGAAACTTGGTGGGCGGAGAGGGAGGAATTCTTCAACGAAGCGGAGAGAGAAGATGACGTGGAAACGCATAATATCCTACAACAGATGATATACGATGGCTGTGCACTTAGTGAAATATCTAAGTTCATAGCCGGCAGAACTGAGGCTCAACAGCTGCAACGTCAACAATACTATGAACAATTGACGTATAATATTAATAATTTAAAAAAGCAGTCTCTAAACTATTATTTGACCGTGGTCATGAAGATCCGAAGATAGCAAGTCAATTATTGACTTTTCGTGTGTAGTAATGGAATATCCACTAAAAAATATATTAATTATTCCAAATATCTACTAACATTATTTGTTAAAAACTGTGAACAAGTATATTCAAAATCGTTTGCTGTTTATAATATTCATACTTTATTACACATTGCCGATGATGCCGAGAGATATGGATGCCTAGATAATTGCAGCGCATTTAAATTCAGAAAATTATCTAGGAAAGTTAAAAACGCTTGTGCATCATGGTAATCATGTTTTACAACAAATATGTGCAAGATTAGAGGAGCAGTTTTATACATGTGATGGTCAACATATCTTAATTAACGACCAAATATATATAGAATATACATTATATATGAATGTAGGACAATTCTTTAACATACCATGCGATAGTAGAAAAGTTGGAATTGTTATGATCAACAAAATATGGGTAGGAATATAAAAATATTAAAAAGTGAACTAACAAAACAATCATTATTTATTCATTGCAAAGACCAATATGGGGAAATACTAGAAGGATGTACAATATTGGTAAAGATATCGATGAAACTATAAATATTTTTTACTCAACTATGTTAGATATATTTAGTAAAACTGTTCCAATGTCAAAATTGTCTAACAATGCACATAAATACCCCAAATATATACACTCTGTTCAATGAAAACGAATGTGAAAACGCCAGCCCAAAAATCATTCAAATCCACTCATTTATATACAATAATATCATATAACTCTATAAGATAACATTATTTTTGTATTAATAAAATACTATATGAAAATACTCACCCTTAGTGTGCATGTATTGAAATAGGCAGATATACACAACCACTCATGCACATCTACACATCTAGACATCTATACATGAATGTGTACATTGACAAATACACACCTACACATACACGAATATACCTTACACACATACATAAACAAAACTATATACCTACTTACATACTTGCATCTATACCGACATAAACATACCTTTATACACATACCTACACACATACCCTCTTACCTATCGTGAGTGGAACGCTGATGTTCATCCTCTCCCCATCTAGCACACCTTTGTCTGCGCAGCTGTGGTTGATGTTGTGGTTGATGTTGGTGCGTTTTGTGTTGCTGATGTTGATGTTCGTGTTGCTGCTGTTGTTGTTGCTGTATCTCGGGACAATGTTGTCTGTTGTAGCGTTGACGTTGTAGACGTCTCTCTTCGTGTCTGTGTTCGCGTTTGATTCGGTGGCGCTCCCTCTCTAAGTCGTTCAGCTTCGTCGAGCTGTCAATCATTATTATTCAATCATTATCGTAGGAGATTAGACGTCGGCGAATAGTTAAACTTTAAGTACATATAAATAGTAGATTGATCAAATACAGTTTCAAATATACTTTTAAAAATATTTAATTTAATAATTTAATAAAATATAGAATTTAAACAATTACTTTTGTAAAAAAATTAACAAAACATTTACCATTTATATTAAATAATACATTTATTAAATAATAAAAATTATATAATATAACAATAATTTTCAAAGAATTTTATGAATACTATATACATAAATTTATGAATTTATATTCTATATAGAAAATGATTTGAAATGACAACCAGTCTATTGTTTACGTTTTTTTATTTTATTGATTTTTTGTAGGTAATAAATATATATTAAATATATTTCAATTAATTATTATGCAATCTTTTATATGGATAAGGATTATTATTTTATATAAAATATGATTATATGATTTAAAATATGATTAAATCATATGATTTAATATTTAATGTGTTAATATTTGTAATTTTTATTTGTATTTGTATTTTATAAAATGTATTTGTATTTGTATTTATATAAAAATGTAATAAATATTTGTATTTGTATTTGATTTTTTAAGAAAAATTTATTTGTATTTGATAAAGTTTATTTGACCCCAACCCTGACTGTAACTGGCCTGTGGGATTTCTGCCACCGGGCATCATCTCTATGCATACCTACTAAGAACATGGATGTAAGGTTCATGCATATTGATCGTGTTAAGGGTGTGTGTTTATTACGAGGTATGTGTTATATATAATAAAGGTAATAATATTTATTTATTGAATCACTAATAATAATAACGGATAAAAATTGATGCCTCAAGAAGCCAGACTTGTACGTGTTATAAATAACTGTGAGGGACCCAATAAAATACAAAACAAATATGTAAAAATATATATATATATATATAAAATTATGTGTTATACATTATGCGTTAATTGGTTAATCGTATAAACATCAAATGATGTTATGTAATCTATAATGTTTGAATGCAGTCATGAGTGAATACTTATTAGAAAACAACTTATCGCCAACCTTTATCCTGGTATTTCTTGGAATCTTTGTCGGTGCTTGTGTTTCCTGGACGGAGGCGGTAGTTGAATGTTCAACAGCTGTAGTTCATCTGTTTCACTAAGCGCAATAGGGATTAGATGTAGAGCATATGTATCATATATAATTAACTACGACTACGCATATTAATTTAGTAGCTAAATCAACGACTACTCACTTTATTTAACTATGCAAAATACGGAAATCTCTACCATCTAAATCAGTCTACCAATTAGCGAATGCTTTAATTTGTTCAAGACTCAACTACTGCTCTACTTTACTCACTAACTCAACTAAATTAAAACTATTACAACTAGACCGAATTATAAAATCTACTACTCGACTTTTTTTTTAATAAATGGAAATTTGATAGATGCTCTATTTAATCGTTAATGTCTTCTCTAAAAATTGTAACAATTGACTTACGAATTAAAACACGACTTACTAAATTAATACATACTGTTCTCTACAGAAATACTCCAACATACTTAACTGACCTACTACATCTAAAAAAATGTATATGACCACTAAGAAACTCAAACTCTAAGTTACTTACGCTACTTACCATCAACAGAAAACAACATGGCGGAAGGGCTTTTCGGTATATGGCTGCATCTACGTGGAATAATCTTCCAGATGACATACGGAAATCAACCATATATCGAAGAAGCGATATACTCAATCACTACATTATTTTTATTTTAAAATATTTTATTGACTACAAAATCACGTGGTGGTTATGGGCGTCATGAGAAGGAAACAAAAATAAAATAAATAAAGTACAATAAAAATAAAGGAAAAGGGAGGGTAGGTAACAATGTTAATAGGTGCGTGGAGAGTTTACATTTAAATAGTGACAAGGATTTCCTTTAGAACACCTAATGTCATATGGTAGAGAATTCCAGTATTTTGGAGCTACCACAGAGAAAGCAGATTCAGAGTGAGCAGAGATAGTCGAGCGTTGCACAATTTTCAATTATGTATTATGTTTATTCAACTTATATACTATAATTCATCACATTTTATTTTTATTTTATTATATTATATTATTTTTATCATGAGTATATGCTGTATCCTTTTTATTGTTTTTTATTGTTATAATATAAACTACTTATATATATTTATATTTGAATTCAATTTAAATGAAAAATTAAAAAAGGATAAGTGAATTCGTCTATCTTTATTGATTAAATATTTTTATTGGGATATTATATATCTGATATATATACAATATTAAGAACTATAACTTAATTTTATATTTTATTTTTTATTTTTTAACTATAAAATATGTGAATATTGTTAAATTAACAGTTTTATAAAATTATCTATTTAATTAATATAAATTGGTAGATTTAAAACGAAATATTGATATATATATATTTAAATATATTGAATACCTTTAGAAGAAAATATTATATAAATATCATTGTAAACTCAAGAAAAAAAATGTATATTCTTCTAATTAATATTATTATTATTATATTATTATTATATATTCGGTGAAAGATAGATCAATAATAAGAAGAGTGTTTTCATCGTAATGAACTGATCGTAACTAATTATGAGGATCTGTAAATGTTATGTATCACGTACCAAGTAGAAAATACGAGCGTGATGAAATAGATTCTAATCCAGGTGTTGACGAGATATGGCCTAATTAAGGCTATGTGCGGGTTTCAAAATAAATAAATTTTTCATTTTTTTTATTAAGATTGAATTTGATTATTTAATATATTATTTATTAGATGTGAAATTTTTGAACGTAATTATTGCATATAAGTGTTAAAAAAAAGGCTTTTAAAATAGGTACTTTATAAAAATGTTGAGTAAAATATATTTTATATCGAATAAAATATCAACTTTTTCAATCATATATTTATAGAGTTGTATTTTACCGTTTTTAAAACTGTTTTTAACATTCGATAATACTATTTTGATAAATACAAATACGTCAAAGGTTATGTTTATAGTTACAAGCATTTCATTGGTCGAGTAAGATGACAGGTGTTATTTATAGCATTATTTCGAAGAAATAATTTTATTTTGTTATTATCATTATTTTGAAAGTATGCCTCTCCGAAAACGCGCTAGCCGATCTCAAATGGGGAATTGTAATAAACGAAAGGTATGATTATATAATGTATTATCTGTTTATTATATTAATGTATAGATGATAATAATACATTTAGAATTATATATGATAAAGTATGATAATATAAATAATTTCAAAGAGAATCCATTTTTCTTTTATTTTATATTTGAATTATCAAAATAATAATCTTCTATTGATAGTTATTATTTATAAATATAATATAGTTTATTTATAAATATAATAGAGCTTATTATTTATCAAATATTGTGTAATAATATATATTGAGACTAATATAATTTATAATTCTAAATAATCTAATATAGTTTATTTATAAATATAATAATATTATATTTATAAATATTATAATATAGCTTATTATTTATAAAATATCGTGTAATAAAATATATTGAGTCTAATATAATTTATAATAATCTAATATAGTTTATTTATAAATATATTATAGCTTATTATTTATAAAATATCGTGTAATAAAATATATTGAGTCTAATATCATTTATAATTCTAAATAATCTAATATAGTTTATTATAAATATAATATAGCTTATTATTTAAAAATATCGTGTAATAAAATATATTGAGTCTAATATAATTCTAAATAATCTAATATATAGTTTATTTATAAATATAATATAGCTTATTATTTATAAAATATCGTGTAATAAATATATATGTGTCTAATATAATTTATTATTTATTGTCATTACAATCTATTGATACTCCTTCAACTTCTCAAATAGATTCTCGAGAATTCAGGATCCTGAATCTTCAAATTCTCAAATCGATTCTCATCGATAAGAAAAGGTCTTCGAATAAGAAGAGATATGAACAAGAAGAGAGTCACGCTAATAGGACAAGACGCCTACAAGACAAGTCATACTATTCATCTGGACAATTTTAATAAAATATATGTCTTCAATTATTCTTATGAAATAGAATGTATATATTTATTTATAATCAATAACTTCTAAATAATTTTAAATAATTTTAAAAACCAAGTTGATTATTATTATGAAATAGAATGTATATAATTACAAATAATTTTAAAAACCAAGTTGATTATTATTATGAAATAGAATGTATATAATTAAAAATAATTTTAAAAACCAAGTTGATTATTATTATGAAATAGAATGTATATAATTAAAAATAATTTTAAATAAGGAACAAAATATGTAGAAAAACTTTAAAGTTGATTATCTCAGAATAATGTTTTTTCGTATTCAAATATCATCTAGTCAGTCAATAATTTACCGATTACAATAATTTTTTCAGAGAATTTATATTATATAACAATACATAAAAAAATGTAGATATTTAAAAAAAAAAATAATTTATTGGTCAAAAAAAATGGTCTGAAAAATTACCAAATTTACCAATTTTTTACCAACAAATTATTGACCAACCCGAACAATTTGGGATTTTTCTTTAGGGATTTTATTGTATACCAATATAAACTAAATAAGATACAATTTATTTTAGAATGATTCATTTATTATTGAATGAGGAGATTTATGATATGGGTATTTTTTTCTATTTTGTCCTATTATTATACATTAGAGCGCTGAAACCCGCACATAGCCTTAAGTAGAATACATGACAACATCCTGTATAGTAAGGGTGATCGGCTCGATAAGAATGATTCCATAAATATAGGTTCAATTTTAATATTGAAAATTTAAATAATTATTTCTAATATAATGATATATTATAGAATAAAGTTATATTTAGTTATATACAAATTATATTTACATATATATTTGATTAAATTTAAACTATGTATATATAATTTGAATTATAATACTATCTTATAACATCTATGATTTATACGTGTATAATACGCTGCACATAATATATGTTATTTAAGGTCTGGCCTGTAGATGGGGTGAATGTAGAGTATATTGACGAACATCGATGTCCGTCGATCGTTATATTAATTTGATTATATTTTATTTTAGAATATAAGAATAAATTTACGGACATATATAAATATAAATATTATAATAATACAATACAATCAAGTGAAATTAATGATCGACGGACATCGATTTACATAGTATAGAATATCAGATTAACTTTACGATCAACGGACATTCGAATTTGTCCGTTGATCCAATATATTTTATAATAATAATATATGGGTTATTCATTATTAAAGTACCCAGATATTTACAAAAAATACTCATCGTCAATTATGTTAAAACTTGAATAAGTTATAAATTATATGTATTATAATATAATTATATTACCAATATATTATATTATATTATTAAATATATGCATTGAATAATTCGAACTTAAAAATATTCAATTTAATAAATCTTTTTTATTAAAATTATTTAAAATGAATATGTATATAATATGGTGAGTCACCATTGATGAAGGGTCAAAACTAACGATAATAATTAAAAAAACAAAGGCGTAAGGCGGGAGTTTAATCATTGAATTGAATTTGTTAAGTTGTTCATCAAATTCGAATTTGAATTAGGCTATAAAATGCACATATTATAGAAAGGAAATACGACGTATGCCATACGTGCTTTATTGGATGTATATATATATGTATATATATATATATATATATATATATATATATATATATATATATATATATATTTATATATATATTCATTAATGTGTATTCGTGACTCCGGCCTCGCGTTGTTTACTTTTAAACTATCGAGCGTTAGTTTTTACCCTGATTCAATACCATTATCATAATCATTATATAATTCATAATCATTATATATGATAATGATTATGATAATCATATTAGTAATATGTAAATATGTAATAATAAGATATTACTTTAATATAAGTTTAAAAATAAATAAAAATTATTAAATATGTATTACTCTGACTTAAAAATATTATATTGAATATATAATATTAATATTAATTAAATTTCATTTATAAACGTTATTTTAAATAATATTTAAAACAATAATTATTTCTCAATTTCAAATTGAATTTTGTATAGAAGCAAATAATGTATAAACTAAGGTATTAATTTAAATATATATATATAACCTTAAAGTAAAAATAATATTAAATTATAGTAATAGAAAAGTAATTTACAAGTTTTATATTATTAAATAATAGAATTAATTATATTTATTTCTAAAATATATTAAAATATTACATAAATACTTATTTATAATAATAATCCGGTATTATCTTTGTTAAGTGAGTTCAAAGATCTTACTATACTAAATAACACTACCATGGTATATATTATATACAAAGACGTTATATATTAATACTATATACGCTATATATTAATAGGCTTCGCCCCTTAGATTTCTATGATTGTATATATATATATATATATATATATCAATAACCTCTACATTGTAGAGTCTACAACATCGAATATAATGTATAGTCACTATACTATAGTGAATATGTTTATATGTAGTGTAGGATTATATAGCATAGTAAAAAATACTATAACAACCATTATATGCAATGTAACATTAATGTAATAGGCTTATAAATACCAATAGTTTAAATACGTTATATTATAACTGGATTATAACACCCAATTTATAAATAAGATGTGATTTATATTATCATATATTAATAATAACAATAAGTATTAGTTAAATACCAATAGTTTAAATACGTTATATTATAACTGGATTATAACACCCAATTTATAAATAAGATGTGATTTATATTATCATATATTAATAATAACAATAAGTATTAGTTTATAGTAAAAGTATACTATACGGTATACCGTGTTTTTCTCTAGAATTCGATCTCTATTAAACTGTTTTATTACAAAATATATTTAATAATTTACCTACTTATTATCATATATACTAAGACCTACTAGTAGGCTACTACATCTAATATATTATAAGAGGTAGTATATTTACTCTGGTATTAACATGTGTATGCAAGTTAAAATTGTTCAGAACAACTATTGATTATATATATATATTAACCAAGGTAAATTCAAGGACAAAATATCACTAATCATTATTTATTTGAAATAATGTATATACATATACCCATTGCTGGATTTAGGGGGGAGGCAAGGTGGGAAAATGCCCATGTATAGGGGCTAATAAATATTATACAAATACAACTTGTATATTTATCAAATACGGTTTTTCTAAATATATTTAGCCCCTATAAATGGGCATTTGCCCACCTTGCCTTCCCCCTAAATCCAGCAGTGGGTATAGTACTATATTACTATAGTAATCAACTATTAAAGACATTATAATTTGAAAACAATTACATGGGGATTAACTAACTAACTAATGGTGAGATTAAATCAAAAGCTTGATTGTGTTTTCACCCAAAACACAAATGATCATCATTTAATGATGCATTGTTTTATGTGTAAGCTCTGTAGTAGCAATTTAAATAATTTCACCAAGGAATACATTTTAAAACATGTAGGGGAGAGCGTATGGGCGCCGGAACAGGGGGGGTTGTGGGGCTGCAACTCCCCCTGGAAAAATAATGGAGGGGTTTTGATATGTAAAAACACCCTAAAATGTAGGTAAAATGAAGGATTTTTATGAAGGATTATTATAATCTATGTGATGATTATATTCATAGAGATAATTTCTCTCTAGCTCTATAATTATATATTAACAGAAATTAATAATTTTATCATAGACATTAGAGTGAAGCGTTATAGCTCAAGTGTCTATATATTGTATATTTATAATCTATTATATTTGCTTATTCATTAAAAAATATAAAAACATTTCCAATATAATATAATGAAATATTATGTATAATGACAAATAATCAATTTATCTATTTGTTATTTTATACATGAATCGAACTGTTCTATTTGTTTAATTTAAACTTTAAATAAAACTTTAAAATTATTAAAAATGTATGGATGTTATTCATCTAGGATTTTATATATCTTACATCAAGTAGGTCTAATGGCGAAACTATTGCAAATAATCTGAAAACTATCATTATTCGTCTCGGTCTATCTAATTTACGCGGAAAATGTTATGCTTTAAGATTTATGATTTAAGCGTCAATATGTCAGCTATATATAAAGGTACACAAGCCACGATACAAAAAGAATAAACTTTGGCATATTCAGGGCGTAGACCTATCCCATGAGTAATGGGCCATTACCAGTATTTCTGGAAATTTGTACTAGAAAGTTATAACCTAGCAAGTTAACTACATTTGTAGTGGGATACCCCATTACTTTCCGGTAACTTACCAGAAATATAGTAACTTTAATTGGGGTATCCCACTACAACTTGCTAGAAAATCACTTTCTAGCATAATTCAAACATCCATAGTGAATTATATTGGTTTTCAAATATGTTTTTAGCAAATCTAGAAAATTTTGATATTTATACCAATCTATTGGTAATGATAAAACTAGATTCAAATCAATGTGTCATATAAGGTGTCCACTGGACAGATAGATGTAACGATATATCAGCTGTCTCAAATAACTATTTAGATATTATAAATGAATTAGAATATTTGACAATGACAAGCGTAAATAGTTCTGAATAAATCGCCAAATCATATGCATATAAGAATACTCACTAAAACATTTAACATTTAACCTACATATATTTCATTAAATATAGCATTTGATATATTCACTTTATTAGAAAAATTGGTTAGTTTTACCTATAGTATATAATACTTATTATTGATTACAGAAATATATATTTATAAATATATTAAAAGTATAAGTTTTTAAATATATTTACTTAGATAAATGTAATAAGATCAAAGTCTACTCTCAATGAAGATATTGTTTTACTCATAATATGTTAATCGATATAGTACAGAACAAACGAACAAATTATCACATTATTTAGAAAATATTTTAAAAGAATCTGGAAGAATAATATCTTATGAATTTATTAATTTAATATTAATTGTTTTTATAGAAACAACAAAATTAATCAAAGTATTGATGATACAACCAAGTATGTCAGTGTCCTAGGAGAGAAGCTTTTATATGTTTAGAATATTGAAGATGTGGTTAAGGTCACAACACAAATACAAATATTGGATATCTGCAATGAACATCAGGATATATTATATTATATTGACGACAGTAAATTGATAAAATAATGTTGTTAATTAACTCAGTATAATTATAATTAGATGTTCTAACATTTAAAATAAATCATAATGTGCACTCTTTTATATGTTACAAGATATATTTTACAATAATTACATGCTAGTATGTAGTTAATAATTATACTTATTTCTTAAAACCCACCCTGGGAAAAAATAGTTCCGGCGGCCTTACGGAGAGCGGGGCAGGTTGAGCCGGTTTTTATAAAAACACATTTGTCTAATAATATTATGAATATATTTTAATAAAATAAAGTGCATAAGACAAATATAGTTTATGATCAATAAAAAACATTCATAAATCAGTGTTATGATAAATAATTACATTATTATTTTTTAATTTGGCTCAACCTGCCACGTCTAATGGGGCAGGTTGATCCAGGTAGAAAAATTCAAAATTAAAGATATATTTAAAAAATAAACATAGTTAAGTTATATATTTATATTTATTAGTTATTAACAAGTATATGCATCAAGATTAATATCAAAACTAATGAAACTTTTAAGGCAAGAGGTTAGATTAGGAGAGAGGTTAGATGACCTGTTAATCCAGCATATAAATCAATTATTTAATTATTTAAAATAATTACTCAATTATATATTTAATTAATTAGATTGTTATTATTATTTAATAAGTCATTAATTAATAAATAAAATGTTTAATGATGGGACATATTGACCATATGATCAAATGATAGTTTTACTATGGTCAACCTGCCCCATATGACTAGTATATATAAAAGTAATCTAATTAATTTGTGAATGATAATTTTTGAATTTTTTATTTTATAATATATAGTATATTAAATATACTTTATTTATATACCATTAATAATGCTATGTTATTACAACATATATTAATAATATCAAATTTAAACTTACTGTCCCACCAACGAGTTTTTCATAACATAGGGGAAAGTCTCCTATTACCGACCCCCTCACGTATCTCAGTAACTAAAAGAGATATCAAAAAAGTATATATATATACATGCACTGTTAATAATTTAATGATAAATATGAATAAGTATTTTGTTTTTTAAAATATTCAATCCTACAATTGTTATTTGATAAAATGAAATATTCTGTTTTTATACATTAATTATTTGAATAATAACTTTTTTTAAATCATTGTAAATCTTTATTAATTAACAGAAAACTTAATACTGCACATAATACTGTAGATCAATAAAATGTTTATAACTATTATAAAAATAATTTAATTTGAATTACTATTAACCAATATATCTTAATTATAGCAACTCATATTATTATCCTATTACCTACCTCTAAATTACCCTAATACCGACCCCATATGATTTATTGTATCCAATCAAAATAGATCCGTATTTTACTTTAAAATATATCGTAAGTTGTTTGTGTAGATTATATCATTTATATAGATTTAGGATTCTTGATTCCAGTTGATTATATACCTACTGATTGATACATAAATATTAAATAATAATATACACTATTTTAATATAATTACTATAAAGTTTAAATTTAAATTTAATATTACTATCAAAACATAAATTCAATACAAAATAAATTATTAGTATTAGGTACATGTATCCGATTACTGACCCCCCGGTTTATTCTTGTAAATATAATTATATCAAAAATTTAAAATAGCAACATAATTCATTGCCATAATATTACTCTAATTACAAAATTTCAATTAAATATATTTAATATTGAATAAGTTATTACAAATAATCATTTAGGGGTCGGTAATCGGAGACTTTACCATATTAATAATTCAATAATATTTTAAATAGTTAAAATAAATAATGTTTTATTTGGTATAATAATGCTAAATATAGGTGTGCATACGTGTATTAAAAATTACATTAATCGCGACGACCGCGATGATGAAAGCCGAAACGGTTAAAGATATTCATTAATAACAGAAATAATTGAGATGGCTCAACCTGCCCCTATGGTCAATCAGCCCCGCTCTCCACTACATCATCATTTCTGCACATGAAAATAGTGATAGGCACACACATAGTGTATGAAGAAGTCTAACAGTATACAAAGAATTAATAAATACCTGAGACAAATATAAAGTGAAACACGATACATACGAGATGTGTTAAGGGGTCCCAATATCAGTATTTCCGGAAATGTTTGCTAGAAAGTGGTTTTCTAGCAAGTTGTAGTGTAACGTATCAAAGGCACTAGACAGGTCAATAAGAAATAAATAATAAGAATCCTTGTTATCCATAGATACTATGATAATAGTTTAATAATTAATTATTATAAGGCAGTTTATGTACTACGATTGGGAAGATATGCACTCTGAAAGCAATGTAGTTAGAGATGATATAATCAATAAGCTGACACGAAACTATGCGTTCCAGTCTTATAAATTGATGTTAATTGCGAAACAGTGCGATAGTTGATAGTTTGGAAGAATCAAGATTATGTTTCTTTAATAGCGAAGTGATATAGGCATACTTCATTTATCGTGGAATAAAGATAATGATAAACGAATTATACCAGTAATTATATCAATTAGTAATAAGTAATTATAATTTTTACAAAAAATAATACTGATAATACCCATATAGGTAGTAACATTTATGTTAAGATAATTAACTTATTAATATGTAATATATATTTATATATATTTATAAAAAAAAGAGTGTACAAATATTGAATTAAATGTATTGTAATGTATGTAATATTTTTATAAATTGAATGCAAATATTATTATTTGATATCATTATTATTAAAATTATTATTATTTTTCAAGAGAAAATATTAAAATTAGTATACATTATAATTACTAATGTTATGCCCGGGTGATAGTTTTGTAGTTATTTCGATATATGGTACCTGATTTGACTCTAAGTTGACTACATGTTTCATAAAATATACCTAAATAAATTATAGAAATTAATGAATGTAGGTATTAATAATATATATTCTAATAATATTTTTAATATCTGGAGAAACGTTAATTAATTTATCAATTTTAAATATTGTAATAAGTAATAAGTAATTCATTTTTATGAATTACTCATTAATACGAATTTGGACCTATTAATAGGAGCCACTAAACCTCGTCAAGGTATCGTATACTAAGTGGATTTTAACTCAGTTGCTATGTGAGGTTTACAGGAATTTCAACCTAACATTTAATTATTTGTGATTTTTTGGTTTCATTCATGGAGTGAGCTGATTTCTAGCAGGTAGAATGTTATGCATTTTTGGTTACATTAATTTATAAATAGATACTGGCGTAACTCATATATATATATATATATATATATATATGTGTGTATTATAAACTTTATATCGATATTACATAATGACTGAATATAATTAAATTCAATTCGACATAAATTGATATTACATTAATCGATATATCTGCATACTCACTTTATAATATAAAATCTCATATAGCTGATAAAAATAGATTCCTCAAGAAGTCATAGACTTATACAAAGTGCATGCTTTACTACCTTAACTAGAAAACAGGATTTGATGTGAACCCCCTATAACATGTAATTCCCTATAACATATATACACGTATTTCATATATATATATATATATATATACATGTACTAGATTATATATTTAGAGATATATATTTGAATAAAGTTTTTTTTTACAAATAATTTAATAATAATATTTACAATATTTACGCTTACATTATATATTTATGAATAAATACTTATTATATGTATTTGATAAATTAAATAAAGTTAATAAGAGTTATTAAATAAATATGTTAATGTAATATATGCCTATATAAATCATATTTATAACATTTAATATGTTTTATTATTAAAAATAACTAAAAAATATTTAAAATATAAACGATTAAACATCAAATTTATTATATATTATTCATATTGTATATTTATAAAGTGAACTAAATATTATAACTTAACTTTACCTTACATTCTGAATAATAATCCTCAAGTTTGATAAGTATATCGAAGATAAATGACTATTATTACAAGAAAACTATAAATATTTGTATTTAAATATATTACTATTTCAAAAAAAAAAATTTCCTCACATAGGTGGCGCAACTAAAATTATAATCACATGATCGTTTTATCATAGACGTGTAAGTAGATACGAGTGTCCTAACCCCTCCCTGGTATAACTAATTTAATATTAAATCCATTCTAGTAATATGTAAATAATATATAATTTAATATTTAAAAACGTTATAGAAAATACTTATGAATCTGCGAAGAAATGGTTATTACTATACGAAGAAGAACAAATATCCACCGATTGTTCTGCAGGAGATGCTTTAGGTAATAATATAATATATGCATTATTATTGCAGACAATTCCCTATATTGTTAATATATTAAATATATATCCGGATATATATATTTAAGGTAACTATGCTCTGCCCGGAGGAACTACGCAGCATGTTCCCAGTATTCAAGAACCTCTATTAGAAAATCAGCAAGCAGAAAGTGAGTAGTATAAATACTTATTTAGTTTAAACATCTGTATATATATATATAAAGTGTTATATTGGATATGTTGTGTAATATTAATTATGTGTAATAACAATGATGACGCCGTAAATATTAATACATATGATATATATCATTTTAAGTTGAAATTATTAAAACATTACTTGAATCAAAATATATATGTTTAGTAACAAATACAATACAAATAAGTAAAATACATCTATCATATATATAAACATAATTTTCAATCTGCGGTACGAATAGTTATTCCTAAAAAAACGTTATAACTTTCTATACATATATATATATATTTAGTTAAATATTATAGTTTAGTATTCAGAATTATATTATTAAATAATTAAGTTAATATATATATATAATGTTTATTTAAGGTACAAATGAGCAAGAATCACAATGGATAGGAGTGGATGACTGTGGGGAAGAAATGACAGTTACAGACATAAGTTTGTAATAAGAATACTTATTTAGTTATTAATTTAATTTTGTATTTATTTAAAAACAGTTATATAACTATAGTTATAACTTTTATAGTGTTTATTAACATTTCATTATCATGTCATAACTCATAAATATATTTTTTTATAGTTTCAAACATCGGAAATCACAATAGCATGACTATACAAGACCAACTGGATCAGCAATCTAAACGTTTATATGATATATATATAGATTCAAATAATATTTAAAAATTTTTTTAAACAATTTTATTTAATATACATAATTTAAATTTATTTATATAATTTTTTTAAATATCATTATATTATAAAATTAAAATCAATAAATAATATTTTACATTAGAGCTAAAGAAAATTACGAAATTGTTGGTTTTGGTACTGAAAAATCAAGAAGAAGCGATGCTGGTCAAAAATAAAACAAATAATATACCCTATATAGAAAATATGGATGAATTTCTTGATATGGAGTCAAGTAAAAATAAATTTTGGAATGAAATGGTTATAATATATATATATAAATTCGATGGACAGCTTTTAAGCAATTCTCAAATATTTTTTCTAAGATTTTCATAAAAATTTGATAGAATATACATTATACCAAATACAATATTTTAGAGATTATTACCAGGCCTATCTTAATTCGTACACTTGGAATTTGCATGAATTATACCAAATGCGTGATATTTTTATATATAGAATTTTTATATCTACGAATAAGTAAAAATTATACTTTATGTAGTAGAAAATATACATGCATGTTTGTAAAACGTTAAAGTTATTAATTATTTAATTTATTTCTAGATGATCTACTAAAGGCGAGAAAACACCTGAGATATCTAGAAAATAATACAGATGTAGAACCGGATATACAAAATACTAGAACCAAAACTAATCGACACTAAACGACACTAGACGACATCAACCACCTATTGTGCGGCTCCAAAGTCTTCTCAAAACTAGATGCACGGTCCGGCTACTGGGCAGTGGTACTAGATGAAAGCTCCAGCAAACTAACGACATTCAACACACATCTGGGGAGATATCGCTTCAGAAGATTGCCATTCGGACTCAATTTATCTCAAGACATATTCCACCATGCTCCAAGACCTACCAGGTATAATCAACATAGCTGACGATATAATTGTATATGGTAGAAACACTAAGGAACACGATGAACGCCTCCTAAGCCTGATGATACGGTCCGAGAAATACGGACTCGTCTTCAATGCAGAAAAATGCACAATAGGGACCAACGAAATCACCTTCTTTGGGTTAATATACAACCAACACGGTATCAGCTCAGATCCAGAGAGATGCGAGGCCATTATGAACCTACAGGCACCAACGAATGTCACCACCCTACGAAGCTTCCTTGGCATAGCTAACTATATGTCACAATTTACACCTAACCTCGCTACCCTTTTAGAACCACTTCGATACCTCACACATAAAGACACAAGTTTCTCTTGGACTCCATCTCACGGCGAATCCTTCAAGACTATAAAAGATGCTATCTCCAAACAAGTAACGCTATCATACTTCGTGATGTTTCTACCATATACAATTATATCGTCAGCTATGTTGATTATACCTGGTAGGTCTTGGAGCATGGTGGAATATGTCTTGAGATAAATTGAGTCCGAATGGCAATCTTCTGAAGCGATATCTCCCC
This sequence comes from Osedax fenrisi, assembly GCA_964019155.1. NCBI lineage: Eukaryota > Metazoa > Annelida > Polychaeta > Sabellida > Siboglinidae > Osedax > Osedax fenrisi. The sequence continues at coordinate 8,767,791 of OZ025244.1, read as the reverse complement.
AGATGTGTGTTGAATGTCGTTAGTTTGCTGGAGCTTTCATCTAGTACCACTGCCCAGTAGCCGGACCGTGCATCTAGTTTTGAGAAGACTTTGGAGCCGCACAATAGGTGGTTGATGTCGTCTAGTGTCCTAGAGGTGTAATGGGGTCGGTTAATAGCTTTGTTAAGGTCTTTAGGGTCAAGACAAAGTCTGATCTTTCCAGATTTCTTGCGGGCATATGTTAAGCTAGATACCCATGGCGTCGGTTCGGTCACTTTAGTTATGACGCCTTGTTCGCACATCTGTTTAAGTTCGGAGGCGACCTCGTCTAAAATGTGTAAGGGGACTCGCCTTGCTGCATGGATAACTGGATTAATGGATGGGTCGATGATAATGTGTAGGGTGCCTGGGAAGCGGCCCAGGCCATTGAATCTTGTGGAATATATATCTTTAGGTATGCGTATGGTTAGTGGTTTATCGTGGGTCATTATGGGGGATACGCCTACTGAGCAATTTAGATATATTAGTGACATTTTTCTACATGTTGGGAGGCCTAGTATCGTAGGATACCGTGCATCGGTGACGTGGAATGTTATATTATAGGGTTTATCTAGATATGTACAGTTAAGGATAGTTGTGCCCTTTACATCTATAGGGGTATTTCCATAGCTTAGTTGAACTGGCTTAGTTTGAACCGTTAAAAAATCACTTGTACTTTATCGTTATGATTATTATACTTCTCTTTTGTATCACTTCCTGCTTCATCTTTTACCCCTTAGATAGAATTATCTGATATTTAGCAAGTCAATATTCCTCCTACGACTTCACAACCACTAAAATACTAATTCCTTCCAAATACTCCACAACTAGTTCCCTTATAAAAATACCCTACTCAGACTTTTCTCATCAACTCATATATCTTCATTCCTCCAAATCCTCCTATAATTCTAACTATTACTATATTTCCCTTCTTATTTCCTCAGTTCTATCTCTGTAATTTCTCTTATTTGTACTAATCCATCGTCCCTATAGAACAATCGTTATGGAAGTATCTCCCTATATCCATCCGGTCTATCCATTACTATATTACCCATCATAATGCCTACATCTCCTTTATTTAATTTTCTTTTATTGTCAAATAATTTTGTTATTTATGACTTTTTATTTAGTTTTCATTTGTGAGCACTTTCAGCACTGGAGTGTATATACAATTGTTATGTGAATAATAAATTAATTCATGTTTTATATTATTTATATATTGTATTATTAAGATTAATTGTTTATTATATTCATTTTGATCATGTAATTATTGGGTACAGTTAAATCGCTATTAAAAGTTTACTAATATTACATAATAGGTGTCAATATTTTATATTTGTAAATAGTAAAACCTCAATATCTATTCACATTCTAATTATTTCATTAATTATTCAATAATTAATTAGGTTACTAAAAGATAAATCATTCAATCTGATATGATATATGTATATAAGAATATTTAAATTTTATCAATATGTAAATAATTATTATTTAATTACTAATACAGACCAACTATGTAATACGATTACGATTATGGGAAGTATTGTTTCTGGTATCTGTCTAAAGAAACATACAAGTGCAGTATTCATGATCAAATATCAGTATATATCAAAACTTATAATACGTTAGTAAAGACATAATATTTTTGTATAAATAATTTAACTAATATTTTATTATCATATTTTTAATAAAATAAAATTGAAATATTATTAAATTATCTTAGGGTGCTTGTTTTTCGTAACGCACAAACATCAAATCTGTAGGCTTATACATGTAAATGCAGAAGGTACTATGGTACATTGGTATATTACTAAAACGCATGGTCCCAATGTACCATAGTACCATCGTCCCATCTGCATTTACATGTATAAGCCTACAGATTTGATGTTGGTGCGTTTTTTGTAACACACCAACGTTAAGGTGGAGTGATATTCAAAGAAACTACTATGACAATACTTTTCTATTTAATCTAATATAATAAATCAATAAAATATAAAACAAAATTAATTTGATTAAATATTGTTGATACACAACGATTTTTAAATTTAAAAAAAAATATATTTAAACTTGTAAAATTTATTTTAAATTCCTTATTTTAGTATTTGTATGATCTTTGCTAGTATATTTGTTTGTTATTTTAATATTTTTAATTTAAAATATTACAAAATTTAGTAGTTTATACACGTATTAAGGATACTTTTTCAACTTTGTTTCCAGATAAAGAACTGTATTTACTACAATTACCTACGCAATTAAATATATATATATATATATATATGTATTATAGATTTCTACCAAGAATTAATAGAAAAAATTCAAAAAAGTGTATTCAAATTAAAAAAGATGTAGTTTTACGTATCATTGATAGGGATTACATATTAGTCACCCATTCCTCATATACATAATAATAGTGTATATAAAAAAGTCACTAGGTTAATAGAAAATATTGAAAAATTAAAAAAAGGACAATATCAGGGTACATTTATTAAATGTAAATGATTTAAAACAGTCATGGAGAAATTAAAAATTAAACTTAATTCACTCTTTGATATATGTACTTGTACTTAAGTACATGATGTAATGTACATCTATGTACATGTATTGGATACGATAGAATCCCTCCTTCTGAAAAATAATTCTTAAAATATCAGAGAATGTGTCGGAAAATGTATGTTAGAATATTCTCCACTTCTGCAACTACTATACAAAGTAGATCATCTAGTTTTCTAAGATTATTTTTTAATTTATAGTATATACTTCAAATGTATTACTAAATAAATGTATATTATAAATTCAAGTAAATAGCATTTAATGAGAGATGAAGATGGATGGTACGAATTAGTAATGACAGATGATATAACCACTTCTACATTATTATCATATACAATAGATAATATTACAATTTTTATATTTCCCTTATATTCATGTCATTCACAATCTGTAGAACTTTACATACGGCTTGTAAGTTAAACTTCAAAAAGTATTGCTGATGCTGATCTACGAGATGGTCGAATTGCAGCAACTCTACTTTCTCGAAAATAATGCCATCATTTGATACTAAAAATCAATACCGCTAATATATAAATAATATTTATTTTTGTTATTTTTATACATTTTTTTATTTGTATTATTTCATTTATTATACGAATAACTATATTATTATTACGATCATTTTAATTAAATAGAATTATTAAATAACAATTTTAATAAATATAAATTATTTAACGTATATTTTATGTATCTAAATCATGAAAATATAATAAAAAAATATTTTATTTTTTTTAATATTTTTGAAAATAATGTTTATTTATTTAAGTAAAATTGTTCTCAAACTATTACCAATGAATCATTTATCGCCAAACTTTTTTTACTGTTAAATATCATACCAATTAACATAATAAAATAATAAAAAATATAAAAATATATTGAAAAATTTCAATTTTTAATTTTTTATTTTTTTTACAAAAAAATATCAATAATTTTGGATATTTACATAATAATTATTAAAAATAAATAACTAACAATATATTTTGATAAACTCTTTAATATATACCATTATAAATTTATTATTTTTAAAAGAATGGAAATTATTGAGTTTTTCTGTTTTTTTCTAAAAAATATTGAAATTGTAATAATTATTATTAAAAAATATTGTGAAATAAAAAAAAATTATATTTGAATATAATTATACGATTTTAATCAATATATTAAAAATTAATAAATTTGGATATTCAGAAGCATATATTTATGCACATTGAAATTGTTGCCTATCTCTGCCATGTTAAATTTCCTATACCTGCCATGTTAAAATTTGAGCTGCTTGTGTGTCCCCAATAATTAATATTTTCAACAACAACAAAAATACAATGCTTTACTTATATCCAATTCTTAATATTTTTAATTTTCACCATGCGATTACTTTTACGTGTAGTGATATTACTCCATCTTAACCAACGTACCATAGTACCAACATCACATCTGAATTTACATGTATAAGAATACATGAATAAACCCTATCTATATCGATGGATGGTACATTGGTACTGTGGTACTATGATATGTTGGGATGGGACGTTGAAAAGTTAGTACTAACGTACCATCTGAATTTACATGAATAAGCATACAGATGGGACTGTGGTACTGAGGTACATTACAAAATATACACCCTTAGTTATATAAATGTTGATAGAATGTAATACATTCTATCAACATTTATATACATTCAATGTATTATTACTTATTAAAGTTATTAATAGATTAAATTCTATAAATTATTGGCCAACATTTACCATAATATATTTAATAATGTATTATATCAAATAGGGTTATTGATAATATTATGATACTTGTGAATTTTCTTTAAAATGGAAATGATCTCATGGAATTAATGGAGGGTAATGTGGCCAACTTTTGTGGAAAATATGGCCACTTGTTAATCCACTAGATGTAGTTACTTTATATATGCGTGTGTATGTGTTTGTGTTTGTGTAATACATATTATGTATATGGGTTTTGATAGATTAATTATTTTCAATGATTTATAAATATAACACAGTGATCTTAACGAAGCTCCATGGTTGTATTATAATATATATATATATATATATAGTATATATATATATATGGTTAGTATGTAGTAGATGTTGATTCAAACAACGTTTTCATATAATGACGCACGTAATTTTATCACTATATAACACTATTTATTTCAGATCATATATTTAATATAATTAGCTTATCATTGTAAACTGGCTATTAAATATAAATATAAATATGATATTTTCAGATGATGCATCATATCAATTACACAACGAAATACTCCGTAGAGAGTAATACCATAATATCAGAAAAAAATAAAACTCATTTCATATGATATTATTTTATTTATAAAATCCAGTAATGAAAGGTTAAATATTATATTATATAAAATATGTTTATTAAAATACCAAATATAATAATTAAACAATATAATGAAAAGTATTGATATGTAATAAATTAATTAATTACTATTACTATTACTATCAATTAATTAATTAATTACAAGTGAAATAGTATTACATTTATAAATACTATTATTATATATTATATATTTCATTTATTAAAAAAAGCATAATATTCTTTTAAATATATAATATAAATCATACTATATAGCTTTTATAATATGTATATTGATGAATTCTTCAAGTGTACAAATGCGAAAATTCAATAAATACGGGTTAATTTTAATTTACAACCTATTATGTAATAGGTTGTAAATCTATGCTATTTAAACCCAAAACAGAAAATCTAATCTAAATGAATCTATTGACTCATCTTTAAAATAACAGATATGTTCTATTTTTGTATGAAATTATTAATATTGTACAAACACGGGCGGGCGGGCGGGTAAGATGTGCCTACAGAAACTATGTTACAATTACAATTATAATTACGATTACCTTATATTAATATAGTATAAAATAATGTATAATATAAAATATATTACAAAATAATATTTGGTTAAAATAACATCTCATGAAACATTTATGTCGTATTAATGATGCATTTTAATATTTCAAACAAATTTATATTACTTAATAAGTTTTTTTATATTTATATACATTTTTATATTTTTACATTCTTTTACTGAACATATAGTGATGAATTATAAGTTATTATCCATTGATTCTTATAATTCAAATGTTGGGGATAAAAGTGGGGATATATCAATATTTATTTTAAATATATGTAGTTTTAATAAAAATATTAACGAATCCCATACTATACACCTTTTCAATATTCTAATCTAAATAAACTTTTAAATTGTTTACATCACTACATATTATACATATATATGTAATATTTAATTAATAATTTACTGATAATGCCTATTGTATTATTTTACATTTATACGGCATTATTATCTCCAATTTATATGTATACTCTATTAGTATTTCACAGTTTATAATTCTGCGATGGAATTTTTAAGGTTATTCTTTATCGTTAGTAGATCAGTTGTTCTTAATTATATAGATATAATAACAATATATATAATAATATTAACAGATCTGTTAATTTCACTATTTATAGTGAATCACGATTTATCTCATTACAATTTAAATTATATAACATCGTAATATATATATGTTTAACCAAAAGTATCATTATATTTATATTATTCTTATTTATAATATATATTTATTTTTATGATAATCTTTAGAATCAAGTGCAAAAACAAAGCAGGAGTTATCGAATGGTTATTATTTAATTATATAAATTAATGATATTTGTAATATAATTGGTTAAGTAATAGAATATATTCTATTGTTATAACAATTATCTCGTGCGCAACGCGTATAAATATAAATAGTAGAATTTATGCAAAAAATCACAAATCTGTACGCTATAATTCGCACGAGATCACTATTTACCAAAGAAGAAAAATAGTATCAACGATTTTGCGAAGCAAAGATATAACAATCCCTATGCATGCAGTGTAATTTAGTAATAACCAATGCAGCTGCTAGCAGTAGTATCGAAATCACTGAAATAGATTTAGGTTCGGCTCTGTTTGCTTACAACAATGTTTTCATTAAATTACATGCAATATAAAAGCTTTTACTCACTAAATATATACTTATATTATGAAATCATGACTCAGAAACATCCTTCAACATTCCTTTATCTTCAAACATTCCTTTACCTTCAAACATTCCTTTACAAAATTATGTATATTTAATTACATTTATTTACAATATGTATATATATATATTTATAACTATAATAGGGATATCAATGAGAATATATATCCAAGGACGAGTTCTCCGGTTATAAGTTTAGATATCAGGTATATATATATTTATATATCTAATACATTAAATAATACATAAAAATAATTTCAGTTATATAGCAAGTTCTATCATATCAGGTTTACTATTTATTGGTTTAATATATATATATATATATATATATATATTGAAGTAGATAATTTATAAACTAATTGTATATAATTATCTAGTATCACATATTACAATTTTAGATAATATATTTCTCCATATTAATCTTATAAATTATATTTTAGACATGTCAATAACATTTCTATATTAACTTACTTAATTTTTTTATTAAAAATAATAATATTTTAATTAATTACTTATATATATTCTATATATAAATGATTTAAGGTAATTATAACATATTTGAATATTATTTATTTGCTTATTTATATGGTATTGGTGTATTTTTTTTACTGATTTATTAATTATCATATTATTATTTATAAATATTTTTTGTATTATAAATTTATTAATTTATTTTCAAATAATAATTGCACTGGTCTGCATCATTTTTGTTATCAAGGGTTTCTTAACTGATTATAAGCTACTTTTTAACACTGAATTCAAAACTGAAAACCATTTTGCTCAATCAGCTCTAGTTCTTTTTTTATTCAACTTTTTAATTTTTTGGAAATATCAGAAATTTCCTAAGGAAAATATAGGATTTCATATAAATTATATCGTATTTTAATCCGTTCATACCTTTATATTTACTTATTTTATTATATAAATGTGTTAGTAATATATAAATAGTGTACCAATGGTATGGGAGTTGATTAGGGGTATTCCCTTAATAAGTTAATTAATATGTAATTACTAAATTACTAAATTACTAAATATTCAGAAATATATTGTATATTAATTTACAATAATTTTCTGACTCTTGAAATTAACATATAAAAATCATTATTTTAAATAAGTCAATAATATCATTACATCATACAACTTTAATTAAGTATAACGTATTTTAAACTACATTTACCATGAATAGAAGAACTTGTATTAACAATCCGGATAAGTTGTGTTACATTTGTGGTAAGTTAACATTGTTGAATCAGAAGTCAAATATAACCCCATTTATAAAAAAAACCTACAAGGATTATTTCGGAATGCGAGACCAAGATAAATTATTTGCACAGCATATTTGTTGTAAAACCTGTATTGTTAACGTACATCGTTGGAACAATAAGAAATTAAAATATTTAAATTTCGGAATACCAATGATATGGAGAGAAGGTCAGAATCATGTATCGGATTGTTATTTGTGCATGTTAAATATTAATGGTTCATATATAGAATACATATGTATACCTTTATACTATTTATATAATTTTATATGTATGAATACATATGAAGAATAAAGCACGTGTTATATATCCTGATATACCTTCAGCTATACGGCCTGTACCTCATAATGATGGTATTCCGATACCAATACCACCAGATAATCTTGATTCACCATAAGAATCAGATGATGAAAATGAAATTAATGATGATTTATCACAGGAATACATTCCCCATGAAAATAAAAGAAATTTTGAACCATTTAATCAACATGATCTAAATGAGTAAAGGCACAGGGCACAGGGTACAGGGCACAGGGCACGGGTTTTTCGTTTACATGTAAAAGATACAAAAAAGGACTCATTTTCAAAACTTAATTCACTAAGTATTTTATATTAAAATTATTAAATTTTTTTTTAGTTGTATACTAATTAATCTGATAATTGTTATTCATAATTTCCAAGTTTTTTTTTTAATAATCTAAGAGTTATGCATATGTATGTACATGACATACAAAATATCAACAAAAATGTTACAAAAATACCATTTCAAAAATAAATATAAATTCTTATCAATACAAAAACTAGAATAATAAAGCTACATATGTTATGGATATAATGCAAAAAAAATTAAATAGAATAAAGTAATATTACTAAACTTATTGAAATTATAGTGAATGTAGTTGGTCAAAATAATTATTTTGTATAAATCAAGTTTAAAGTTAAAGTTACATTTTATTGATATTTTACAAATAAATGACATATATATATATATATATATATATATATATATATATAAATGAATACATGTATATAAATGTAATATAGATATCAGTATAGTTATATAAAAATAATATATATATATTATGTAGAATATATATTATGAATACGAATAATAAACAGTACAAATATTTATTACAAATATTATTTTTTCTTTATAGTTGTTTTAAAATGCTTCTTTTTATTAGTTTTATTTTACGTAAATAAACCATTTTGGTACCATTTTAAAGATAATATTTCAAATATTATAAATAAATAATAAAAAAATATTACAAATAATTTTTTTTTCATGATTTTTACCCGTGCCCTGTGCCCTTAACAAAAGACAAGAATCTGCTCAATTATTTGGGTCTATATTAGCAGAACGTCAAATGTTATCAAAGAAACAACATAATATTAGTATCGAAGTCGTGACATTGAGTTTAGGAAGTATTTACTACTAATGGAGAACTTGTATACTGTAACCATATTATTGGATTGGTAGAAGGTATGGGTATTGAGATGCATATTCAGACTGGAGATTATTTATCGATTCATCAAATAAAAGTCTTAATGCAGTTTTATTATATAATGGTAATAGAGTCTCTTCAATTCCTGTCGGTTATTCAATTAGTATATCAGAAAATTACAATAATATGATTGTACTTTTTGATTCATTAAATTATAATTTTCACAATTGGATGATTTTCGGAGACTTGAAGGTAATATATTATAATATTTATTATAATAATTATAATTATTTAAAATGTTTTATTATTTTAATATATACATTTGTAGATCGTCCCCATACGTTTGGGTATGCAATCTGGGTATATCAAATACCCATGCTTTCTATGCAAATGGGATACTAGAGCTGACCGAGAACATTATTCAAGACGCATATGGCCAGAATGTAATAATTGACATACTGGTTCACACAATATAATCTAGAATTCTCTTCTTAATCCCAATAGAATACTATTCCTTTATTCCTCCATTATACATTTTAATCAATTCCCATCTTGATTATATTCCAAGCAGTTGTGGTGATTTTAGCGAAGAACAAATGTCATTAAGGAAAGTGCTTTATCCAGGATATTACTATAATGAAAGATAGATATCAAGGAAAATGGGATGTAAATATGCTTTCGGACTACAGTTTGTGTTTAAAAAGAGACGATATTAATGCAAAATACAAGATAAAATCTATCAAACAGTCATTTATATAGTATTTTAATAATATTCTATAATATTAATACATATTATTTTTATTTTATATTCCTAATAAATTATCTATATCACCTAAATATATTTTTCTTGATAATTTATTTGAAATATTTCTCATATTTGTTGACAAAATTAAAAGTTGAGTAAAAAAAGAACTAGAGCTGATTGAGCAAAACGGTTTACAGAATTAAACAAAATTATGCAATGGTTTGTTTTGTATTGTAAATTATATTAATTATATATTTAATAAATTAAATTTATACAGAATGTAGTAAATTTATATCGACCAAACATTTTTATTTCATAAGACAAATTTTCTGAAAGCTATGCCTATTAATATAGAGTCTCTTATTCAATATCATGAAGATCCTGAATTTAATGCGCTTATAAATAATATGCACGATGGTCCAGTAAAACATATTATAAAGAATGATTATTTAATTAAACATGTTAGTAATTCGTTATTAGTATTTATACAACAATTATTATATATTATTAAAATAATATTAAATTATATATATAATCTTTATAGAATGGATTTAGGAAATTTATAATCAAAGCTGGATTATCAAATAATAAATTCGGTTTTAAGAAAGCGACAGCTCAAGAAATTAGATTAATAGCTAGAATTATAATTGCCATAAAAGAATTTGATCCAAGTATCGGTTTTTAATTAATATTTTCTATTAACATTTATATTTATAAGAATTTTATTATATTTAGAAAAAGTTGAAGATATATTTAATGTAAATAAATTAGAGTATTTGATTAAGGCTTTAAGTCAATTATCAAAGGAAGATTCATCTATTAAATCTGGGTTATTATATAACATAGATGTTACTGTTCGAAGATACATGAAATATCTAAAAGGTTTTTATTCTAGGAATCAATTACATGATAAAGTTAGTAACATTTATATATTATCAATTTCATATTATAAAATTACTGATTAATATTAATAAATTTATGCTTTAACATTTTTTAGAATTTATTGTAGTGTTTGTGTATTCAATGATCCTACAAATAATATATCATATGGAAAAGCAGTAGGTTTAGACGAAATACCAGTAGGAGTTTGGAAATTAGATGATTTTAAAGAATTTTTGTTAGAATCCTGTAATCGTGTTTATTTCCAGGAACCTATAGTAAGTTGGACCAATGGATGTATCCTTCCTTTTCCTAAAAAAGGAGACCTCTCCATCACAAAAAACTACAGAGGAATTACTTTAACAGCAATCGCCGCAAAGATATATAACCTGATGTTATTAAACAGGATTAGACCAGAAATCTGATCCAATCCTAAGAAAAAATCAAAATGGCTTCCGAACAAATAGATTAACAATGGGACAAATACTGACTATCCGACGAATTTTAGAAGGAGTCAAATCTAAAAACCTGCCACTAACTCTACTCTTTATTGACTTTTCAAAAGCTTTTGACACGATAAATCGAAACAAGATGAAAGAAATACTTTTAAAGTATGGTATACCAGAAGAGACAGTTTGTGCAATTATGATGCTCTACAAGAATACCTGTTCAATGGTTCGCTCACCAGATGGAGATACACCTTACTTTGAAATCACAACTGGAGTCTTACAGGGTGATACACTTGCGCCGTTCCTCTTTATAATCTGTATAGATTATATTCTGAAGACGTCATTGGATAATAATAGAGAGCTAGGTTTTACTCTAACAGAGAGAAAGAGTAGAAGATATCCCGCTGAACAAATTACCGATACGGACTACGCTGATGATATCGCTGTAACAAGTAATACTCTGAAAGATGCTAATATATTATTACTGAAAATAGAATCAGCCGCCAAAGAAATTGGACTTTGCATTAAGGGGGAGCACTACGTTCAAAATTGTATTTAAAAAAAAAAAAAAAAAAAAATACTATATTAAAAACAAGATATATAATTATTTATCTATCATAGCGATATTTATGAGTATAAATGATGTTTTATTACATCTACTATTATAAATAAATATTAATTATTGTGAATAATATTTAATTTATATGTGTATTATAAATCTTTAATTATTATCGAATATAATACCAATTTTTTTATACTATTTTATATTATAATATTGTATGTTCATATATATCTTTATTCATTACACTATATTGTATGTGTTATATGTATAATTATATTATAATAAATATAAAGTAAATACTAATTCTGAATTATTTATAATTGCATGAAAATATTTCAATAACATTTAATTTTCATAAATGTCTATATTGCTTATTCATATCACTATATTGTATGTGTTATATGTATAAATATATTATAATAAATATAAAGGTAAATACTAAATTTGAATTATAATTGCATGAAAATAAACTTTGATTAGCTATTTTATCAGAAAATTAAATTATGAATATTGCTTTACTAAAAAGTCCGGAACTTTTTTTCTATTATATATAAATTGATATAATGTTCAGTATATATAGAAAACATTCAAATGCATAATAATAACGTTTTTTTTAATAATATAATCTAATAGTTAAAATTTTACATCTGATTTTCAATCTGAATTTCTTATAATTGCATGAAAATTATTCACTAAACTTTGAATGCTGTTTTCTCAGAATATTAATTTTACGAATGTTGCTTTACTAAAAAGTCCGGAACTTTTTTTCTATTCATTAAAAATTGCTATAATTTTCAATATATTTAGAAAACATTCAAATGCATTATAATTACGTTTTTTTTTTAAATATGATATAATAATAAAAAAATTAATTCAGTTTTTCTCCATTTTTTTCTTCATTTTTTTTTTAAATTACTCCTATTATAAAAAAAATTAATATAATAAATAAAAAAATCGTAATCATTATAGAATGAAGTATTATTATTACATATGCGAAAAAATAATGTAAAAATATCTAAAATATTTCAAGTTGGAGAGTTTTTAAAACTAGTCATTTTCGTATCTATTTACATGTAAGTACGCGAACGTAGTGCTCCCCCTTAAATAATATACGAACAGCTCTACGTTGTATTGAATCGAATTTTTTCATCAATTTTTGTGAAATATTAATTAAAAGCGAATTACAATATCTAAGTCGACTAAAAACTAATGAATGTAATAATGATTTAGTTAAATTAAATGTTAACTTAGAGCGAGCCTTGCCTATATTATACAGGAAATAATTAGCAGTGCGGACAGTGTTTGATATATGTACTGAGTAATCTAATGCATTATTTATAGTAAAACCTAGAGTAGTGATGGTGTTTGAGATAGGAAGTGAGATAAGGAATGGATGAGTGAGAGTAATTGAAGAAAGAGATCTAGAAAGTATAATGCTATCAGTTTTAGTAATATTTAATGAAAGTGAATTACAGGAAAACCAAGAGATTAAATCATTAATACAGTTAGCAATTGAAAGTTGAATTATGTCAATATCAGAACCAGGTGGAAAAAAAGTATAAATTTGTAAGTCATCAGCAAAGAGGTGATAACGAATATTTGGGTATTTTTTAAAAATCAAATTAATGGGAAGAATATACAAAATAAAAAGAATCGGACCCAGTACTGATCCTTGAGGAACGCCATGAGTGTGATCAAATGGAGCCGACAAAGATGACTTGATCTTTACCGAAGATATTCTATTAGATACAAATGACATCAACCAGTTGTGAACCTGTCCATGAATACCTATTTCACGTAGACGGTAAGAAAGAATCATATGATTTAACGTATCAAAGGCACTAGACAGATCAAGAAGAACCAAATAACAAGAAGCCTTATTATCCATAGATAGTATAATATCGTTAAACACAATGTTTAGGGCAGTTTTTGTACTACGATTGGGAAGGTATGCACTCTGAAAGCAATCCACAATAGAGTTCGATATGATATAATCAATAAGCTGACGCGCAACTATGCGTTCCATAGTCTTAGAAATTGATGATAATTGAGAAATAGGACGATAGTTGGATAGTATGGAAGAATCTAGATTATGTTTCTTTAATATCGGAGTGATGTAAGCATACTTCATCGATTGTGGTACAATGGATGAAGTTAATGATACACGAATTATACCAGTAATTATATAAATTAGATAGGGAGATAATATACGAAGTAAATTAAGAGGAATAGGGTCAAGTGGGGAATTGGATTTTAAACAAGACATGAGAGAAAGGACAACAGAAGAAGTGGGTAAATTAAAATAAGACCAGTGAGTATAAGAGAAAGAGGGTGAACTTTCAAAATAAATAGAATCTACTACAGGAAGATCATCTATTATTTTTAAAACTTTATTTTGAAAAAAGTTAGCAAATAAAGAACACAGATTATCATCAGAACCATCTGGTAGATTTTTATTCCGATTTTTACCAATTAGAGAAAAAGCAAATTTAAAAGCTTCTTTGGAAGAAGTGCCATACTTATTAAGTTTATCAGTATAGAAGGAAGATCTTGCTGCTGATAATTTTTTCTTGTACAAAGATCTTATATTTTTGAAAGATTCAATATGGGTAAAACATTTGCTTCGCTTGAATTTCAACTGATGGTAGCGAAGTCTTCTCCTTAGAAGAACAAGGTCATTGTTAAACCAAGGAGAGTGGGCACCATATTTCTTGGTCCTAATTAATAAAGGTGAATGTGCATCAAGGGAATATCGTAATGGATCATTAAAATTATCATAAGATATGTAATTCGCTAAAGATGTATCATGAATAGATATATAAGCATATACAGAATTGATGAACAATTGTAGATTAATTTTTGAAATGTTTCTGTAGTGTTTAACATGGTTACTAAATATAAAAGGAGAGACAAGTATATCAAAAGAAATAACGTAATGGTCAGAAATCAGGTTACCTTGAGTGGGTTTTGAAATAATAGCTGAATCAGGGGGAATAATTATCAAGTCAATAGTATTACCACTAGTATGTGTTGGAAAATTAACAAGTTGATTGTATATATATAAGGTTTTATATATTATGTATTATTATATACTCGATAGTAATATTTCTATTACGCCCACTAAATCACATACGTTTAAACAAAAGAAGACACATCCTATGAAGATAAAGATGATGAATTCATAATTAAAGCCACACTCAATAATACGATGATGAGGAGGTTGAGGAGGTAGATTTAGATCCGGGGAGGGGTAAAATGGGGTTAAGTTTAGAGAGAAATGGGGCCAGAGACTTCTCGCTAGTCGGCTATGCTGAAAATGTGTGCGTTTTATATGTATATATATATCACACATATCAGATACGCCAGTAATATACTACTGACGAATCTGATATGTATACATATCTAAAAATAGAGTTTAACATATTATGTAGGTTTATATCTAGGAATATATAAATTACAACTTATTGAGAACACATCTAGAAGCACTTAAACTGATGTATTGGTGTAACGTATTTAACACTTATCATTTGTCACGTATTGAACTTTTCATTTTTAAAATGCTCTTAATTCTTCATTTATAAATATATATATTGTTAATTATATTATAACTGTATTATATATTTAAAAAATAATCCCTCTATTAATTAAAAATTAAGAGCATTTTAAAAATAAAAGTCAAATTTATGACAAAGTATATGTGTTACACGTAACATCAACACATTATGTACTAATTAATATTAATAATTTCAATAGGATACAAACTGAGAAATATTATTAAACGTGTATCACGATGGGATGTAATAGTTGAGTAATTCGATTGGAGTAACTGAAAGATACGAAGACCTTCAAGTAGGATACCAGGCACCAGTACCAACACAAATATTCGAACACGGAGTGATCAAAGTGAATCAGTATAAGGATTCGAAGACTACTAATAAAAAACTTTATTCTAGGATAGACTATTATATATATTAATTATTAATATATTAAAATATTATGTATTGTATTTAATAATATTATAGTATCTTAGCTAATTATTACATGTATAACACTATAGCGTATTGTATTTATTATGCAATGGTATACGATATTATATAATTAAGGGTGTACTATTAATTATATAATATTATATATATCATTATATATAACATCATAATAAATGTAAATATTTTTTGTAATATTATATACCACTTATTTTATATAGGTAAAATATATGAGTAAAAACAAATATTAATTCAAATCATTAAAAAATTAATTATATATACGATAATTCTATATTATATAAGCCACTTAGAACTATATAAAATTTAGACTACACATCTAGTTTACATATATGCTTTAGCATGCTATATAGCATAATATATAACACCATTATAGGGTTTTATATATTATGTATTATTATATACTCGATAGTAATATTCCTATTACGCCCACTAAACCCTGTACATTTTCAAAAGAAGACACAATCACAAAGATGATGAATTCATAATTAACATACACACTCAATAATACGAGGATGAGGAGGTTGAGGAAGTAGATTTAGATCCGGGGATGGGTCCAATGGGGTTAAGTTTAGAGAGAAATGGTGCCGGAGACTTCTCGCTAGTCGGCTATGCTGAAAATGTGTGCGTTTTACTATCATATATGTATATATATATATATATCACACATATCAGATACGCCAGTAATATACTACTGACTAATCTGATATATCTAAATCCACAATTATATCGTTCTATTTCACAACCATTAAGAAAACCCTCGTATATATTTATATATTATGTATATATATATAATTGTAAGGTTAATTAAATAGGTCGATAATTATTAAAATTGTTACAATCATCAGATTTAAAAATAGAAATAATTTTAGATCTTTAAAAAAACTTTAAAAAAACTAGAAATAATCCATCATCAAATGATTTATTACAAATATACATTAAAGGATTTATAATTGATGATGATATTTCTTGAATAAGTTAATGTATATATCATGTTCATTTTTAGAAACTTTAGGTTTAAAATTATTAATGACTAAATAAATTTCAATAACTGATATAGGATATAAAATCATAGATTTAAATTTTAATTATTTAAATAATCAAGTAATGATTTATTAGGTATAGGTATTAGGTATCATCAATTTTATCGGCTATTTTATTACCTATTTGAGTAAAATGGTAAGTCATTTTATTAGAAATTGTAGTCTCACTGAATCTTTTCCATTAATATTTATTGTAATTTTTAATAAATTATGTTTTCTCGAATTTACTATAGAATTTAAGATAGACCATGTAATTTTAATTGTCTTACTATTATCAAGTAAATATCTATAATAATTGTTTAGCATTTTTGTATTATACTATAGTAAGCTTATTTTTATATTTTTTGTATTGAATAATATTTTCAAAACTTCATTAATGAATTAAATATATAATTATTTTTTTTACAGGCATTTTTAATATTTTTTGTAATTGTGATATTATACGATTATTTTTTTTAATATTTAATTTAATACAATATTTGTCATATAATTTAAAAATAACTTCATAGAAACAATTCGTCGTATATTAGAAGGTGTTAAATCAAAAAACCTACCATTAACACTTTTATTCATAGATTTCTCAAAAGCATTCGATTCTATCAAACGAAATAAGATGGAGCAAATTCTGCAAATATATGGAATTCCAACAGAAACTATAGAAGCAATAATGATGCTGTATAGAAATACTCGTTCTACGGTTAGATCTCCCGATGGTGATACTGCCTTTTTCGAGATTACCACTGGGGTACTGCAAGGAGATACTCTTGCTCCCTTCCTGTTTATATTATGTCTCGACTATATTCTTAATACTTCTGTAGATATCAACGCAGAATTAGGTTTCACACTAACCGAACGATGAAGTAGACGATATCTGGCCACACACATAACTGATATTGATTATGCTGACGATATAGCAATTACAACAAATGATATGAAAAGTGCAAATACTATGCTACATCAAATAGAAGTAACATCAAATGAAATCGAACTAAGTATAAATAATGAAAAAACTCAATACATGACATTTAATCAAAATTCTGACTCCGATGATATCACAATAAACAGCATAAATGGTAAAATTATTGCAAAAGTGGAAAATTTTAACTATATTGGGAGCTGCATCGGGTCAACAGAAAAGGATATTCAAATAAGAATTGCTAAAGCCTGCACTAAATAGTATGCAAGACATTTGGAAATCTAAGATGCCTGACAAATTAAAAAGAAATTTTTTCAGAGCGGCAGTTGAATCTGTATTAGTATATGGTGCCATATGGTGGACTCTAACAGCTAAACCTGAGTGGGAAATAGATGGAGCCTATACTAGAATGCTCCGAGCAGCTCTAAATAAGTCATAGAGAGAACATTTGACAAACAAGGAACTATACGGAAATATACCCAAAATATCAGTAGCTATACGCGAACAATGATTACGATTTGCAGGACATTGCTGGAGAAGCGAAGGCGAACTAGCAAGCGGCTTACTGCTCTGGCAACCATCTCATGGCAAACGATTTCGAGGAAGACCGCATTTAACATATATCGATCAACTGGTGAAAGATACTGGATGTAGAACCGAGGAATTACCAGCTGCGATGAAAGAAAGGGATAAATGGAAAGAACGTGTTGTAAATTGCCGAGCAAGCCTGACATGGTAAGTAAGGTAAGGTATATATATATATATATATATATATAGGAATACTAGTAGCTACTTAAATAAATATCCTTCAATCAGAACAATCTGATCTCTATGATTGGACAGTAAAATGAAACCTTAACATTATGTTTATCGACTGATTTGATATATCTTTATATTCCCTAAATAATATCATGATGCCAAAATATTCTAATTTTCAAAAGACCTTAGCTAAACTAGTGCAAGTGTCAATTATCAATCATATATCGTATAAGTACACTCCTTAGCTGTCAACTTATTATCTAGCAGTCTATATTATAATTCGTTATATTTGCGCGTGTATAATATAATGGCATAATATTTTCAAATCAGTAGAAGGATTTTCAAAGGTAGCATATATACGCAAAATATGATTTATCTTAATTATAAAGTAACTAGTTCTATAAATAATTAATAAGATTATTATAATATATACATTAATATATTTGTTTACATTTTATTTCAATAATTGTTTTAAAAAATTAGATTAATAAATAAACAATACGATATTATATAATATTTAATATATAATATACGATATATATATATATAATAATGTATACATTGATATGACTAATAAAAGTTATTAGGGATACCTATAGTGGATATTCCATTACTACACACGAAAAGTCAATGATTGACTTTAGATCATCGGATCTTCATGACCACGGTCAAATAATAGTCTAGAGACTGCCTTTAAATTATTAATATTATAAGTCAATTGTTCATAGTATTGTTGACGTTGCAGCGGTTGAGCCTCAGTTCTGCCAGCTATGAACTAAGATATTTCACTAAGTGCACACCCGTCGTATCTCATCTGTTGTAGGATATTATCCGTTTCCACGTCATCTTCTCTCGTTAGTAAATAATTATATAAAAGTTTGTGATTTTAATTCATTTGAAATTTAGATAGTTTGTCATGCGTCATTGGTGACAAATGCTTGGAAATGGTTTGCAAAAAGATGAAGGTGAACAAAATTACGGCAACTCAAAATAGACACATTATATCAACTCACACAGCTTCTCCTAATTTAACGGATAGGGAGAGGACCACGTTGTTATTATTTATATAATATACTAATCTAATTTAATAATGTAATATATTAATCAGATTTATGAACCATATGGGACATAGTGAGAAGGTAAACTTGGAAAACTATCAATCAGCACCATGTCGTCATGTAATTGATGATATGGAAATCATATTGGAAAGAAATAGAAATGGTTATATCAAATGTAATATAGTAACCTTTCATTATTAATTAAATAATTGATTAATAGAAAACCTAATTGTTAACACTGATGTAATACATACGAATTCAATACCAATGGATCATGATAGAATTGAATGGTATGAAGATGGAGATAGTCATATAATAAAAATGATTTATAATTATATATTATTTTATATATCATATATTTCATTATATATTATTGTATTTTTATTTGTATTATACATGTAAAAATCGTATACTACTTATACATTTATAAATAGTATGTATAATTAAAATATAAATACATTTTAGATTATTCGTTGATTTGTATGTATGCCTATATGTATAGTCTATTAATATAAGTTAAATAACTTTAATAAATGTATATATTAATATATTAATATAAATATCATATTAATAATAATCACCAATTCATCAATATATCTATTATTAATTTTTAATTATGTTTTTAATTTATTATTAATAAGATATATTTAAGATAGCAAGTATATATATAATGTATATACCTAATATAAACATCATTTTAATTAGAAAATCAGTATTGTTTATGGTATATTACATATGCCTTTAATGTAAAAATATTTTACAATATAATGTAATTCATATATAATTCCTTTTAGGTATTCAGCTACTCATACAATTAAACAAAAGAATATCAGTAAAGATAGAAGAACTTTTAGAAGGATAAAAGAGCTCAACAAAAGAATTGATTCATTGGATAATGGAAATAGGTCCATAGACAATTCTGATAATTATTATTTTAAGACAAATTTACTGTTGGAAGAATTTCAAGAATTCTACAACAAATTAAATGATGAAAAGTTCTTTAATCTGATGGTTTATTTAAATATATATATATGTATTATTAATTTCATGCATATTTCAAGGACTGAAAATAAATTAAATATGTAAATTACTATTTGTAGTATAACAAATTGTGCAAATTAAAGAAGTCAAGTTAATCGAAATCTCTAACAAGAATAATAAGTATGATATGTTCGTTAGTGGTGTATACTATACGTGTACTTGTACTATACTATACACTGTATAGGAACTATACGAGAGAAGGCAAGTTGTCTATGTGGGCGTTCAATAAGATAAACACGTACCGTATTCTTCTACGTTAGTGGTATTATAATAATATATTAAAGTAAAATTAGTTAATTATTATATCTTTATATTCACTTAGCTATATAGAAGTACATTTAGATGTAACATAGAGCCTCTATGATAGAGGTAAATTTATATAAATATTAGTTAAATAGTATCTAATAAAGTTAATAATAACGGCTAATATTATTATAAATGGCTGCCCACATACTTACTTAAATATATATGTTTACATGTATATAGATAAATATAAATAATGCATATATGCACACATATTATATATAAGTTATAAAATATAAAACACTCTACAAAATGCACAGTAAATATATATATAACATAGAGGTACATTTACATTAATATAGATAATTAAACAGTCTGTTGCTGCAGGTTTAAGAAAATTAGCAAAACATAATGCAATTAACATAATGCATAACATCCTCTTCCTGTTTACATATTTCATATAAACACACTAATTTATTTATTTCCTTTAATAAGTTATTTTATATATAAACTTAATTGTTTAACTAATTATTTTTAAATAATTGATTATTTAAATAGTATCTTAATCTTAACTACTAACTGGTTCTTATTAATATACTGTTAAATTGTTTTAAATACAGATTATATATTTATAATTTCATTAATATTATTTTTTTTTAAAAAGCAATAAAAAAGCCATAAAAATCTATTTATAGATTTCCAAGAATTAGTAATATCAAAAAATTATTAATTATAATCATACTGTGTATATTCACTAATACATTTATATATATATATATATCTGGATATTATTCACTTGTATTTTCGAGAAGTTACTGCATATATCAAGATATAAAGACGGTGCACCTCAAACTGGAACAGCTTACCGGAAGATCTACTTCTGGTTCTCTCGCTCTGGTTGTCTAACCATCTATCACGAATTTAATAGGTCCACTATTAGTTAGTAGCATTATATATTGATTTTCTATATTGTATGCATTTCTTCAACACACACCAATACATTTATAATATTATGTCTATATTCTATATCTACAAATAGTATATATATATATATATATATATATATATATATATATATATATATATATAATCTAATTTCTTAAATTAATATATTATAACATATAGGGAACAAACAGTATATTACATTGTAATAGAATACTTTTGATTCAAACGTTTCGTATTAATATAATAGCCATATATGGCTTGTTAATAATAAGTATACTGACATATTATTAATTTATAGTCATTATGACGTGCTATATATGTTCAAATATTTCTCAAGAAAAACTATTAAATTGTTTATGTGGTAATAATATACATATAAAAAGTTTACATAAGGCTAACATTTTATCAGCCCATTGGTCTAATGGTAATCCATCACAGTATGTTCTAGAAATTTTCGACTCCTCTAATTTTAATTTTAATTGTCTTTCTTGTGATAAAATTAATGCATCGAATTTAAGTAAATCCGATAATAATCATTCACTTAATCTATCTGACATTAATAATAATATAATGATAAATACTAAATTAATTAATGTCATTAATTCTAAAGTTAGTGAAATGATATCTAATCAAGCTACAAAATCATATGCTAGTGTTTTAAGTGATAATTTTATAAATATCAATAAGTCTATTAATTCTATTAATTATGATATGCATACTATCAAAATTAATGATGAAAATACAGTCATTTTTGAAAATCTGCCTTAAAATTAATAATATGTCATTTGATAATAACTACTTAAATTATTTTAATAACATTATTTCCTCAACTTTTGATATTCCAACTTATAAATTCAATTCTAGCTTTAATTATAGTTTCAAATCTATTATTCTAAAGCTTGATTCACCTATTTCTAAAAATAATATTATCAATAACTCTAAAATTAAATTAAACATAATTCCTGATTTTAAAAATATTTTCACTAGAACATATCTTCCAAATTCTGAAATTATTCGTAAAAAAATTCTATAATATGCTATAAAATCAAATATGTTGGAATCGAATATTAAATTGGTTTTCAACAAATTTACTATGAAATACGAGCTTCATAAATTAGTAGATAATACGATTAAACTAACAATAATTAAGATAATATGAACAAACTAACTTATTTAGAGTTAATTCTTAGTTCTAACATTTATGATATTGTTTGTCTTGTTGAAACATTTCTAAAAAAAAATGACTCGGATTCACTCCTTCTCTATGGTAACTTGAACTATACTATTTTTCGATATGATAGAAACTCTCATTCTGGTGGAGTTGCAATAATTTGTAAAAAATACTTATATTTCTTGATATTGAGCAAATTACCCTACATTTGCAATCACTTGAAATTAAATTAACTTGTATATATCGTCCACCTTCAATACATTCTGATGGTCATAACTCTATCTGTAAATTAATATCGAATATTTGTGATTCAATTAATCCTACCATGATTGTTGGTGATTTTAATTTACCATTGTTCAATTGGAATGATAACTCGTTTCCTAATTATACATCATACTATTCACTATTTTATAATACCTTAGTCAAAAATTAACTTGTTCAACTTATTAAGTTTCCAACGCGTTCACTGAATTTACTTGACTTATTATTAACAAATATTCCTTTAATACTTTCTTATATCAATGAATGTCCTGAATTTGGGACTGGTACTTGTATTAGTGATCATATATCATTTTCTTTTTCAATTTTCCTTCATTTATATCTACCAAAAGTAAACAATTATGGTTTAAATTTTCGATAATTAAATTACCCTGCTATGCAAGAGTCACTTTCCAAAATTGATTGAATACAATTATTTGATGGTGATCATGATATTAATTATATGTTTGAAATTTTCTATAAAACTTTATATGGCATATTTTATATTTATGTTCATAAACATAAACCTAATAAAAATGTTAATAATTATCCTAATCATATTGTAAAATTAAAACTAAAATGTTTCAAATTATTCAAAAAGAGACTTAATTCACATAATAATTTTATAGCCTGGAATTGTACTACAAATTCACTTTATGAACAAACCAAACATATTCGAAATGTTCGAAATCACTATGAAAAGGTTTTATGAATAAAATATTTGAATATTTATTAATTATTTTTATATAATTTTAGCAAAATAATAAGTCTCTTCATAAACGAAGATCTATCATAAAAGACCATACCTATAATATCACTTGTGAAGTAGGTATGCGTAAATATACTCAATTGAAGCAGAGATTATATCGTAAAGATCGCAAACTTAAAGCTTCTAGTGATAAGATTATAAACGATAATACAATAATTTAAATATATTTATAAATATAATGATATAAAATTGTTAAATACAAATTTAATAAATATTTTAATTAATATTTAATAAATACAGTTATATATACAGCATAACTTTATTATTTGTGTTTATTTTATATTTAGATTGTATTAATATTTATTAACATTTTTAACACAATTACAATTGAATAGACAAGATATCTGAAAAGAAAATTGACAACTTTATCTCTATTATTAAAAGATCTAAAAACAAAATTGTCACTCTCATAAAAGGCCAATATAATGATAGAGAATACTTTCAAGGGTAAATATTAATAAACTAATAATTAATAGAATTTAACCAAATATAAATAACAGGAATTCCGTTATCCTTAATATCTAGTTATGTGCGTAATATAAAAAATTCACGAATTACTAGACAACAATTTCCTGAAGAATTAAGCAATGACTTTACAGGTTGAATATTGTTATCACTAATTTTATATATTGAGAGAGTATTAGAATATTAGAGTATTTATATTTTAAACTCATAATTACATTTATACTTCAATTATACTTATATATATATATGTATAATATATTTCAGTTTTATTCTTCCAAATCATACGACTATGTGCGTAAGACATTTGATAATGTATTGCCTAGTCCATCTGTCAAGTATATATCTGCCTAGTATATATTTCTTAGCAATACAATATACATTATATTTGTTAAATGATGATACTATTTCTAACAGATATATACTCTTCATATGAATGAGCTACCAATGAGAAAAATATTTGTTGATATCGATGGTCCATCAGGAGGTCCCAATATATATTTTGGTGACATTGGAGTGCAACTACAGAAATGCCAGCTTCTTTCAGTTGTAAACATTCATAAAATCTCTATCGACAATGAATACCGCAATGAGTTGGTATCTAACAAGGATCTGAGTAGTGACCAGATGTATCTTCGTGATATGATTCTCGCAATCGATTCTGGTAATGTCTCAGATAGTCTTGCAAGAAGATCACCAGGGAAACTCGGATATGCCCGTTGGTTGACAACCGGAAATATAATATTAAGAACATATTTATCATATGAAGCTTATCTCAAAGCTCTCAAAACTCGCCCTGAAATATCTAAATCATGACAATCCAATCTGAATGTATCTCTCATTAATATTAGATCACTAAACTGCAATGCACCCCTACTTTCTGATCATATACTTGAATTTAACCCTGATATAATAGCTCTCACAGAAACCTGGTTACAAATTAATTCACCAATCTCTACCTTAATCCCAAATAATTTTACATTAACACATATTCCTCGTTCCAATAGAATGGGAGGTGGTGTTGGTATTATTTTTAAAAATTCAATAAAACTCATTTCTTCCACCTCAGCAAATTTATCTGACTCTGATACTATCATACTGAAATTACTTACTGCTAATAACCTAATAGAATAATATTCATTTATAGACCTCCATCATCATCATATTTAGTCTTTATTGATAATCTTAATGATATCATATCCTCTATGAGTAATACTTCAAATACAATAATCCTTGGTGATTTCAACATTCATATTAATAAAAAGAATAAAATGGTCTATGATTTAATCGCACTAATGGAGTCACATTCATTTAAACAACTTGTCATGTCTATTACTTATACATCTGGAAATACTATTGACTTAGTATTTCATAGAGATGACCCATCTCTAAATATTACTATGAATCCTATTAACCACCTCATAACTGATCATTACGCCATTAACTTTACTATACAATATCATATATGAAATAAACATATAAATACATTAATTAGCTACCGTAACATATCACGCATATCCATATCTGACTTTACCAAAGATCTTCTAACTATAACAAACTATACTTATTATGATATTCCTGCAACTAAACTTAACTCATATCTAACGCTACTAGTTGACAAATATGCTCCATCAAAAACTGAGTCTATTAGAAACACAAATAATAACAATGTATGGTTTAATGCAAATACTTTACACTATAAAAAGTTAATGCGTATTGACGAGCGTCTTTTTACTAAGCACCCTACAGCAGACAATCTTGTATCTCTTAATGATACGAGAGTAGTATTTAAGAAATATATTAATTTTGCGAAAAAATGTTACTATAACAATGAAATTAAAAAATGTGGAAAATCATCAAAGTTACTATATAAATTTACCAATGGTCTCAAGCGTAAAAATAAACAAAATATTCTCCCTAATACATCCTCTCAGCAGATATCAAATGACTTCTTCTCATTTTTTATAAGTAAAATTAAGACAATACGACAGAATATAATAACTAATCTTAACAATACTACCCCCAACTATGATGTATCTAATAGTTCAACAAATAGTTCATCAAAAAAAAAATCATAAAAAAATCCTTATTTCGCGCTCTAAACAATAGACTAAACGATATATTAAACAATAAACTAAACGATATATTAAACCATAGATTACATAATATATTGAATAATAACTGCAATAGACCTCGTCATTAGTATACTATAGTTGTATACTTTGTATACATATGAGTATGGGTGATCGTACCGTTTCTCGTAATTTTCTATGTTTTAATGTATATATATATGTAATTTATTGATTATTTTATAAATTCTATTATATTTTAACATTGATTTTTTATTATACTATTAATATTAGTATATATGTATATATATATATGTAATTTATTGATTATTTTATAAATTCTATTATATAATAACATTGATTTTACATTATACTATTAATATTATTATTTGTTTGATTATTTTATAAATTCTATTATATTTTAACATTGATTTTACATACAAATATTAATATCAGTTAAACTGTTAATGAATTTAGTATTATGTGTATATATATATATATATATATATATATATATATATATATATATATATAAATATATATATATATATATATATATTAGTATATACACACCCATATGTACCCGCATATGAAATTTCAATAATATCCATAATGGAAACATTATGTTTCATCACTCTTAATGCGAGTCATTCGAGAGTAATTTATTTTCATAATTTATGATTTATACCCTTTTTATACGATTTTTAAAATCATATTTATTTATTTCCTATGCATATACAGTAGAAGCTCGGTAACTCAACATGCCGATAACTCAACATTGCCGATAACTCAACATCCAAAAAATATTTGGTTGGATTCGTATCTTTTACATGATAACAAAAACCCTATTACTCAACAAATATAACTCAACATACATATAACTCAACATCGTTTTTATAATCCTAGCCTATCATTACATGTAAATATACATCCGATAACTCAACATTTATGAAAAATCAAAATATCACAAACATATGTTGTTGGATTCGTATCTTTTACATGTAATAAAACTACAAATATAATTCAACATACATTATTCAAAATGGTTTTATTTAATAATATATGGATATAAATATATAAACGTAAAAATACAATTACAATTATTATATTATCATACGAGACTATTTTGAATGCATTTATGTGAACAAAACATTAATTAAGTCATTAATTAAGTCATTAATTTATACATCCGATAACTCAATATACTCGCTAACTAAACATGAAAACTCCGTCCCGTCAATGTTGAGTTATCAAGCTTTGACTGTATATATAATATTTATTTTATTTATATTTATCTACTTATTTTACTTATTTTATTTTTATATTTAAAACCATATTTTCTATGTATATATCATGTGAATACTGGTTCATTAAAAGATATTAAATATTATTATTTATATAATTATTTTAATAATTTATTATAGTCTGGCTAATTAATATATTCATTTTATTATTGCCATTTATCACATTATTTACTATTATAGTATGATATCAATTGTCAAATTCGTTGAATCTAATACATATGATATATAATGATGTTATTCACATATGATAACATATGATGTTATTCACACTAATTGGATGGCTAGGACATCAACTAATAATGTTAGTTTTATAAATACACTAAATAAATACTAAATAAATACACATATTTGTATCCGTTATAATATTATAATTAAGTTGTGTATATCATTTATTATTATTAATTGATCTTTATAATATTATAGCCATGGATTTGCAATTATCCCCCACATAATCTGTCTGAAAATAGGATTACAAATCTTATTAGAAAAAATGTATTTCCTGACTTCGGAAAAATACTTTGTAAAAATATGCAAAAAATGCGGTTTGTAAAAAATATAAATATAGTATTTACACATATATGTTATAACTGATACGACATTTAATATAGAAAAATATACTGAGGCTATAAAATTTCTAAAGAAAATTATGAATAACTATGAGTCGTCATCTTTTTCTGGAAATCATGGTTTATGGTTTATCAATAGTTTATTTAATATATATATTTATAAAAATATATGTATTTA
Source organism: Osedax fenrisi (assembly GCA_964019155.1). NCBI lineage: Eukaryota > Metazoa > Annelida > Polychaeta > Sabellida > Siboglinidae > Osedax > Osedax fenrisi. The sequence goes on along the minus strand of OZ025244.1, from coordinate 8,739,028 downwards.
TTTTAATAGGTGTGTATTGTAACATATTTTAAAATATGTATTAATAATGATTACATATATGTTAATTTCATCAAATATATAGTATTTTGATGTGTTAAAACAAATGTTAATATAGGAATGTATATAATAATTAATTATATAATATTTATATGGAGATTTTCATGTGATTATAATATGTTATTTTAAAAAATTGTATTATAATTAAAATTGTAGTGCTCCTTCGTAATTTAGAAATAAAAATACATAACAATACTTTATTTATATTACTTTAAAATTAAATATATATAACATTTTAATTTATATATTATAGTAGTAATCTCAGAGAATCGATAAAAAATATATAATAAATGTAAAGTTAATGTTGTATACAATAATATTCTATAATATACTATAATGGTCGATTAATGTGTCTATACTATTACGTGTACTCTTCCTATCTTTTACATGTAAATGCTCGAATAATCTTTGCCGAAGTTGTATCTTTAAATAATATATATAATTACAGATGAAGAAAATATTGAAATTGTAAGTGACGATAGTTTTGGTTAGTAAATGAAATAATATGCACTTTTGAATAATTTGTATAATTAATTAATAATATCTAAAATCATAAACATTGATACAACTTATACTATATTAATATTTATATTGTAACATGTTATATATTTATGATTTAATTCTATATAATTGAATGATATTATACGTATACGATTATATGAATATATTGATAATATAGGATATCACACTAATAACATAGTTTATGCATATACTTATTGTATATATTATAACTTATCGATTATACTTACATAATATAGTTACATATTAAAATAAATAATAACTAAATTACCTATGTAATAAATTATTACTGTATACAGAATATAACACACCGAAGAGGGTAACTACACACAAACACATATCACAGAATAGTTAGTAATATATAAATAATGTTATATATATATATACATATATATCATAAATGCATTTTTATTAAAAATATTAAAACATATATATATATAGAATATCTACAAATTAAGGTTTTGATTATTATTTCTCTACAGTACATAATATATGATATATAAAATATATAATATGATATATATATATATATATATATATATATATATATATATATATATAAAGTATTATAAATATATAGTTATTACCTAGTTAAAATATGTTATAAATCTATATATATATAGATGAATAATTGTAATGTTATAATATTATTTTATTTTAACAGATAGTAATCAAGATCTACTATCAAGTGATCTACTATTAAGTCAAGATGATATAGTATTTTAGTAACATTAATTGTATTATATTTGAATAAGAGAGTATACTATATATATTATACTACATATATATTCAAAGATTTTGCGAATAATCATAATACAGCTATTTGCAAGGTCCTATATATATATGTGTGTATGGGTGTGTGTGTATTATTAAGGGCCCTTATAAATTAATCCTTGGTATATAAATGAGTATATATATATATATATAGATAGATGTATTCTTATAATAAATTGTAATGAACCTACTAATTATTATTATATATATAGATAAATAATTTTGAATATTATAAATATTGTAATTAATAAATATATAATATTTACAGCTACTTCAGTATCCCATAGGAGTAAATACACAAGACAAATTGGCATACTACGTTAGGTAAATTAATTATATTATTTTTGATAAAGCGAATATATGTGTGTATTTTGTGAATTTATATACGAGAAGGTAAATGAATTCATTTGTATATGACAAGTTTTACAAATTGTATCTATTTATAATCTATTAATTGGGATATGATTTTTTTATTTATTATATAAATTCATTAAATTATTAGATATTATAATATATATATATAGATTTATAACATATTTTAAATGTTAATAATATATTATTTATACAGGGAATCAAGCTACAAGTCAACCTGATATACTAGGTTAGTAAAATGAATTTTATTATTTCATCGTCATACTATTGAATTTAATGTCATGATCCACTTTACTAATACATTTATATTATAATACATAGATACTAATTTAGTAATAGTACTACATAAGTAGTGACACGTCCTTATATTCAATCATTACAGTTAAATATAATATATCAAATAAAAGTATAATCTCTATAATGAATAAGCTATAGCTTGTATACATCGACCGACTACCAACCTAATTCTACTTTTGTATAACCGCAGCCAAAATATATTATATTATTTAAATAATTATATATTTATTCATATTTTTTAATTGAAATAATAATTAAATTTGATAATTTAAATATTATATATATATACATAGTGCAAAATGTATATATATATAGTGCAAAATTATCGATATAAGTGGATTGTCGATGTACGCGGATTAATTTACATGTAAATAGGTGTAAATCCAACAAAAATATCTCGAAATGTCGATGTAGCCGAATTATCGATGTACGTGACTGTCGAAGTAAGCAGCTTTCACTGTATATATAAATAATTATAAAAAAATTCAGAATCTGTTGAGTCGCATTCTGGAATACCAGAAGCACTCGTTATACGATCAATTGATGGCTATATTCATAATAGTAAGAGGCGATCTGGTAATGTTAGCTGTAATGTAAGTATGACAATATATTTAGTAGTACATATATTTTATATAATAACTATTTTAACAGAAAGAATAGAAAATATGAAAACACGAACATGGAGTAATGCATTTATTATTTATATATATATATATATATATATATTATTATTTTGTTACTTAACTTTAACTATATTTAACTATATATATATATATATATATATATATATATATATATATATATATATATATAATTTTATTTATATTTCATATTTCATATTTAATAAATGTATATAATCATATGTTTAATTAAATTGTAATGCTATACTCTTATATGATTAAATAATTTAATACAATTAATTGTAATTATAATTAGAAATTTGAAATCCAAGATATTATTTGTAATGAATAAATTACAGTTATTTTATAATTTAATACAATTAAAAATGATCTAATATATTATTTGTAATGATACAATTAAATAATTATTTTATAATATAATTAAATTAAAAGTTTATATACGAAATAGTATTTTTAATAATTACATTAAATAATTATTTTATAATTTAATAAAATTTAAACTATATCAAAGATAATATTTGTAATGATAAAGTAAATAGGTTTACTAATTAATTTATAATAAATAAGTATAGTATAATAAATATATATATACATAATTAGAAATGTAAATTAATATAGCCTATATGCTGTTAATAAAATGTAGTAAGATAGGTGACACTGAACATAGTCAGATAAAGGTTTATATATATTATATATATATATATATATATATATATATATATGTATTTTATAGGCTACCACGGGATGTAATGCAGCTAAAAAACCTAGAAATATAAAAAATAAACCCAACCAAACTAAACCAGTGAAAATAACTAAAACTAAAAATGTACAAACAAAAATACATATTGTAAATTCACTAATTAAAATAAACAATATTGCGGGTGTTCAAATCACGCATCAATCGCGAAGCTTTTGACTAGTAGGACATACCTATGCAGCTATAATAATCCTGAGAATACGAGTCATAAATAACGTGTAATGTTGTAATAGTTTATGTATAAGTTGTATAATGTAATAGTTTGATATATAATTATTAGAAATAGATAAATATATTATTACTTAATTATATTCTATAAACATATAAATATACAAAATTAAGTATTATAAGCTAGAAGTATATTATTATTATGATAATAACTTTCAGTTAGTTAAATTCATAGATTTTATCTAAACTTGTAAATTATTGTTATTAATAACATATTTACAATTTATAGGTTATATCTTCAGTCATATCAAATATTACATTACGATATCTGGATAACTACAAAATAATATTTCATTATTATTATCGTTATTTCTATTTATATACGGAATAATATCTAGATTCAAATAATATACATTTTTAAGTAATTACTATTGATAATTCAATTTTTGTAAATGAACCCACTGACGCTATATGTGGCGCTACTAGTAAATTGAAAGACCCAGATAAAATTTATAATAAAAATTAATATAGATTATTAGATGAATAAATAATTGTAATTCAATTTTATTATTAAATAAATATAAATTATTATGTTTCATTACAGGAAGTGTATTAGTGTACACCAGAGGCTAGCAATTACTATAAGATATTTGGCTACAGGGGAAACATTTACTAGCCTCCATATGCAATTTAGGGTGGGACTCTCGACTATATCGAAACTCATACCTGAGGTATTAGAATCAATATGGGATTGTTTTGTAAACATATTTTTTGAAGGTTAATATTTTAATATATATATAAGTATATTCCCTATAATTTTATAATTATTATAGATGCCCCAAAGTAAAGAAGAGTGGATAGATATTTCAATTAATTTCGAACATAAATGGAATATGCCAAACTGTATTGGTGCTTTGGATGGAAAACATATCAATATAAGTGCATTAGGATGCCGGGTCAATGTTTTACAATTATAAGTCTCGGAATAGCATTGTTTTACTGGCATTGTGTGATGCAAATTATAACTTTATATATATTGACGTTGGGTATAATTGGAGAGCAAGCGATGGTGGGGTATTAACTAATTCTACATTAAATGCGGTTATTAATGACCCGCAAATAGTTGATATACCAGCTCCTAGACCGCTTCCTGGAAGAATAATGCCATTACCATTTTTCATTGTAGCTGATGATGCTTTCCCATTGAAAGACAATGTAATGAAACCATATCCTCGAAGAGGATTATCAGAAAAGCAAATGATCTTCAATTATAGACAGTCAATATCTCGCCTGGTTATAGAAAACACATTTGGTATTCTGGTGTCCAAATTTCGAGTATTAAGCAAATCAATCAATCTTGTTCCAGAGAAAGCTGAAATAATTGTTAAAGCGTGTTGCATACTACATAATATTATTAAAAAAAAACCAGTAAATGATAATACATATTCAGATGAAAAACAAAGTACGCATAACTTAGTATCGCTAACTACAAGTAATAATCGTAATGCAAAGTCAGCAAGACAAATCAGGGATGAAATAGCGGATTAATGTTATAACGAAGGTGCTGTATCATGGCAAATGGCAAAGATATAATTATAGTAACAATTACTTTATTATATATTTTTGTATTTTTATAAATGTATATTTTAAGTTATAAATGTTTTTTATTATTTTCTATCATTAATTTTTGCATTACAATATTTAACTCAACAATGCCTCTTTCAGATAGTTCTGTTGGAAATCTAGCCAGCATGGCTGATATATAATCACAAATATTGGAACAAAATTAGATAATGAAGACAGATCCTTTATTATCAATTCGAGATCGAATGAACGAAATCAACTAATACAATTATTATTTGATGATATAACTAAATATACCATGTTAGTATATTTTTTCTTGAATTTTATTATATAATTCATATATTACTTTAACTATTAATCTAAGGTGAATAGGTATCCAACACGTAGCCAATACAAAGATGTAATGGTAGCTGTTATAACTAGATATGAGTTTTTAAAAGATATAAGTTCATCAAATTATGTTTGTATTTTATATATATATATATATATATATATATATATATATATATATATATATAAATATATATATATATATGTATATTAGTATAATGATATATGTATATATTGTATACTAAATCAGGATATATTATTAGCATCTCTACGAAATAAATTCAAAAAAACTAGTATTTCATTGATAGATGGTAATACTGTAAATAATGTTAAAAACAAATTTGGTAGATCTGAAGGGAGAACAAAAAATACCACGGATGTTGTAATTGATAAAAATATACGCATTGATGTTGTTAGTATATATATATAGTTAAAATGAAATTAACAAATTATTTAAATTATAGAATGAAATTGTTGGTGATGAACATTCTTTTGTTGAAATTCATAAAATTCTTAAAGTTGAATATAAAAAAAGTGAAAAAGATCTAGAATCGATAACTAGACTCCAGAAACTAAGTTATAGTAAGTATATTATTTGTATACTCTTTGAATTTATGTTATATATATTGAAAAAGTATTAATTTTACTTAGTTATGATACATTTATGTTATATCTACAATTAATCAATACTTATTTTATTAATAAATCCTTGTATAGAATATAAGCGATATCTGATGAATAAAAAATGAAATTGTGAAATTATTGAAGAATTTCCTTTTTTAAGAATTCCTGAGCAGGTATATTTTTAGCCTTTTTAATTATAAAATTAAATTATGACTAACTTATATTCATATTTTTAGTTGCACGAAGAGATGTTATTAACTTTTTGAAAAAAACTAAATAATAAGTTTGACAAATCACTAGAATCTGGAATTAAAAGGAAACTAAGGGATACAGAATTATCTTCAAGTTTATATGTATATATTATAATATAGATATATAATATTGCATTAATTAAGTTTAAATAATATAAGTTATATGCAATATCATTAAATTACACTATCTTGAATCAATAAGTCAATAATTAATGCAACTATGTGAAAAAATAACATAATTATTTATAGTGAATTTATATAATTAACTTTATAACTCTATGGTAGTGTATTATATATCTATTATATAACATGTTACATTATTTACATTATTTATAATTTAATTTTTATTATTTTCAATATTTCTAATGTATAATTATTTTTTAGATAATGAGATATACTTATATATATACCAGTATTTTTCAAAGAGATCACTGATTTATTTTTTATAATAGATAAGGTTTTTAAATATTGTTAATAATTTAATTTATTAACAATTTATTACCATTTTAGATTCCAATAGCTCCTACTCCAGTTATTATTTTTAAAAACAAAGATTTTAATGAATCAAAAATTGTTTTGGATAATATTGATATAATTGAATATGGATATCATTCAATAATAGTTATAATATCATTGCTATTCACATCATACTATATTTATAATATTGGTTATCCAAATCAACTATCAAATACTCTTAATTTTATTGATAAATATATATTTAATTTAAAATTAACTAAAAATTATATTATGCAAACCAAATTATATAAAGAAATTATACGAAAATAAAAATGTAAAAATTTGTTTTTATATTTTCTTTATTATCATATATTTTGAATAGGCATCTAATGTTATTTAGTTTGTAAAATAATATGTATTTAATTTATAATTAATTGTATATAATCTATGAATGGCAAACTACTTTCCTACAATATATTCTATATTAGAATACACATATTTATATTATGTATTACTATTTAAAAGGGGACTACATAAATTCTATTCCTGCAGTATTTTAAATGTGGGGTAAATGTTTGATTATTATGGAAACCTTGATGTATAAATAAATTAAAACAACTATAAGATATTATTTATATATTATTAATAATATATAAAATGTAATATATATATATATATTAATTTACAAATATGTTCTTTATTATTACAATATTTTTTATAATAGAATATTACAGTAGTAGTAGTAGTAGTAGTAGTAGTAGTAGTAATATTAGTAATAGTAGTAGTAGTAGTAGTAGTAGTAGTAGTAGTGGTAGAATGAATTTACATTAATATTTAGATACTTTGTTATTGGTATATCAGCAGTAGTTTATGATCAGTCCTGATACAGCTCGTTTCTGAAACAGCAAAAATGTTTGCGAATCCTGACTATAGGAATAGTAGGATTTTTGCAACGGCAGTTCAGCGAAAAATAATGCCAGTCTTTAATAGCAAAAAAAGATTTTCGTTTATAATTTCTTATCTATATTTTGTATATTTTTTCAATATATTTTATTTATATTTTATATAAATTTTCTAGTTATTTATTTTATATATTTATTTTTAAATTAATTTAATACAATTTTTATAAATTATTTATAGAATTAACTTTATTATATGTATATATACTTCTTATAATATATAATACATTTATATAATATGAAAAATAATAATATCTGGAGTTTTTTAATATTTCCCTTAGTTAATGCAATTATACTGTTTAAAATTAAAATAATTATACTAATTAAAATTTAAATTATATAACATCGTAATATATATATGTTTAACCAAAAGTATCATTATATTTATATTATTCTTATTTATAATATATAATTATTTTTATGATACTCTTTAGAATCAAGTGCAAAAACAAAGCAGGAGTTATCGAATGGTTATTATTTAATTATATAAATTAATGATTTTTTAATATAATTGGTTAAGTAATAGAATAACAATTATTTCGTGCGCAACGCGTATTAATATAAATAGTAGAATGTACGCAAAAAATCACAAATCTGTACGATATAATTCGCACGAGATCACTATTTACCAAAGAATAGTATCAAAGATTTTGCGAAGCAAAGATATAACAATCCCTATGCATGCAACGTAATTTAGTAATACCCAATGCCGCTGTTAGCAGTAGTATCGAAATCACTGAAATAGATTTAGGTTCGACTCTGTTTGCATACAACAATGTTTTCATTGCTATATTAAATTACATGCAATATAAATTAGCTTTTACTCACTAAATATATACTTATAGCATTTAAAATATACATATCATATTTGTTTGTTATATATTAGTAATGAATACTTAGTTTTCATCATATAAATATTAATTGAAAACATATTATTTAACATTTTAAAAGTGTATAGTTTGATACGAATTTATAAACAACACATCGTTCCTAAAAGTAACCTGCTATAGGTGGCACTGGGTATTTTGTATACTAATTCGAATTACACGATTTCGCATGTGTTATATCTTTCCTTAGAAAAATCTTTGATAGTATGTTATATATATTATAATACATTTTTTTATAAATTTACTTTAGAAAATAATTATTTATTAAATATTTATAAATAATATATATTAATAGTAAGTTATATATGATATAGTTTATGGTATAACTAGTTGTTTATTATTAATAATATATGATCTACATCTGTAATATTTTTATAATTTCTATTATATTAATGTTTGCATTTATTTTAATAATTTACCAATATGATATTAATTTTAACAAGATATATAAGTAGTAATCTTACTATGCATAATAAATAGATATATAAAAAGATAGAAATGTATAATGTAAATATGAATGTTAATTCATTTGATAGAAATAATAGTTGTAATATTTGCTAAATACCCTTCTGATACAAGTTACAAATACTATTTTTTTTAAATTAAATAAATTTATATTTATAAATTTGCAAAATTTAAATCCCATTATAGAGATAATTAATTTATATTTTATTATTTACGAAATATTTTTGTTATGTTAAAAAGTGATATATCTTGTTATTATTACCTTATTTCCTTCAATTATTATATAATTTTCTTATATTTACTATATAAATAATAATATATTTTTCTTATATTAGTTACAGATGCATTGTGTACACATGTGTATAAATAAGAATACTATGCATAGTTCCATGGACAATGAAACGGATACATGTGGTTATACTCATAATATATTATTTAATATTAAAATTGTAATACATACATTCACACATACAATATATATAAATATATATTGTATACAAAATTATTATTTTATACACAGAAGTAAAATCATTAATGTCTTCAAATTTATCTTTTGAATTAATCCCGGGGAAGGTGGAGATTCATTAGTAGATGTAACTATGTTAGTATATTAATCTATATGCTATTAGTATAATAATCAATATTTTAAAGTATAATCATGTCTAATATAGTTCTTTATTATATCTTATGTATTATTTACATATTTATAAATGTGTATATTTAATTTTTACCAAGAAAATATTAAAATAATTGTATTTCTGACAATGTCTATCTACATTGTATCTACATTGCATCTACACACTTCAGTGTGTACATCTAGATGTATATACATTTATTAACTTTCTAATATACTTATTCTTAATTAAATTTTAATAACAATAGGGATTTATCAAATAATTACTCAGAAACATCCTTCAACATTCCTTTACTTTCAAACATTCCTTTACAAATGTAAGTATATTTAATTAATTTTATTTACAATACTAATATGTATATATATTAGTATAATAATAAATCTTTTAAAGTATAATCATGTATAATATAGTTAGATCTTTATTATATCTTTATTATTTATATATTTATAAATGTGTATATTTAATTTTTAACAAGAAAATATTAAAATAATTTAATTTCTGAAAATGTCTAGATGTATATAAATTTATTAACTTTCTAATATAATAATTTTTAATTAAATTTTAATAACAATTGGGATTTATCAAATCATGACTTAGAAACATCCTTCAACATTCCTTTACCTTCAAACATTCCTTTACAAATTATATTTAATTACATTTATTTATAATATGTATATATATATTTATAACTATAATAGGGATATCAATGAGAATATATATCCAAGGACAAGTTCTCCGGTTATAAGTTTAGATATCAGGTATATATATATATATATATATTTATATATCTACTACATTAAATAATACATAAACATAATTTCAATATAGCAAGTTCTAACATATCAGGTTTACTATTTAATTTCATATATTGAAGTAGATAATTTATAAACTAATTGTATATAATTATCTAGTATCACATATTACAATTTTAGATAATATATTTGTCCATATTAATCTTATAAATTATATTTTAGACATGTCAATAACATTTCTATATTAACTTACTTAATTTTTTTATTAAAAATAATAATATTTTAATTCATTATTATTATATATTCTAGATATAAATGATTTAAGGTAATTATTATAACATATTTGAATATTATTTATTTGCTTATTTATATGGTATTGGTGTATTTTTGTTACTGATTTATTAATTATTATTCATATTATTATTTATAAATATTTTTTGTATTATAAATTTATTAATTTATTTTCAAATAATAATTGTATATTGTTTTATTTATTTATTTGTAATCATAGTTAAATCCAATATTTGTATTAAAATATACATGGGGAAATTTCAAAAAAAGTTTATTAATTGTAATTATATATTATGTTATAATTAATAATTTATGATATATCAGAATAGAAGATAAGACCTGACAGACCGTGTTTATATTGTAAAAAAATGATAAAAAATTAAATATTAACCAGACACATTACTCACGTTCATAAACATATTAATGATGTTAGTATAAGAATATGGAAGTATAATATATAAGAAAAATATATATAATTAATTACAGGTGATGGATAATGACAAAACCATTACACGTAAGAAAAATATTTTTTGAAAAAGTCAGAACTAAGGCGATATTTGAATACAATAAAAATATGATTGCAGCTGGTAATTGTCAAGATATTTTAGTTGCACATAATCATTCAAGCAAAACAAAATTATGCAATGGTTTGTTTTGTATTGTAAATGATATGAATTATATATTTAATAAATTAAATTTATACAGAAAAAAAAAATACAAGATAAAATCTATCAAACAGTCATTTATATTGTATTTTAATAATATTCTATAATATTAATACATATTATTTTTATATTCCTAATAAATTATCTATATCACCTAAATATATTTTTCTTGATAATTTATTTGAAATATTTCTCATATTTGTTGACAAAATTAAAAGTTGAGTAAAAAAAGAACTAGAGCTGATTGAGCAAAACGGTTTACAGAATTAAACAAAATTATGCAATGGTTTGTTTTGTATTGTAAATTATATTAATTATATATTTAATAAATTAAATTTATACAGAATGTAGTAAATTTATATCGACCAAACATTATTATATTCATAAGAAAAATTGTCTGAATGCTATGCCTATTAATATAGAGTCTATTATTCAATATCATTAAGATCCTGAATTTAATGCGCTTTTAATAAATAATATGCACGATGATGATCCCGTAAAAGATATTATAAAGAATGAGTCTTTAATTAAACATGTTAGTAATTCGTTATTAGTATTTATACAAAAATTATTATATATTTTTAAAATAATATTAAATTATATATATAATCTTTATAGAATGGATTTAGGAAGTTTACAATCAAAGCTGGATTATCAAATAATAAATTCGGTTTTAAGAAAGCGACAGCTCAAGAAATGAGATTGATAGCTAGAATTATAATTGCCATAAAAGAATTTGATCCTATCGGTTTTTAATTAATATTTTCTATTAAAATTTATATTTATAAGAATTTATATTTAGAAAAAGTTGAAGATATATTTAATGTAAATAAATTAGAGTATTTGATTAAGGCTTTAAGTCAATTATCAAAGGAAGATTCTTCTATTAAATCTGGGTTATCATATAACATGGATGTTACTATTCGAAGATACATGAAATATCTAATAGGGTTTTATTCTAGGAAATTACATGATAAAGTTAGTAACATTTATATATTATCAATTTCATATTATAAAATTACCTATTAATATTAATAAATTTATGCTTTACAAATTTTTAGAATATATTGAAAATAAATGAAATTCACGAGATATTATATCAAATTAAGAGATGCACGAATTAATATGACTCGGGTTTGGGTTTATGTTTATGTTTGAGTTTGTGTTTATACTATAATATAGTACATTTTATTGGCCGGGATTTTTAATACATAGGGGTAGGTTTGAAAATATTTTATAACTCCGTAATTATAGAAATACGCATATCGTTACTTACCCATTTACTCTTCATATTAATCATATCTAAACCTTCGAGTACTAATGATTTAGAGCTATATTCGCGATTTAATTTTACCAAGAATAGGTGAATTAGGGGAAAAAATCGAAAAAAATCCTTATTTCGCGTTCTAAACAATAGACTAAGCGATATATTAAACAATAAACTAAACGATATATTAAACCATAGATTACATAATATATTGAATAATAACTGCAATAGACCTCGTCATTAGTATACAATATTTTGTATACTTTTTATACATACAGTATGGGTGATCATACCGATTCTCGTAATTTTCTATGTTTTAATGTATATATATGTAATGTATTGATTATTTTATAAATTCTATTATATTTTAACATTGATTTTACATTATACTATTAATATTAGTATTTTATTGATTATTTTATAAATTCTATTATATTTTAACATTGATTTTACATTATATATATTTTTACATTGTTTATTTTATAAATTCTATTATATTTTAACATTGATTTTACATTATATTATTCATATTAGTATTTATTTGATTATTTTATAAATTCTATTATATTTTAACATTGATTTTACATAAAATTATTAATATCAGTTAAACTGTTAATGAATTTAGTATTATATAAATATATATATATATATATATATATATATATATATATATATTAGTGATATATACACCCATAAGTACCCGCATATGAAATTTCAATAATATCCATAATGGAAACATTATGTTTCATCAATCTTAATTCGAATCATTCGAGAGTAATTTATTTTCATAATTTATGATTTATACCCTTTGTATACGATTTTTAAAACAGGTAGCGATTTTGTAATTTTGCACAAAAATAAAAAAACTAAATTAGATACTTAATATAATCACCATATCTATTAAATACACTATGTGCCAACTGAATAAAACAAATAGCATCACCCTTAACCCGCGCGCACACATACACATACCTAAGTAACCACTCTATCACGCAGACTCCACACTCTACAACAACGTCCCAAGCGGTCATAAGTCACCCCGAAACTGAGGCTCCTCACCCCGAAACTGAGGCTCCTCAACCCGAAAGTATATAACCAATATTGAAATACGAACTACCCCCCGGAGCTGAAAACGAAAGAAAAATTAAACACTACACTGACATGTTGAATATGACCTGCCAAAATGAAACTTGGTGGGCGGAGAGGGAGGAATTCTGCAACGAAGCGGGAGAAAAGATGACGTGGAAACGCATAATATCCTACAACAGATGAGATACGACGGCTGTGCACTTAGTGAAATATCTAAGTTCATAGCCGGCAGAACTGAGGCTCAACCGCTGCAACGTCAACAATACTATGAACAATTGACGTATAATATTAATAATTTAAAAAATCAGTCTCTAAACTATTATTTGACCGTGGTCATGAAGATCCGATGATCGCAAGTAAATTATTTACTTTTCGTGTGTAGTAATGGAATATCAACTATAGGTATCCCTATAACTTTTATTAGTCATATCGATGTATACATTATTATATATATTATATATTAAATATTATATAATATCGTATTATTTATATATTAATCTAATTTTTTAAAACAATTATTGAAATAAAATGTTAAAAAATATATTAATGTATATATTATAATAATATTATTAATTATTTATCGAACTAGTTACTTTATAATTAAGATAGATTATATTTTGCATATATGTTACTTTTGAAAATCCTTCCACTGATTTGAAAATATTATGTCATTATATTATAAATGATATGCAAGAATATGCAAGAACTTGGTTTTCGGTAAAAGCTAAGCCACATTTTTATCAGGCGCCAATTTATATTTATAATATGATTAATAATACTAAAATAATTAATCGTGATCGTATTATTAATATTTTATTAAAGTCATTAATAATAACTCATATGCATTACATAGTGAAAATATAATATGTGCAATGCTTACGGATACTAGAAATGAAGTTAGGTTAAGGGCTGTAAGGATTATTATGCGATATAGGGGTAGTAGTAATAATAGTAATGCTAGTATATTTATTAAACAACAATTAATTATAATGCAAATTGCTATTTTGAATTAATAGATCAGAATGGAATATGGCTTGAATTAATCCTATCTTGTCATATTTCTAATGATTGTTTAAAACAATTATATTAATTCTACAGTACCTATTATTATATTTCTATTCTATCTGAGCCATACCCAAAATGTTGAGTGACATATTCGTCTTGTATCTCAGACATCTAAGACAATCGTATCTCCTGAATTAAGAGATGCACGAATTAATATAACTCTAATACAATGACAGTTAATTCCACACTTTGCATCGAACTGTAATTTAGTTATTTAATTTTAGTCTGATGTATATATTTCACTTTCCGTATTATTTTTGTATATAATAAAATATATTTCTTTTATATTAAATAATAATATAATATTTTATACTCTAATACAACAAAATTTAATTCCACACTTTGTATCGAAATGCAATTTTGTTGATTAATTTTATTTTGTTGTATATATTACATTTTCTGTATTATTTTATTATATTATTTTTGTATATATATACATATATACAACTAAATATATTATATAATAAACTATATATTTCTTTTATATTAAATAATAATATAATATTTACATTATATAATAAATATTAATTTTATTAATTATTTGATATGATATTATATCACAACTTTCTTAACAATTTTAGTTATTTTGAAATAATAAATACAAATAAGAATACATATTATGATGCAAAAATATATAGATTATATTTATGACATGTGAATAAAATTAGTTTATAAATACAAATTATTCAATTATAATAACTAATTTAATTTTATAATCTTCAGCCTATAAGTTTAATTTCATTTTAATTTCATATCGTTAAATGGTAATAGTTAAATAAAAGTCAAAAATATATGAATTTTCATATTTTTAACGACTATATTGGTCAATATATTAAATTTTTTTTTTCAATTATGATAACCCTATATATTATTTATAATGTATTTTATTTAAACTAAATATCTTTAGAAAAAATAAAAATATTAAATTGTCGAAAAAAAAATTAAAAAATTATGTAAAATGGAAAATAATTTTCATATTTTATGTATATCCTATATATCATATATAATATATGTACTCTACTTAAAAATGAATTTTCAGAATGTAATATTCAATAAATAGAGTTTGAAGTGACTTTTTATGATTTTTATATATTTTTAATTTTTGTAATGACAATTTTCTAATGCAATTGTTCAAAATGAAAATGCCAGCCCAAACAATCATTCAAATCCACTCATTTATATACGATAATACCATATAACTCAATAAGATAACATTATTTTTAATTGTATTAATAAAATATTATATGAAAATACTCACCCTTAGTGTGCATGTATTGAAATAGGCAGATATACACAACCACACATGCACATCTACACATCTAGACATCTATACATGAATGTGAACATTGACAAATACACACCTACACATACACGAATATACCTTACACACATACATAAACATACCTATATACCTACTCACACTTATAAACATACCTATATAGGGGAAAGGTGGATAGTAGTGACAGGTGTATAGTAATGACACCCCACGTATCTCAAAAACTACAATTAGTCCAATTAAATTTATTTATATACAAAAGTTGTGAGTATTCACAAGCGTTATTGACATAAGTATTTTTTATTTCCTTAATTTTCAATATAAATAAATTAAATCAATTAATCGATTTTGTGAATATATTCTTAAAAAATTACGTAATAAGTTTTAATAAAAGTATTTTTATTTTTAATTCCTTAATATTTAATGGAAAATAGAAAATTAAAGTCTTATACTAAAGATGAATTTAATATCTACAAGAAAATATAATTCATATTAATTTATGATTGTTGGAAATATTTCTACAATAAATTATGATCAACATGTCACGACTATCCTCGGGGTGTCATTACTACCCGCATTGGAGTATAGTAATGACACCCTCGTTATCTCAAGTGTTAACGATTATATTAAAAAATGTTAATAGCAATTATTTAGATAATATTAATTTATATACAATATAAAAAAACGTTATATAGAGGATCAATAGTTTAAGAGTTATTGCAATATATTCAAAACTGTCACTACTATCCACATTTCCCCTACCTAATTACATACTTACATCTATACATATATACACATACCTTACAAGGCATACCTTTATACAACTACCTACACACACACATACCACACACCTCTTACCTATCGTGAGTGGAGCGCTGATGTTCCTCCTCCCTCCGTCTAGCACTCCTATGTCTGCGCGGCTGTGGCTGATGTTGTGGTTGATGTTGGTGCGGCTCGTGTTGCTGATGTTGATATTCGTGTTGCTGTTGTTTTGTTGCTGTCTCTCGGTACGATGTTGTCTGTCTGTTTTATAAAAATTATATATGCCATAAAATATGGGTTATCCACTATTAAAGATCACGCTATTTACAAAAAATACTCGTCGTCAATTATGATAAAACTTTTAAAGTTATAAATTATATGTATTATAATATAATTATATTAAATAAATATTATAATAATATTACTAATATATTATATTATATTATTAAATATATTCGATTTAGACTGACATCGGCCCCCAATATGTCACGAGAGTTAAAGTAAACAATGCGTATAGGGCTTATATAATATCATATTAATATATAAACATACGGTATTATGATATGTATGTATATGTAAAACAGGAATTCACTACTCGGTGAATACTTTACTAAGAAATATAACGCCAGCCGTGAAATGTTTATTTTAACTTTTGTTTGACACGTGACTTATTGGGGGCCGATATCACTATTCAGCATATATTCATTGAATAATTCAAACTTAAAAATATTCAATTTAATACATCTTAAATATGATATTTATTATTATAATTAATTTAAAATTAATATGTATATAATATCAATTATTAAATATGTAATAAGAAGATATTACATTTATATAAGTTTAAAAATAAATAATAATTATTAAATACATATTACTCTGACTTAAACAATATTATATTGAATTTATAAATTAAATATTAATTAAATTTCATTTATAAACGTTATTTAAAAAATAATTATTTCTTAATTTGTTATTGAAGCAGATAATGTATAAACTAAGGTATTAAATTAAATATATATAACCTTAAAGTAAAAATAATATGAAATTATATTAATAGAAAAGTAATGTACAAGTTTTATATTATTAAATGATATATTTAATTATATTAATTTCTAAAAAATATTAAATTTACATAAATATTTATTTATAAAAATAATCCTGTATTATCTTTGTTAAATAAGTTCAAAGATATTAATATATTAAATTACACTACCATAATATATTATATATATATATCAACACCCCCCCCCCCACAACCTCGCATAAAAGGTATAGTCACTAATAGCAAGACCTCCTATAACCTCGGTTATAGGAGGTATTGCTAATAGTGACTCACTGTACTATCAATTTATCCTATAACAGAGGTTATAGGAGGTCTTGATACTATAGTGTATATGTTTATAGGTAGTGTAGGATTATATAGTAGATTAAACATATTACAACAACCATTTTATGCAATTAAACATTAATATAATAGGCTTATAAATACCAATAGTGTAAATACGTTATATTATAACACCCAGTTTGTAAATAAGATGTGATGTATATTATCATATATTAATATTAACATTAAGTATTAGTTTAATATATAGTATACAGTATACTGTATAGTTACTATTATATAGTATACTATATACTATACGGTATAGTATATACGGTATACCGTGTTTCTCTCTAGAATTCAATCTATATTAAAATGTTTTATTACAAAATATATTTAAAAATGTACCTATTTATTATCATATATACTAAGACCTATTATAGTAGGATGTATACCTCCTATAGATTATAAGAGGTAGTATATTTACTCTGGTATTAAAATGTTTATGCAAGTTAAAATTGTCCAGAATAATTATTTATTATATATATGAACCAAAGTAAATTCAAGGAGAAGATATCATTCATCATTATTTATTTGAAATAATTTATATACATATACCTACTGCTGGATTTAGGGGTGGGGGAAGTTGGTCAAATATATATTTATAGGGACTAATAAATGTTATACAAATACAACTTTTATATTTATCAAATACGGTTTTTCTAAATAGTAATAAACTATTAAAGACGTTATAATTTGAAAACAATTACATGGGGCCCCTTTTAACTAACTAATGGTGAGATTAAATACAAAGATTGGTTATATTTTCACCAAAAACACAAATTATATATTGTTTTACTTGTAAGCTCTGTAGTTGCAATTTAACTAATTTCACCAAGGAATACAATGATTTAAAACATGTAGCAAAATAGTGAAATATCAGCGCACACACACATTATGAATAGGTCTAACAGTATACAAAGAATTAATAAATACTTGAGACAAATAGAAAGTTAAACACGATACATACGAGATGTGTTAAGGGGTTCCAATATCAGTATTTACGGAAATGTTTGCTAGAAAGTGGTTTTCTAGCAAGTTGTAGTGTAACGTATCAAAGGCAATAGATAGGTCAAGAAGAAACAAATAATATAAATCCTTGTTATCCATATATCAGGCCATTAGCCACGGGGGGGCTGTGGAGACAACTGTTGATTGACTATCCGTGAACTCCCCTAAAAAGTATTCTTTTCAACTCCTATTTGCTAGATCAGTACGAAATAAAGTTGATTTGATTATACAATTATTATTGATTATAGGTATTATAGACCTAATTATTCTATATCTGCTATCACTGAGACTTGGCTATTGCCAATTTATAACTACTGGTTATTCTGCTCTAACTTCCCAACTGACCCCTGGTGGTTTTAAAGTATTGCTTGCTAATAAGTATACATCACATCGTCGTGGGGGCCTAGCTCTGTTATTCTCATCGGAACTTAAGATTATTTCGTCATCCACACTATGTTTCGCTTCATATGAAATTATGATATCTAATATTCAGTTTCCTTCATTATTTACCATTATAATTATACTTATCTACCTTCCACCTTCATCTAGCCTATGGAGTTTCTTAGCTGACCTATATTCTATTTTAGAATCTTTCACATCTGTTAACATGGTAACCGTATAATTATATGTATAATATAATTATATAAAATAATTATTCTTGGTGATTTTAATATTAAAATTAATAATGATAATTATGCTTCTTATCTCTGAATGAACTTATATTTGAGTATTCCTTGACGCAACATGTTCATTTTCCTACTAACACTAATGGTAATAATATTGAATTAGTTTTATCTTTAACTGATTCTAATTTAATTTCATATTCCACTCACAGTTTTCTAATATCTGATCACTTTACCATTTTATTTGATCTGAACTTGCCGGTGATACAAATCAATCGACCTTCTAGATCGTTTCGAAAAATATCCTAGGATCCTAAGATCTCTATTGATAAACCAATGTTTGTTAACTATGTATTCCATAAACTTAACAACCTATATCTTCTGATTTTTCTACACTTTTTTATTAATTTAATTTGGCATTATCTCAATCATTTGATATTTTTGCACCATCCATTACTCTTATCAACCGAACTTATTATAAGTTTTCCTGGTTTAATATTAAACTTGTTAACCTGAGGCAACTACTTCGTAGACTACAACATAAATATGTATCCTCTAAATTTGAAATTGATCTTATTTCCATTAAAGTTTTCGATCGTTTTACAAGAAAAAACGTCTCTCTACCAAATCCTCATACTTTACTGAAATGCTCGGTAGTTATGGAATATATTCTAAACAAGCTTATGAATTATCTTTCACCTTAGTAGGTAAAACACAGACCGGGCATTTTCCGGACCAACCTGTTTAGTTATTTGTTAATTTTTAGTCAATTTCTTCACACAACAAATTTCTAGAATTATCAATACTTACAAACATCAACTCGGCACGACTCAAATTTATTAATTACATTACGTCAAATGCTATTGTTGATAAATATCAAAGTGCGTATCTTCCTCATCGTAGTACCGAAACTGCCCTTACTTTAATAATTAATTATATTCTCATAATTCTTGATAATAAAGCCCCATTATATCTCGTACTACTTGATTTATCTAGTGCCTTTGATACCCTAGATCACAATATTCTTTCAATTAGACTTAATGAAATTGTTATATACGGTCAAGTAAACAGTTGGTTTATGTCTTTTGTCTCATCAAGAACATCTTCCGTGAAGATTAACTCATCGTTGTCTCCTCCTTATGTTAACATACATGGTGTACCACAAGGCTCTGTTATTGGGCCTATATTGTTCATTATTTATATTCTTCCTATTAAATCAATTTTTCACAAATATCCCAATATTCACTATCGTCTTTATGCTGATTATCTACAGATATATACGTAATTTCCTAATTCTAGTGATTCTGATATGATTCAAATGTCTATGTTTAACTGTATTACTGATCTCACTGAATGGTTCTCTCATAACTCTCTCTCCGTAAATATGACTAAAACTGACACTATCATATTTTCGAGACCCAGTTCTCCACTATCAATCACTCATCCTTTTTTACTAGCTCTACTAACTTCTGAATCTATAACTACCCTCGGTTTCACCCTATAAGGTTATATATATAACCTCTCAACCTGACTAATCCCCACACATTAATAATATGATACGCACTGATAACTATTTTCTATATATATATATAATATTAGAAAATCTCGTTATATGCTTACCTTTGTCATGATTAAATGTTTAATTCACTCGCTAGTATTCAGTATACTTATCTACTGATGTTATTATTGTATTTAACGTTATAACGTATACCTGTTAACCTGATCCTACGGATTTTATTTTATTATATGCATATAAAGTTATGTATATATATATATATATATATAGTATATAATATACACACAGTGTATTTTTATTTATTGTGTATGTAGACCCTGAGTAATTCACATTGTGCGTCAATGTAAGTAATAGAGTATACTAGTAAATTACTAGTAGTGATATTATTACTTGTATACTAGTTTACATTCATTACATTTTAGTAATACAATTTTGTGGGGCCTTGCCCCCCTTGGTATACATTTCTGGCTACGGGCATGTAATAGATAGTATGATAATAGTATTATAATTAAACACAATGTTTAGGGCAGTTTATGTACTACGATTGGGAAGGTATGCACTCTGAAAGCAATATAGTTCTATATGATATAATCAATAAACTGACGCGAAACTATGCGTTCCATAGTCTTATAAATTGATGTTAATTGCGAAACAGGACGATAGTTGGATAGTTTGTAAGAATCAAGATTATGTTTCTTTAATATCGGAGTGATGTAGGCATACTTCATTGATTGTGGAACAAAGGATGAAAATAATGATAAACGAATTATACCAATAATTATATCAATTAGTAATACTTATAAGTAATTATAATTATTACAACACATAAAATTAATAATATCTCTATAGGTAGTAACATTTATGTTTAGATAATTAACTTATTAATATGTAATATATATTTATATATATTTATAAAAAAATAGTGTACAAATATTGAATTAAATATAAATGTATTTTAATGTATGTAATATTTTTATAAATTTAATGAAAATATTATTATTTTATATCATTATTATTAAAATTATTATTATTTTCAAGATAAAATATTAAAATTAATACACATTATAATTACTAATGTATGCTATGCCAGGGTGATAGTTTTGTAGTTATTTCGATATATGGTACCTGATTTGACTCTAAGTTGACCACATATATTTCATAAAATTTACCTACATATATGAACCTATAGAAATTAATGAATGTAGGTAATAATAGTATATATCCTATTAATATTTTTAAATATCTGGAGAAACGTTAATTAATTTATCAATTTTAAATATTATAATAAGTAATTCATTTGTATCCAATGAATTTTTATGAATTACTCATTAATACGAATTTGGACCTATTAATAGGAGCCACTTAACCTCGTCAAGGTATCGTATACTAAGTGGATTTTGACTCAGTTGCTATGTGAGGATTACAGGAATTTCAACCTAACATTTCATTATTTGTGAGTTTTTGGTTTCATTCATGGAGTGAGCTAATATCTAGCAGGTAGAATGTTATGTATTTTTAGTTACATTAATTTATAAACAGATCCTGGCGTAACTGATATATATATATGTGTGTTATAAACTTTATATCGATATTACATAATGACCGAATAGAATTAAATTCAATTCAACATAAATGTATATTACATTAATCGATATATCTACAGACTCACTTTATAATATAAAATCTCATATATATATATATATATATATATATATATATATATATATATATTGAATACAATACAAATAGCGGATACAAATAGATTCCTCAATAAGTCATAGACTTATATAATGGGCATGATTTACTACATTAACTAGAGAACCGGAGTTTATGTGAACCCCTATAACATGTATACTCCATAAACGTATTTCATATAATACATGTACTAGATTACATATTTAGAGATATATAAATATATTTGAATAAGGTTTTTTTATTACAAATAATTTAATAACAATAATATTCTAAAATAGATTTATTACATTTTTTGTTTGCAATTTTATCGTTCTATTTCACCACCATTAAGAAACCCCTTATCGTATACATTACACCCCGTTATTCTAACAGCGCACCCTAAGACGATCCTGATGGGTATAGATTTAAATGAAAACCACTGGTGTCTCTTAATTGCGG